>CM066035.1:672787415-673234970 GCA_033557465.1 Ichthyophis bannanicus | reverse complement strand
AGAGTGCAGAGAAAGGATGAGGGAAAGGGCGTGGGTGAGGAGAGTGCAGGAGGTGCGGCAAACCAGTTGCGCAGGAGCAGGGGCTATGGCGGCTGAGCCAGACGCAGGGGCCATCAACACAGGGCCAGGCGGCACCCAGGGCCGCCACACTGGGAAGAGGAAAAGGGCCCCTGTACCTGAGACCCAGAGGAGGAGGGCCACCCACGGTTTTCTCAGATTCTGAGAACCACAACCTCCTCGCTACGGTACCACTCTTCGAGAACTATGAGGCTCTGTTTGGTAGGCAGAGCAGCCGCACATAGTACAGCAGGCCGTTTGATGCGGTGTGGGAGGAGCTTAGAGAGGAGCTACGCAGAGTCAGTGTGCCGAGGTAGGAGGCCCTCTGCGAGACATTGACTGTCTAAAGAAGAGGTATTTTGATATTCAAAAGAGGGGATTGCGCCAGCACCTGTGTGCAGAACGACAGCATGCCAGTTGTGCACAGTGGGTGTGAGGGGGCGAGCCCCTACCATCCATGCTCACCGACCCCCGCTGCCGGCGTCAGACGCAGCAGGCTTGCAGACAGGCTTGGGGCCAATATACACATATGGTTGCAGTTTCGCTGTGTGTCGCGGGGGCATGGAAACAGCAGATCCGAGTGGGCGGGGGGGGGTGCGGAACGGGGGCCCCCCCCCCCCGGGGGGGGGGGGGGGGGGGGGGACCCCCCCACCAAAACACCCCCCCAACCCCCCCCCCCGCAGGTACGTTATGCTACGCATATATTTCACCTCTCCATACCTTTGGTGAAATAGCCATTGTGTAGATGGCAGACATTTGCCACATTCCCCCCCATAAAATCTCTACCAAGCCCCATCATGTTACCCATGCTGGTGGCAGAGGTCTGTGCTGTACCTCCTGCACACTCCTGTCCAACACAAACCACCACACGCGCCACGTCGCCCAAAGGTAACATCAAGCCAATACAAAGACTCTGGGAGACCTGTCAGGACAAATACATAGTTGTGGCAAACACAAAACATGCCACGTACCCAACATATGCTTGGGTTGTTTGCTGGCTAGCCGCAGGGCAGTACGTTGCCCCCTGACGAAGTGCTCCTCCACCTCATTTCATACATGTATCACCTACACCCTGGCCAAACAAACCTTTAACAGGCGGTCGAACGGAGACGGTTTTCACCTACATCATGGGAGCAGTTGGGAGACTGAAGATATGGCATTGGCGTAGAGGCCAATGCAGATCACATAAATGCGGTAAATTCTATAACTGTGCTATCACCCTCCTTCACCGCACACGTACATCTGAGCAAGGTAGAAAAAGATGGTGGACATGATGTGACGTTGTTGTAAAGGATGTGGATTAGCACAGTGAATGACGGTAAAAGCGGTCTCCACAGCATCATTGGTATGTCCGCCTGGCATTAAAGCAGGTCCCCCAAGAACAGCATACTGTATGGGTGACCTTCCCTGTCGCGGCATCTGACAATGCATTGGCAAGGTGTAGTAATACACGGTTGCGGATGCTGGATAACGGCAGATGTGTGTGTCGACCCTTCTGCCCTGTGGGAAACAGTCACGGAAAAACATGGCCTGTGTTGGGTACAATGGGACATATGTCTCTAAAGATAATATGTGTCTGTCCCTCAGAGCTCCACACGTCTTTGTATTGTCTGGCGTTCACACCTGTTATGCCTGCCGATGCTGCAGGGGACACATTCAACATTGTGTCCCTCATCACACTCAGTCCCCTGACCTGTCACAAACATCTCCACGTGTACCAGGCCCTTTACCTACCCAACCCACCCCAACAAAACAGTGCTCCTCATCCCCTGTAATATAGCATTGGCCTGTGAGGGGGTGCATGTGTAGTGGACATACCATACGCACATTGATACATGTGCCTGTCAATGGGCACAAGATTGCTTTACATTAGCTGCTCGATGCCACAGTAGGTCACTGCCAGACACATGTCAGCAGTATGCTCCACAGTATGTCCCAGGGACATATGGGCCTGCTTCAATGGCATGCACAATCAAACAGGCCCAAAACAGGGTATGAACAATACAGGTGGAACAGTGGGAGGAAAGCGAGCAGCCGTGAGGGTGGACAGATGTTGGCCCAGATGGGGGTGTGGACTCAGACGGCATGGGGGATCACTGCCAATTATAGCTGTAGCTGAGGCATGGGAAACAAAACTAGGTGTGCGGAACCTATAAAACACACACACTGTTCCCCTGGGGCAGGTACATGTTTGGGGCTAACCGACAGGTATGGGGAGTGTGTAGGGGGCCCTGTATGCAGCACAACATGCTGGGTCTCCCACCTCCACACATCAGGTATGTGTTGTTCTGGCAGCACACAAGACTCCTGTACATAGCTGTAGTGCGTAAACATATGTGTGCTATCTGTGTTTGCCCACAATTACAGGTGACTACAGGGCACACATGCTTGGGTGCCACATGCGGAGGAAGGGTGCGGTGGACGAGGAGGGTGAGGAGTGAGGGGGATGATTGTGGCCGTCCCTCACATCCTGGAGGGGGAGGAGGATGGAGGCGGAGAGGCCTGTAATGTCGGTGGCATGGCCATGTTCCGGGGAGAGTTTCCCCTTGCAGCCACTGATGAGCACCTACACCACCAATGGTGTCTAGTCGAACAAGGTTATCTGCCGGGAGCCCTTACCCCACCCCACGGCAGGGATGATGTGGTCGAGGATGACCTCATGGGGGAGCTCATGACCATGCAACATCCTCCACGGCAGGATGCAGAAGGTGGGTGAGATAGAAGCAATGTCACCCCAAATGTATCTGTATTGCAGCTGTGCCCATTTAGATATCAGCTGTGCATCCCATGGCATGGGGTAATGTTAATTGTGTTACACCACACAGAGAGGCAATGCTCGGTGTTACACAACCTACATGTGGAGTAGTCATGTCGCGGATGCAGTATGTGCAGCACAATTGCATGCAGTACAAACTATGGTAGAACCTGTGCAAAACCCATACCTACACCACACATCTAGACATCTGAGACACGTTAGTCGGTTGCTGTTGAGGCTGACCTACACATACCTTCTCGTCCGTGGGCTATAGTCACTACAGTAGTGTGATTGCTCGGCAAAAGGGGGGGGGTGTCATGTGACGCACACACAACTGTGCTACCGCTGAGAGGGACCACTGGTAAAAACGGAACGTGACAGGCAACAACGCACACCACCCCCATACTCTCTGTGTGGGGTGTGTCTGTGCTGGATGTGGACAAAATACCGTCTCCAAAGCTTGTCACATGTGTGTCTCCGTAGAACGGAGAATACATTTGCCCAACAAGCCAATGTTACGACGTATGTTAGGCAGATGGTAATGTGACACACACCATAAAACAACGCCTTAGGGCACTGTTCCCTCTAAAGCTGTGGCGCGTGTGCACGCCGCACACACCTCGCCTGAGGGTGAAGGCGCACATACTTTACAGCAGAGCGCCACAAAAAATTATGGATTCTGATTTCTGATAGAAAAACAAACATAGTCGTCTTAAGAGTTAAAAAAGTTGTGATTGTTGTAATTACTAGACATATTTCCGCTTCATTTAAGTAATTTGTCCATATCATTTCATTTAATTAAAATCAATGTGGGTGTACATACTGTTATTCTGACGTGTAGTCAAATCATAAAGTATATAACTCCGAGTTGTCGTTATGTGGCGCACAAAAATTGAACCTTGCTATCAAAAAGCTGCACAGCTGATATGTTATGCGCACACAGCCTACAGACAATTAGAGGGGAAATTGAGCCTAGGGTCGAGTGTTACACCTACGGAATTGCAGGAGCCTACTAGGTATGCAGTTTTTTTTTCAAGCTGCATCATGTTGTGTGACAATACCCCACGAATAGCATAGGCACTTGCGGATCAACTGAGCTTCATCACTGGTTAGGCCCAGCCGTGGCCCAGTAACTACTCATGGTTACACTGTCACACTGGGCCATGGTGGAATCAGAGATGACCATACCTAGACCAAGAAAAACGAACATTCGCCTTCTATGCCCCAAAATGTTGGTACGAACTTCCCCCTGAAATTAGATCCATCAAAGGCCTTATTGCAGTTCCGTAAGGCAATGAAAACACCACATCTTCCTACTTCACTTTTGCTCCATGCATCCACCCCACTCATCTCACCCACCACATGCCAATGTCTACAAACCGCACCCTGTCACACAGTAATCTTGACCCTGCCTTAGACCTCCTGTATATACAATCGCAAATCTTAATTATATTTTGTACATATGTTTATAGTTCCCCTGTTGCTCCAGGTTTAGCTCCTGTTACAATGTATGTTCCAAGTTTTAAACTCCTGTTACAATGTAAGCACAGAACAGGCTTCTGACTGTGGCACCCTTGTTGTGTTTAAACCGCACCTGATAACAAATAGCGCGGGTATATAAACGTTTTAAAAATAATTTAAAAACAAAATGTCAAATAAACATACATGTATGTCAGGCACCGTCACACAGACCGCGTGTATCCCCTACGGTCTGCATCACCAGGTGTAGGACCACTCCTACCACATGAACATTTTCAGTTGGAAATGACATCAGACCACACATATAGCACGATGGTACAGGGACAGGCAACAGGTCTAGGATTCTGTACCCAATGGTTTGGGAGGCTTTACAGGTCCCTGGAGTCAGCATGTATGTCCACAATTACGTTAGGCTGGTGGACATTACAGACAGGGCTCGCAACAGTGGTCCCGTTCATGTATATGTTGACACTGAGGTGCAACAATTGCATGGTTTGTGGATGAAACCCCACCGGAATCCACACCCCCCCCCCCCCCCCCCCCCAGCAGGCGACCCCCCCCGCCCCTACCCCCCCCCCCCCCCCCCCCGGTTATTCTGGGTGCCCCATGCTGGGTCCTGAGGACTAGGACAGCTCACAGGTGGCACCCTGCTGCCAAAACACATTAAGGGAGGGCCCCCCCCTATCTCTGTGACTCACTCCTCCCGAGGGCTCACCACATGCTGTTGCATGCTCAGCAATGACCCTGTAGTCGCCATATTTTGCGTTGTGTCACCCTGTGCTGCACCATCTGGTCCCTCCATGCTCGTTGTGCAGCCTCCACATGTGTACCAAGGTGTACATGCACTGTTATCTGACCCCAGGTCCTTAACACTGGGTGTATGTGGACCCCTCTGCCGTCAGACACATGTGGCATTGGTGGACTGCCCATGTACGGGATGTGATCCTGCTGCGCCAACCCCATCCCTCATAGTCAATGGCGCTACACCTGTACCCTGTCCATGCTGTGTGTATCCCCCCAAATGTGGTCCACATGGGTTGGCTGTGCACATTCTATCTCTCTGCAGCACGACGTATCCACAGGTGTGTTTGCTGTCCATCGAACACGCTCCGCCACACTGCACAATGGACATGTGTGTGCTATGTGTCCACAGGCCTATTCCAATATCTGAAGCACGTGGGGGTGTGTGGGCAACCTGTGTATCCCTGTGTGTGCCACCCACATCACATAGATCAACCATGTGCTGTGTGTGGCATTGACATACACCTTTCTGACATTGCGTGTTCCAGAACCATATCCGCGTGCCATACTATAGTTTGTACAGTCACAATTGACAATCATGTGTTATATGAGTCATCTTGTTGTGTGTTTCTTGGGAGGTAGATCACACACCCACCCTTGCTTCCCCCCTACAGGCATCTGTCGTGAATTGGCAGCTGTGCGCCAGTCTATCGATGCCAACACGCTGGAGATTAGCCACTTGCGGCAGGATATCAGGGACATGCCACTTGAAAGAATGTGTGTGGCCCTGGAGGGAATACGTGCCATAATGCAGAGTTAAGCACAACCAACGCCACCACCAACCACACCACCACCACAAACACAAGATGAGGGGGGAGGGTGGCAGTACAAGGGGGTAGGGTTTTGCGACGTGCCAGAAAGGGCAGGCCACGCCGTGGTTCCTAGGTGTGTAAATAAATGTTTTGAACAAACATACATGATACGTGTCCTTGCACTTTGTGTCCCTTTGGTCCCCTATGTGGTGTCCACATGCATGTCGTGTCGCTGATCAGCAGACCCTTGCTGTCACATTAGCTGCTCCACCAGGTGTTGCAGAACAGATGGCACGACATGCTATGTGTTCACCTACACAGTCCATAGTCCACAGCCCCTTGGCTGTAGGGGTCCTCCGTCACACACACTGACCCATGTTGTCTCAGGTGTACTGTTCCCATACCTCATGGTCTGTCGTCAGCGCATCACCCCCCTCCCCCCTCTGACAGCATACCTAGTTCCATATTTGTGGTCATAGCCTATATCAAAGACAACAGTGGGAACATGTCTGGCCCCCCACCCAAGGCATGCATGTGGCACAGGCAGACATGCGTAGCATGCTTATGTTGGCTTCCTCCCTCCGCTGACACATTTGTTAGCAGTTCAATCCACCCAACAGCATGGCTGTTTTCTGGGATCCCCCTCACACTTCAACATCCCATGCGGCTTCCCTGGCCCTTAGCCACTGCACACGTTTACGCCCATGACGGCATGTGTAAGCAGTCCATGTCTGCCAGCCATGTCAGCCTCCACAGCCTGTCCAGATGCACAGACATATCCCAGGCATTCATCCATGGTGGGTGGTTGAGGGAGACACATGACCATGTTCCACATAACAAAAACAAATGTTTATTATAGAACATTTTATCATTGGCAACATGCCACCACACAAACATCCCCATTTTGTGCGTGGAACACAGCACAGCACAGGGCACATGTGCACATCAACAGGTGTTCTCAGAGGTGCCTGTGACGCCCTTCGGCAGATGCCCGCCGACATTGCAGCTGCGCAACATCGGCGGACACCTGCCGGACAGCCACCGTCAGACACTGCAGTGCATGAAAGACTAGGCGTACGTCGCGCCGCACATCATCAATTGCCCCCAGCACATCATGCATGCACCTGCCAGCACATAGGCAAATGGTGCCCGTGGTCTGTGTGCTGGCATGTGCATGCAATATGCCGTGGGCCGTGGATGACATGTTTGTGCGACGACGCCTATCCCCAGCTTCCACCTGCAGTGTCTGACGGGGGCCCACGTAGCCCTGTGCTGTGCTGTGTTCCCCCGCCCCCGACCCCCAACCCTGTGGCTCCCCCCAAAACACTCTCAGCCACCCTCTCTGCCCAACCAGCACCCCCCCACACACAGGTTGCACATTGCCCCCCTCACCCGCAGCCGCCCTCCTGCAGCAGCATCACCCTCTGGGTGTGCCTGTGGGGGCCTCTCCTCCTCTCCCATCTCTGTCACCCCCCACCACCGTCCATTGCTCCTCCCTCCTCCCCCCCCCCTCCCCCATCTGCTGCTCCTCCTCCGTCTCCTCCTCCGCCAGCTCGATCTGGGATCCCTCTTCCACCTCCGTCTCGCTTTCCACCACCACCACCTCCACCTCCCTTGCACGGTGGGTGGTGGGCCGCCGGAGTGAGTGGGCCAATGTGTGGCCCTCGCCGCTGCTTTCCTCTCCCCCTGTGAAAGTTAACAGACATATCAAAACATACATGAGTGTTACGTTACACATCTACAGATGCATTAAACACACACGTTGGTGGGCCAATGTGACATTATAAACTGAGAGTCATGCCTGTCCAGTCTCACCATCATTGGGTGTCTGTGACCCCCTGCTATAGCGCGCAAGGACGTCTCCATGGAACTGCCGTAGTTCACGCACCTTCTTCCTCAGATCCTCCACCTGTTGATAAACAAACATTGTTTGGGGTCATTACCTACCCTTCTGCACAGGTGGATAGTTAACATACCCATATTCATGGTTGGCCACTGTCACCCTGCTCCGTGTGCCCTGCTGTGTGTTCTGTATTTGCTGCTCAGTCACAGACTTGTGACAGGTGATCCCTGGGAAATGTGTGCATAGGCCTGCCTATGAGTGTGAGGGCGGGACCCACGGAGCCTGTCGGGGGTCTGCAGGCATCATCATATGGGACACCAGCCAGCAGCATTGCCCAGCACCTACAGGCTTCCCCACCCCCCACCCCAGATCATCACCCTAGGCACGTCATGTGTGCAATTGGTGGGGGAGAGAGGGAGACAAAGGGGGTGGGGTATAGGGGGTGCGAGAGTGTGAGAGGGACAGGGAGTGTGTGCGAGGGTGTCACAATCCCCTGGGGCAATGTTGTGTATGTGTTGACAAATCCCTTATTTTCAGGGTTATCAGCTGATACAGGTATGTAGGTATGGTGTTGGACGTGGGAGGTGTGGAACATGGTCCCCACTGGTGGGGGCACCCTAGTTGTGCGAGCATGGGAGAAGATCCCATTGTGTGTGGGCCCTGTGGAGGTGTTATTTGACCATCCATGGTTCCCTGGTCACACAGTGCAGTGCGATTCAGAGTCCGGTATGGTTGGGATACCTGTTGGACTGCGCCTGATCAAATATTGCACCCCTGTGTGTGTCTCCACATGAGTTGAAATGGCTGTGGGAGGGTGTGAGATCATCACTATGTGAGTGCTCGTCAGCTGTCGTTCTCACAGGCCGACTGTCGTGGCACCCAAGGACTGTGTGAGATGTGCAACCTACCCACCATAGCCTAGAAACATATCTGACTGACATACCCTCCGTCACAGTCTGCTTTCCCCACCCCCCTAGGTCTGGTGTGTCCTACAGCACCACATCAGCAAGATACAAACTGAGAACAGGGTGTTGCCCAGGAATAATTAGGCAGCTATCAGGTCCCCTGGTGTGGAGGGACAGGTTCCAACAGCATAGGCATACTGCACCATATCCCCATGGTGCTTGCTGCCCGACCCAGCTGGGCTCCGTGTACACCTGGTGATAGGGGGGATGGTTAAACCACATTGGCAAACAGCCCCATATCCACAGGGTGATAGAGGGCCCACTTTGAAGGCTTCTCTGTACTCCTGGGGATAGGGATGATGGGTTAAACAACATTAGTAGACATCCCCATATCTCCAGGATGACAGAGGGCCCACTTTGAAGGCTTCTCTGTACTCCTGGGGATAGGGATGATGGGTTAAACAACATTAGTAGACATCCCCATATCTCCAGGGTGGGTGAGAGTGTACTTTGAAGGGTATGATGGGTTAAACAACATTAGTAGACATCCCCATATCTCCAGGATGACAGAGGGCCCACTTTGAAGGCTTCTCTGTACCCCTGGGGACAGGGATGTTGGGTTTAAACAACATTTGTAGACATCCCCATATCTCCAGGATGACAGAGGGCCCACTTTGAAGGCTTCTCTGTACTCCTGGGGATAGGGATGATGGGTTAAACAACATTAGTAGACATCCCCATATCTCCAGGATGACAGAGGGCCCACTTTGAAGGCTTCTCTGTACTCCTGGGGATAGGGATGATGGTTTAAACAACATTAGTAGACATCCCCATATCTCCAGGATGACAGAGGGCCCACTTTGAAGGCTTCTCTGTACTCCTGGGGATAGGGATGATGGGTTAAACAACATTAGTAGACATCCCCATATCTCCAGGATGACAGAGGGCCCACTTTGAAGGCTTCTCTGTACTCCTGGGGACAGGGATGATGGGTTAAACAACATTAGTAGACATCCCCATATCTCCAGGGTGGGTGAGAGTGTACTTTGAAGGGTTCTCTGTACCCCTGGGGACAGGGATGATGGGTTAAACAACATTAGTAGACATCCCCATATCTCCAGGATGACAGAGCGCCCACTTTGAAGGCTTCTCTGTACCCCTGGGGACAGGGATGATGGGTTAAACAACATTAGTAGACATCCCCATATCTCCAGGGTGGGTGAGAGTGTACTTTGAAGGGTTCTCTGTACCCCTGGGGACAGGGATGATGGGTTAAACAACATTAGTAGACATCCCCATAACTCCAGGGTGGGTGAGAGTGTACTTTGAAGGGTTCTCTGTACTCCTGGGGACAGGGATGATGGGTTAAACAACATTAGTAGACATCCCCATATCTCCAGGGTGGGTGTGAGTGTACTTTGAAGGGTTCTCTGTACCCCTGGGGACAGGGATGATGGGTTAAACAACATTAGTAGACATCCCCATAACTCCAGGGTGGGTGAGAGTGTACTTTGAAGGGTTCTCTGTACCCCTGGGGACAGGGATGATGGGTTAAAACAACATTAGTAGACATCCCCATATCTCCAGGATGACAGAGGGCCCACTTTGAAGGCTTCTCTCTACTCCTGGGGACAGGGATGATGGGTTAAACAACATTAGTAGACATCCCCATAACTCCAGGGTGGGTGAGAGTGTACTTTGAAGGGTTCTCTGTACCCTGGGGACAGGGATGATGGGTTAAACAACATTAGTAGACATCCCCATATCTCCAGGATGACAGAGGGCCCACTTTGAAGGCTTCTCTCTACTCCTGGGGACAGGGATGATGGGTTAAACAACATTAGTAGACATCCCCATATCTCCAGGGTGATGGTGGACCCACTCTGATGGGTTCTCAAGGGTCCTGGTGATAGGGGTTTTGCCCTGACCAACATTGGCACACACCCCATAGCTCCAGGGTGGCTGCCAGACCATGTGATGCACGTTTCACAACCCCTGAGGGTGGCCAATGTGTGCAGCCCTGAGGATGCAGGACACGGCCAGTTGCACATGATGTCTCTGGACCCATCCCAGGCAGATCTATGGGCTAGGTGTGTTACAGTGTTTTGTAGCACAGCAGCAGCAAGGACTCCAGGATGGCATCATGCCCTTTGTGACTACGTCCCTAAACACCTGGGTAGATGGCAAAACACTCATATGTGCTACATATAGACCTTTCTTTTGAATGTTTGGTGGTTTCACTATTTAGTATAAGCTCAATTTAGATGGTTTAGTTGTTTTCATTACATATAGACCTTGGCATGTGGGTCCCCCAGCTACACTTTACTGATCTGGAATACATACACACAGCACCATTGACAGCTGCAAACAACCCTGTCTGTGTCTATGCTAATTATGACCTGTGGCAATGCACTCACCTCCCTTTGGTTGTCTGCCACACGATTGAAACGCCTTTTGATTCTCTCCCAGGCCCTCTGGACCTTTTCTGTGTCTTTTTCCCCTGGCGGCCCCTGGGAACAGCTTCTCCATCTTTGGCCCAACCAATGCGGCCAGGTGGCAAAGTTCGCAGTGGCTGAATGCAGGTTTGCGCATTCTGGCAGCCATTTTGTTTTCTGCCCTTCTGGACGTGACGACGCTGACGACGCAACCTCCGCATTTGCGCATTGAGGCTCGCGCACATGCACTCCGCATGGCTGCGCTCCAGACATTGTGTTGCTATTGCGTTCCTCATGGCTGCGTGGATGTTATGTTATACATTGGATCTGCTCGCAACTTGCACACCCAAGGGTTAGGGTGTTGGAGATATGTATGTGCATTGATCTCAGCAGTCACACATGGCACCAATGGAGTATGTTTAGTGCACCCTGAGATTGTGCGGGGCCGCGTTGGTGTGCCTGTGCCATATACGGAGTGTGGGGTTCAGGCCGTGGAAATAAAACATGGGGTCGAACGCGACCTGACTGGTGCGCCAGGCGCTAATGGCCGGGGTCCACATTTGCGGCCCGGAAGGCCACGTGGCGCGCTGTTGGACACACACGAAATGTAGCAGCAGATAAGCATGCAATAAATAAAACCAGGAGTCGTTTCAAGGATCAAAGCCAGTTTAATGTGCACATGGCTCAAGCAATAAGCAATTTCAAAATGGCTGCGCAATGGTTTCTAGCAACACAACAACTTTTATAGCGTTCTTCTCCATTCTAGACATAGGCAAACCTTTCATTGGTCCAAGTAACCCCTCTCACCCATCTATTGGTCCCGGTACTGATATGGCTACCCAATCGGGACCCTGGTCTGGGCTCAGCACCTGGTTGCCCCCCTTCTAGTCCCAATTACAATGGTCAGTGTCTCTAACTTGTTACATCTCTCCTCCAAGGTCGCTTAGCTTGTTAAAACATATGGGAAGCAGGGCACTGTAACCTTGCTTTTTGCAGAGTTAATTAATTCCATAGAAGCATAGCACACCTTATCAGTACCAATTAAACTTGTTTTTCTATATTTTCTAAGTTTCGTTTCTGCTTAGCTATGTTCAGTTAAACTGAGTTAAGTTTCAATTCTATGGTGTCATCATTCAGGGGGGTTTTCATTCCTCTGGGCCTAACTACAGGCTTCAGTTTCAGGTCAAGCTGCTTAGGCCTGTCTGCTTAGTTCAATTAGCATGGATCATAGGCCGTCGCCTACCACAATATCAACAGAGCTGTGGTACAATGGTGGGGACACCGACCAATGGTGCAGGGGCCATGTGTTCAAACCCCCTTTGTGCACAACGTAAACGCCTGACTGAGGCATCACCTTTAATAGGTAGAGGTGTTTTAGGGGGCATCTTACTTTTGCACGGCATAGGGCGGAGCAGTGTTAATTTTGAGCAGCAGCAGCAGGCGGCGCACTATTCATTCTTGGCGGCATGAAGCGGCGCACTGTTTTTTGGGGCGGCAGTGTGCGGCAAACTGTTCATTGTGAGCAGCTTAGGGCCGGCGCGCAGATGGCCATGAGGCGGCGTACTGATGTGTCAGCACAGTAACAGGGACACAGCACAATGGTGGGTACACTGACCAATGGTGCACGGATCAGGGGTTCGATCCCTCACAGTGCTCAGTGCACAGGGCTGGCTGAGGCAGTATGTTTTTGGTGAGTAGTGCTGTAGGGTGGCTTTTAGTTTTCCTTTATTTAGCACAGCTACCAAACCGCACTCGCACATCATGTTGACATGAGGCAGCTCATGAGGCACATGTTAGAGTGCACTGTCCGCCAAGGCACCCTTGCATGTCCCCTATAGGGCACCATATATGTTGTGTCTCCGGATAGAGACTAGTGCACCTCATATGGACCTAAACTAAAAGATGGCCTATTGTGTGCCCTATCAACCACACTCAAGGGCACCATGTGGGTATAGTACGCTGTGGGTTGATTTGCTGCCAGCAACATCTGCACATTAAATGTTAAATACCTATGCACCGCCCTACAAAATTACACCACTGTGGGTTTGAACCCATGACCTCTGACTTCACAGGCAATGAGGTACCCATTGGCCTACAGCTCTATAGCTGCCAGCAAGCCCCTGGCTGGCTGCAGAGAGCCTGCATGTCACCACACAGACAGTCTGTTGTGGTAGCCAGGATAGGGTTAGTCCACCCATACCCATGATGCACTGCACATGCAAATCAACTGTCCACAGATAGACACAGGATCGGGAATGCACCCCGGAATCTCCACAGCTTGGTAGGAGGGAGTGTCCATGTGCACCCACACAGCACCTCGGCCTGGTAGGGTGTACTGAGTGGGTGTTGTACTGGCACAGAGTAGCTACACACCGTCACATTGTGCGGGTACTGTGCTCACCCTGAGTGTGCGTGGAGGCACCCAGGACCAGGTCCACCACAACCTCCGTAGCAGAATGAGGACATGCCAGAGCTTCACAGCACTATTACTCTGTGAGATAGGTTGTTTCTGCAGAGACACCTTGGATATCTCTGTCGGGCAGAGTCAGGGGCACCCCTTATGTGAGACCTAGGTGGGCTCTTTACCACCATTTCTCCCCCTCAGGTTGGAAAGCAGGGTCTCTTATCATCATGCTACCTCCCTGCAATGGTAGCAGTAGGGTGGAACCATCAACCCCAGTCCTGCTGTGGGAGAGACACCCTACAGCGCTGTCACAGCAACTCCATACACATCCATAACACAATATCTGACAGACATTAGGCCTTGATATGCTAAGTTGCACCCCACCACTATCTGATCTTCGCCTACAGCAAGCCATCAGCCACTGCACAGCGCTCCATCAGGACACACACCAGCTGACATATGTCTGCTAGTTAGTCCTGTTGGAAATGCATGCACGCCAGAACTGGGATGGCAGTGCACACCAGCAGTTAGGTCATTGACTGGGCCCCGACACAAAACCCATATATATCACATGGGAGACATACTATCATTCACTATGGGGGTGCCTAGCCATGTTGTCTTCACTGCACAGTCAGGGTGGAGTGCAACCCCAGCAGCACATACAGAGGCCACCATGTATGTGTAGGTGGTGGGCAACCACTACACTATCCCAGTCAGTGCCCTCTGCCCTGTGCAGATGCATCCTGGCCAACCCGCCCTGTCAGAGCTATACCCATGGTACCTTGCTGCTCATTATGCACATTGGCAGGCCAATACTGGCAACAGTGCTGGCAGTGTGGGCTGTGGAAGGTGTTTGCAGCCAACACACACTGTATAGACAGACACACACTCCCACACGTATGCCAGCATTGTGCTACTGTAGAGGCGTTTGTCAGCATTAGCCACCACACCAGTCCTGGGCACAGTACAGGCATGGATATGGTAGCAATACTGTTTTGAGTCACTCCCCAGGGTGGTAAACGCTATCAGAGACCAGACCTGATGCACCCACTGCAGTCAACAGACAGATTGTCATGATGGAGCTCAAGGAGCAGAATGTGCGTGACGTAGGGATATCTATCTGCCAGTACTCAGAGCAAGTGTTTGAAAGCTGTGCACCGTATACCCAGGTGTAGAGTGACATTGCTAAGGTATTCACATGCTAGTATTGTGAGATGCACACAAGGCCCGATGTCCTGCCTCTCCAGGGGGCATTGGCCATTGGGGCCTGTGGGTGTGGGTGTGGGTGTGGGTGTGTCTGCCCCTGTTGGCTGCTGCTTTACGGCTGAGGTTCCCAAATCCAGCCCAGGGTTGCAACACACTGTTCGCGTTTTCCTGCTGTCCCTCATGAATATGCATTAGCTACATCTACATGCCATGGGGGTGGTGCAGAGATATACAGCACTGGCATTTGTATGGGCGGCAGCATTGAACCTGAATGGTGTGTGGTCCTCTGGGACTGCATTTGTGAGACTCTGCTCTAGGTAATGCCCCTCATCATGGTGTCTGTGATCAGTGGGGTGTAAAATTGGCGTATGAGCAATGCGTATGTCCCCAGCAATAATGGTTTGTCCTTACTATCACGGATTAGTTGTGGGTAAAGATATGTGGAGAGGATTGGCAGGGCTTTGAACCTGTGACCTTCTGTTCTTGCACACACTGTCTGTGTGCAGTGCGCCACTGTGTTGCCACAGATGTGCTTGATTCCCTGGGCAGTCCATGACTGTACATCCGACAGGGCCTGTCTGTTGCAGTGGACGGTGCCAGCCTGCACATGGCTAGGCCACTGTCTTCTGTGGCTAGCAGCCACTGCCCCCTCCACCACCTGTACTCGTCCGCCAACATGATGGCATTCCTACTCTCAGGGAATGCATATGCCCTGATTGCATTGTGGCACTCCGGGACTGGATGTGGGGGACTGGGCTGTGGGTAATGCCCATTGTTATGGGGTGTGTGCGGGGTAGGGCAAAATATGGGTGTTTGCACCATGCTTATGTTCCCTGCAATACAGGGGTGTCTGTGCTATCTTTGTTTAGTGGTGGGTAAAACATAGGAACTGGGCTGGCATGGGCCCCAGCTGGGATTTGATCCTATGCTTTATGGTCTTAGAGGTAGTGGCTCTGTCCGCTGCACCACAGTGTGTCCACAGAGACAGTGCAGTCCCTGGAGATAGTTAACCTGGCAGGATGGAGTCGCAAACCCTGCTCTGCACATTTTTACTGTGGGCTCATTCACCCTGTCTGGTGACAAACGTGCAACTAAACCCCGGAACTGACCACCGCAGACGGGGGTTGATATATAAACAAACTGGGCAACCTTGCTATTGATGGGCAACCATAAACACCACTCACAGGGAACGTACGTAACAAGGAAATGTGTGTTGGGAAAGGTCTCCGCTCCGTAGACCGTTTCATAATTCATTTATATTTTTGGTGCTTTCCTGGGTGTGTTTTTTGGTTTTGCCCTTTACTATCACTGTTCCCCAGCTGACCTCCTCTTTGTACTATTTCTGTGGTGGTCATTTGATATTTGTAATTGCACTTTTGTGCTGTGCACATGTATCACACTGCTCACGTTTTGAAGGTTTCCCCGGTTTCCCTTCCCTTTACATGGCCTGTACCGCGAGTGTTTCACTCGCGCTATTTTTTACTTGCGAATTCAGCCCCGATAATGTGCGGGGCGCCTCTCCCCTCCCCTTCCCTGCCCATAAGCCCCGTCTCTCCGCCCCACCGGAGCCTTCCTCCGCCCTCCGTTAGCCTTTCCACGCCTCTATCGGACATTTGCGGGCCCGTACTTGTGCGGGGCGCGTTCGTGTGACGCGCACGCGTGCGGTGGTGACCCGCACGTTTACGGGCCATTTAAGTGCTCTTAAGTGCCGCTTTTAGTGCACTATTTTGCGGCGCGCAAATTAGCGGTTTTTAGTAAACATGCCCCTAAGAATACTTACATATATGTATATACAGCATGTAAATAGTTTCATTTAACAATGTTCCCCATGTATTTCCAAGTTGCTCATACCTGTTCTATGTAAAACCTGTTCTATGTAAAACCAAACAGCTTGTTGCTCTGGTCTTTTGTTATACTGTAAACCGCACTGATACTAAATAGTGCGGTATATAAGAGCCTGTAATAAATAAATAAATAAATAAATAAATAACTATGCAGCCGCAATATTCAGTCTCTGCCCAGTTATCTTTCAGTGGTGAAAGTTAAGTGCAGCAAAAACTGTCCTAACTGCTGCCGCCAGAGCTAACCGGGCAGCGGTTGAATATGTCCGCTGCTTGGTTAGCTTCTGTGCCATGTGCAGCTGTGCAGCAACCCCGGATGGTCAATGCCAGTGGCTGGATATGACCCTGGATTGAATATCCGGGCTTAAAGTTTGGCAGCGATGGCTATGCACCTTATAGGCGTATAGCTGTCACAAATAAATAACGGGCCCATTATATAGTTAATGTTGTTGTTAAGTGCCATCAAGTTGATGCCAACTCGTGCAACCCTCTGGATAGTGGTCCAAAACTGTGTTGGATCTTTAGTCAGGCAGCTAATTGTTAATAGAGTGGCACACATAGCTGTGGTAATTGTATAGATCCATCTCAATGCTGGCCTTCTTCTTCTGCGTTGACCTTCAACCTTGCTAAGCATGATGCCTTTCTCTAATGATCTATCCCTTCACATGATATGCCCAAAATATGAAAGTCGAAGTCTTGTCATCTGAGCTTCTAAATAAAGCTCAGTTTTGATCTCCTCTAGCAGTGACTGGTTTGTTCTTTGGGCAGTCCATGGTATACATATATAGTTAATATGTATAATTCATATGTACAATTGATTTACATATGTTAAAATGTTTTGATGCATGTTAAACATTCTTATTAAAAAGAAAGTGTGAAACAAGCTGAAAAAGCATCTGAAAATGAATCACAATTTTTACCAGTCGTCATCTCTTGCATTTTCAAATCTACGTGCATTATAATGCTTTAAATGTATGCCAATAGTAATAATCAAATCAAAACTAAATACTTTTTTTACTTTGATTATTGGTATGAATACTGCAGATAAAAAATATTTGTTGTTTCCATAAATTGTAAGATCACTTTTATATCTTTGTAGGTTGATTTTTTGAGCAAATCTTTAATTTGTTTAAAATGTTAGCATTGCCATAAGTAACTCCAACTTAATATATACTAGCATGGGGTTAATTTTAACAGGTTACCTGGACTACAGGTGAATATTCCACTTAGGGGCATTTACACAGTTTACAGCTCTGTTAGCCATGTAAATGTCTTTGAATATTGTGCCCTATACTTTTTCACTGAAAGGGTGGTGGCACATAAACTGTGGAATTATGCACACAGGAATAATTTCATAACAGGATGCCTATGTGGAATGTAAAAAAAAAGTTCCTGTTTTATAAAGGCACCTTATCCCCCTATGTATATTTTAAAAATAAGCTGTCAGAGCTATTCCTGTTAGTGTACAAACTCTGACACAATTTTACACCAGCTCCAAATGTTTTAAGGTATGCGTATACTCTTTGCATGTACGCATGCATTTTATAAAGTACGTGGAAACATCACGACATCTTCCCACCTCTGCCCAAACTATACACTGGAATATCCACACGCAGAAGTGGTGGATGTTTGGAATGCCCTCCAAGAGGAGGGAGTGGAGACAAAAGCAGTCGTGGAATTCAGAAAGGGAAGGGGTAAACACAGAAACAAAACTTAAATGGCTTTCACGCTTCAAAAAGCATAGAGAAACAACCAGGATCTGGATTAGGCTTGGTAACATAGTAACATACATAGTATATGATGGCAGATAAAGGCCTGTATGATCCATTTAGTCTGCCCATTAAGGTGACATCAGCAGTTGTAACTACCATTCCGTGCAGGTTACCTCTCTCTATGTCTGTGTTTTGTATCTTCCACTCCATTCAGTCAGTCCCCTTCTATTTATTGAAGTATAAAAGATATTTAAGTTTGCTTTGATTTCATCCTCTTGCTATAAAGAGATCCATTGTGTCTGTCCCATTCCACTTGGAATTCCGTCACTGTATTTTCCCCCACCACCTCCATTGGGAGAGCATTCCATGCATCCACCACCCTTTCAGTGAAAACATATTTTCTGATGTTCCTTGTAAGTTTACCGCCTTGCAGCTTCATTGTATGCCCTCTAGTTTTACAGCTTCCCCTTCTTTGAAAAATGTTTGTCTGTTCATTAATACCCTTTAAGTATTCAGTTCTGTATCATATCTCTCCAGTCCCTCATTTCCTCTAGGGTATAAATCTTTAGGTCTTCAGGTTTCTTCTCATACGTCTTCTGGTGCATGCTCCAAATCATTTTGGCTGCCTTCCTCTGAACCATTAGTCTTTTTTATATCCTATGTGAGATATGGTCTCCAAAACTGAGCACAATACTCCAAATGAGGCTTCACCAACATTCTGGAGCTTGATCATGTGCTAATTGCTGGGGACCTGAGGGCATGGAACTACACAAAGGCATTATATGACATGACAAAATGCTCCAAAGCAACATCGAACAGAGCCTTTAGACTATGCGCCCCAAGTCTCTGGAACTCCCTACCTCCACACATCAGAGCAATCCCCAACTTGAGCCAGTTCAGGAAGGTCTTAAAACACTTCCTCTTTATCAAATACCTCACTGACTGCCCCGAACCCCAGCCACCAAGTATGATCAATACCTAATAACTCCATCTGACATGTATATAGTTACCTATTCAATGCTACGCATATGTATATAGTTTACCCTGTTTTCCAAGTTACTTGTTCCTGTTCTATGTAATGACCTGACTTTTGTTCATTGTCAGATACCTTTTGTTTTATGTAAACCGCGCTGATCGCAAATAGTGCGGTATATAAGAAATGTAAATAAATAAATAAATTATAATATCCTTTGTTTTATTCTCCATTCCATTCCTTATGATTCCTAGCATTCTTTTGCTTTCTTGGCTGCCACTGCACACTGGGCAAAGAGTTTCAACATATTGTCCACGATGACGCCTAAACCTTTTTCGTGGTAGTGGCTCCTAATGTGGAAACTTGCATTGTGTAGCCGTAATTTGGATTTGTCCACATTAAATTTCATCTGACATTTGAACGTCCAGTCTTCCAATTTATCAAGGTCCCATTGCAATTTTTCACAAACCTCTTACGTTTTAACAACTTTGAATAATTTTTTGTCATCTGCAAATGTGATAATCTCACTCATTATTCCCATTTCCAGGTCATTTATGAATATGTTAAAAGTCAGCGGGCCCAGCACATAACCCTGGGTACTCCACTATTCACCTTTCTCCATTGAGAAAATTGTCCATTTAGCCCTACTCGCTGCTTTCTATCTTTTAACCAGTCCCTGATCCACAATAGTACACTCCAATCCTATGACCTTTTAATCTGGTCAAGAGTGTTTTTTATTAAAATAGATTGGACAGTAGATTTGTGCTGCAATGAAGAACTGATCAATTCCACAAAGTAGAACATAAAGAAAAATAACAGCATTTGAAACATCTCTGAAGAAGCACAACTTAATGGAAATACTCTTCTCACACCATACCTGCAAGTTGTTCAAGTCTTTTAATGCATGGTAAATGAATGTTTAATGTTAAGACAGGAGAGAAAAGTGGTCACACACAGGCTAAATATAGATTGTTTCATTACCTTCAAATCAGGCTGAAAAAGATGCAAAAGCTAAAGTTTGAAATGAGCCCAGTTTGTCAATAAGTGCTGTGTGCGATTCGCAATCACAGGGAATTGCAATTACAGCACCAATTGCTAATCCTAGGAAAACAAAACACAGTTAGGCATCCCTAAATTCTATTATAAAATCCAATTACTATTATTAGGCTTCCTTCAGATAATGAAGACATGGAAACATACAAGTGCTTGACCTATTTTAGTTAATGGATTATTATTTGTTGAAAATTCATGTCATGATCCACAACAGATTTATTCATCATTGTCTTTACAATTGTAGGTAAGAACCTCAGTAGTTAATTTATTACTTTTTAAAATCTCGGGGTTGTTTTCTACCTCTGCAGTCTGTCTTGTCTGTGCAGTTCTTTAATCAGTTTATTCATTGATGACTATCCTTATAATCACCCTCTTTTTTTGCTTCTAGGCAAGATCGAGCTTTAGAATAAATATTTCAGCTACTTGCATTTTGACTCCAAGTGCTCATTTTTAAAAGTATTTTTAACTAGTAGTAACCATGCCATGAATTGTTCTTGCTTGTATTTTGTCCTGATGCCTGAATCGGCTGTAACCCTGCTAAAATTGTTTTTCAAATGTTTAAGGATGACTCACATTTGCAAGGTTTAATTCCATTCAGAGTGTTTTAAGTAAATGATTTCACATTTCAGTGTGCTTTATTTCTGTGGTGCATGTGGACTAGTATGTTTTTATTTCAAGCTGCCTCCAATCCTTATTGAAGAAGAGAGGCAAGGAAAAGATAGTTATCCTAGGGTCCTTAACTGAGAAGAATTTCCAAAATTGGGAGAACATAGGTAAAAAAATAAATTGGAATAATTGAAAATGCCTGTGTAAGTGAAGTTTAAGGAGACTTAGGGGTACTTTTATTAAAGGCCGGTAAGGACGCAAAGGTGCTGTGTGCGTATGTTATTGGTACCCGGTAGCGGTTATCGCTTCAGAAAGTGCTGATAACACGGGCTTACCAGCCGGTAACAGGTGGTAAGTTGCAAAGGGGTGTAGGGGTGTTAACTGGGCAGAGCATAGGCAGAGTCAGCGTGTTTTTCCCTAATGGGCATTCCAGTACCATGCGCTACAGGCACAACCGCTGGGAACCTTAACGCCAGATAAAAGCTGGCGTTAAAGGCTGTTTTGTAAGACAGAGAGCCATTCATGCCCATTAAACACCACACAGAGAGACTGTTCACATGTAGGCACTGTGCAGCAACCAGACTGGAGCCCTGAAATTAGTGGTAGTAGTGGTCTATTCACAGTCACAGCATGGTGCTCTTTCAATAAAGGGCATTATGTTGTTGGTGCCAAAGTGGCAAAGGTGGTGTCATGTGAGTGATTGAGCAGAGCTGGTTAGTCTGCTAGGTGGATAAGGCAGCTGCCTAGGGTGTGCATCTGTGATGTCTGTTGTGACTCTGCTGTGACAGCGATGACACACATACATGCTGCTGCTGTCACAAAGGAGTTGTGCCACTGCCATTGCTACCATGCTGCTATGTTAGCAGTGTGCGGGGGTGTGAGTGATGGTGGCAGCAGCTTCTGACTGGTCTGGAAGATCCCTTAGTCCCTGCCCTGGATGTGAGGTGCAATGATACTGTGTCAACTGTAGGGACATGAAAAGCATGTCACTGGCAGGTAAAGTGGAGCCCATGGTGATTCCTCCCTTCCATCGTGGTGAGGCTTAAGGAAGCAGACTGCATGCTCATGGCATGCTGCTTCTACCCTCCTTCCTGTTGGAGGGGGCAGGAGTGGCATCCCATGAGTAGCTGCATGTGCACCACTGCTTTAAGGCCACCCACAGCACTGAAGCAGCAGCTGTACCATGCTTGCATGGAGGGAGGGATCGGACAGCATGCTGTCCACCATGATCGCCTAGTGGATGTGCCGGCCCTGGGTACTGTGAGCCATGAGCAGCTGAGTTAAGACTGACCATGCATTTCCTAATATGAGACAATGGTGTGTGACCTGCAACCTGCAGTTTGAGAGAATGTACGGACAAGCACAATTAATGCCAACTATACACAGCACATATGTGGTACCTGTCACATCCAGGCACTGGGAAGAGGTGTCTGTCAACAACTATCACCTTCATGCCCTGATTGTGCATGTAGTTTCTCCCGGCTACATCATCATCTCAAAGTGGTGCACAGGTTGCCTGTGTGCACCCATGACCCCCACTTCCTGCAGTAATCAGGCAGTGTCACGGCACTTTGACAGGGGAGGGTTGAATCAGGAGCCCCCCCCCCCCCATACACATATTGAGTGGATATGGGCATGTGGGGGGAAAAATAAGCTAGTGAGGCCAGAAGATTAGGCAATATGATAACACCCCTTCTCAGAGGAAAAATAACATACACTGCTTTCTCAGTTGCCAAATGATGATCAGTGCCTGTGTGTGAACTGGTGGCCCTTTCATGAATAAGCATTCATTTAGTTGCCAAATCCATCTGAGCCACATGGGAATCCAAGCTACTCAGAATGGCCTGTCAACCATGAGATTCTTCCAGGCTCCTAGGGTACACGTAGAACCATTTCTAAACACCATTCTGCGTCCTGCTCTGAAGGAAAGCAAGGTGTGTGGGTTTCCAAATCTCACTGCTTGGACTATGGGCTGGTTTTGGCTCCACGTGTCACATATCCTGTACTAACTGTATATCAGCCCTGGTAGTGGTGGCATCACTGCTTGTGAGGTTTGGGGTGTTGTGCATGCATGTATTGTACACATGTATTCCAAGATGCCAGCAGGCATACAAAGTCCACAATGTGACCTGTTCATGCTCTTAGGTATGTATAGTTGCTGGTTGTAAACACTGAAAAAACTGCTGTCAGTCCCATGTTGTTTCCAAATGATACTGTTACAGATTCAGAACTGCGATGAGACCTCACTCCTGGCACTGCATGGAGACTGAGCACACTGGAAGCTCGTGGGGGTGCCAGCAGGATATGTACAGTGATGTCACAAGTTTGACTTGCCCAGTCTCCATGCTGCAGGAGGAAGTGCATTACCCAGAGGTGAGGGACTGAACGATAAGGAACCATGGTTACACAATGCAAGGTACCACCTAAGAAACCACCACCCATGAAAAAGATTAAGGCGTCATTGTGGATAATATGTTGAAATCCTCCTCCCAGTGTGCAGCAGCAGCCAAGAAAGCAAATAGAATGCTAGGAATCATAAGGAAAGGAATGGAGAATAAAACCAAGGATATTATATGCAACCACACTGTAAATATTGTGTGCGATTCTATCTTAAAACGGATATAGCGGAATTAGAAAAGGTATAGAGAAGAGCCACCAAATGGTAAAGGGGATGGAATTATACCTTTATGAGGAGAGGCTTAAAAAGGGGATCTCCAAATTGGAAAATAAATGGCTGAGGGGGGGGGGGGATATATGATAGAGGTCTATAAATTAATGAAGTGCAACAGGTCAGCGTAGATTGATTGTTTACGCCATCAAAAAGTCAAAAAACTAGAGGATATGCAATAAAGCTACAATGCAACCCATTTAAGACTAATAAGAGAAATATTTTTTTTACTCAACATGTAATCAAACTCTGGAATTCGTTGCCGGAGGATATGGTAAAAGCTGTTAGTGTAGCTGGGTTTTAAAAAGGTTTGGACAAGTTGCTGGGGGAAAGGTCCATAAACCATTATTAAAGAGGACCTGGAAAATCCACTGCTTGCCCCAGGACAAGCATTATGGAACCTGTGTGTCTTTTTGGAACCTGTCAAGTATTTGTGACCTAGACTGGCCAGTATTGGAAACAGGATACTGGACTTGATGGACCTTAGTCTGATCCAATAAGGCAGTTCTTATCTAGGGCTGCCACTGCTTCTGGGACCTGATGACCCTAACAATTCAGGCCAAGGATTTATTATTTATTTAACATTTCTGATATACCACCTTTCATGATATCAAGGTGGTTTACATTGAACAAACAGAAACTACATTGAACAGGGCATTATAACTTGGAGATAACTATTTTACAGGGAACATGGGCAATGGAGGGTTAAGTGGCTTGCCCAAGACCACAAGGAGCACCTGTGGGACTAGAAACCCCAGTCCTTCCAGCTCAAGGTTGCTGTCCTCTAGTAAGATTTGAACCCCCAACCTTCTGGCCTGAGGTACCTTGCCTCAACCACTAGGCCATGCTACCACTCCACAGGGATGGGGGAGTGGGGGTTGTGTGTGTGTACAGTACGAAGGATTTGTGACTATGAAACTGCACATACCTAGGTTATCAGGACAGCACAGTCCTTGGGTTCCTGGGCCCACCTTTGTGCTATTCTTACTGGCCCAGTGCAGGGAGGTTGTAGTTACCACAGAGCTGTCCTTATTTGCTGGGTGATTGCCACAGTCACATACATCCTCACTTCTCAGCCACCCGCTGACATTACCCCAAATGAGCATAGCACCCCTCAATGATGGCATCCACCTGCCTCCCACATTATCCTGCCACTTACTGTCAAACACATCAGGGACATCTGACTGTGACATGTCCATCAGTTATTACCGTTGCTTCCTTCTAGCACCTGAAATGTGACTTGCAGTAAGGCCCCCTTATCCCTCATTATGGCAACCGGCCTTATCAGGCACTAACATGCATGCTTGGCGCCCTTAACGCCTGATATCCTGTTAGCATCCGCTTACTGGCCACTAGTGCTATTAGCACCGGAATGCCTACTCCCCACCATGGCTTTTAATATACAAAGGGGGCCTTAATGCCGCCGTTAACGCACACAGTTTGATGTACCCTTTAGTAAAAGTACTCCTTAGTGAATTCATTTCAAAATTGTAATAATTCAAAGAATTAAAATGTCTCATATCTACAAGCTAAATATTAACAAACACAGTACAAAACCTTTTGGACTGTGACAATGAAGAAATCGATAGGCATGTTGGCAAAACAAAGGAAACCATAATTTGATTACTCCAGACATTGTTAAATGGTAGGGAAAATTAGGGATAAAAACATAAGAATATAAGATTTGCCATAATGAGTCAGACCAAAGGTCCATCAAGCCCAATTTCCATTTTTCAAAAGTGGCCAATCCAGGTCACATGTGCTGGGCAGGTTCCTAAATGGTAGACAGATTTAATGCTGCTTATCCCAGGGATAAGCAGTGAATTTTCCCCAGTCCACTTTCATAATTGTTTATGGAGTTTTCCTCCAGAGACTTGTCCAAATCTCTTTTAAACTCAGCTATGCTAACAGCTTTTACTACATCCTCTGGCACCAAATCCAGAGCTTAATTACGCATTAAGTGAAAAAATAATTTCTCCAATTAGTCTTAAATATACTAACTCATAGCTTCATTGCATGTCCCTTAGTCTTTGTATGTTTTGAAGGAGTAAACAACTGATTTACATTTGCTTGTTTCGTACCACTCATTATTTTATAGACCCCTATCATATCTCCCCTAGCCATTTCTTCAAGTGTAACCTATTTAAGATTAATAAGAGAAAATATTTTTTCACTCAGTGTGTAATCAAATTCCGGAATTTGTTACCGGAGGATGTAGTAAAAGCTGTTAGTGTAGCCAGGTTTAAAAAAGGTTTGGACGTTCCTGGAGGAAAGGTTGTGGTGGCGAAGCCAGCCAGGTGCCTAGGGAGATAGAGAAAGCGCAGGCAGTTTCCCATAGTCAGAAGGAAAATGCAAGAAATGTTCACTTTAAAAGTGCAGCTAACGTTGAAAGAAACCTGTCAAAAGTTGTTGTCCAAAAGCCACGCCCCAGCTCCATGGTAACTGTGGTAATGCAGGGCAGCTGGGGGCGGGGTGGAAAGATACAGGTCAGACCCACTCATGTAAACCCCAGAGAACAGGGAAAGACAGATTAACAGCGAGAGCAGGAAACAGGAACAAGACAGCAGAAAGAGTAACAGGAAGGCACGAGAGGAGGAGAGCTGAGTCTGATTCAGAGGCAGAGTCTGAGCAGGAACCTCAGTCTGAGCAAGAGTTTCACTCTTGCAGGAGGGAGAGAGACGTGAAGGCTAACTTATCCAGGAACCAGCATGGCCAGGGGAGTGGCAGTGAAGCACTGCTGAAAAGAATCTCCAAAGGTATTGCTCAAAAGGATTATAGCCAAAGCTCTCAGGAAAGGTTCCCAGACGGCAGTTTGAGGGAAGGATATCCCCAAAGGCAGCTCCAGGATTTAAACCAGACCCAGGGTTACAGGAAGCCTGCAGGTGGTTCAAGAACCCAGGAAGGGCTGGTAAGAAAACCTCTTAACAAACAAGGGCTGAATGTTTTAAAGCTTTTAAAAGGTCTGTTAAAGGACCAGGAAGTAGCTTGTGGTAATAACAGCTCTGTGTACCGAGAGAGGTCTCGAGGGGAACAGCCGTTTTACAACGACGTCACAGATCCATCGTGTTCAGAATGTGAATCAATGGAACTGGGAGAGAATGATACTGTCTTGAGTCAGCCTGAGATAGAAATGGAGTGTGATTTGTACATAGCAGTAAAGTAAGAATGTTTGGAAATTCTAACCTTGAAGAAATATCCATGTGTTTGCTGTGCATGTTATGCTAAAAAGCCAGGAAGTTTTAATTAGCATGGCTGCTGCTTAAGAAGAGACTGGTTAAGGAGGACTGCCTGAAGTCTCTAGGAAGCTAATTAAAACCCCTGAAGAAATAAGCTGAGAAGAAAAGTTTATTGCTTAAGTTTGGTAGCATTGAAGTTTTCAATGGACATTTAAGTTTCAGTTAAGCAATGTGAATGGAAGCCTTTATTTTTGAAGAAACCACATGTGCCTTGTTGAAGTAAGCAAGAGCCATTGTTATCTTTTATTTTCCTGTAAAAAGTCTATACACGTGAAAAGCCAAGCTTCTTTAAGAAGTTCCTGTTTATTACAGGAGGTGAATTAAATTCCTGTGTTTGCTTTCAACCCTCGGCTCAGCACTTTCTTTACAACTACAATTTAACTACAACTCCCAGAGGCCTTTGCCCTGGAGTACAATTGAAAGGAACATTCGTGCCTTTCCTTGTCAGGCAACCGCCTAGGCGGGGCGAGGGCACGACAAGGTCCATAAACCATTGTTAAAGGGGACCCGGGATATCCACTGCTTGCCCCAATACAAGCATTGTGGAACCTGTGTCTTTTAGGGAACCTGCCAGGTACTTGTGACCTAGATTGGCCACTGTTGGAAACAGGATACTGGGCTTGATGGACCTTGATCTGACCCAATTTGGCATATCTTAAGTTCTTATGTTCTTAAGCTGAAGAGCCTAACCTTTTAAGCCTTTCCTCGTAGGGGCATTCTTCCATCTCCTTTATCATTTTGGTTGCTGCTCTCTGTACATTTTCTAATTACACTATATCCTTATTTAAATTTGGTGACCAGAACAGCACAGAATATTCAAAGTGTGGTTGCACTCTGCAGCAATACAGAGTCATTATATACTGTAGAAACATAGAAACATTATCGCGGAAAAAGACCATATGGCCTATCTAGTCTGCCCTTCCATATCAACTACTATGGTCCCTGTTTTTCACTTTAGAGATCCCATGCTTTCTTGAATTCAGATACTGTCCTCATCTCTACTACTTCCACTGGGAGATTATTCCATGCATCTACCAATCTTTCTGTAAAGAAATATTTCAAAATATTACTTCTGGGTCTATCCACTTTCACCCTCATCTTATGTCTCCTCATTGCAGAACTTGCTTTCAATTGAAAGAGAGTCTCCTCTTGGACATTTATGCCACGGAGGTATTTAAACATCTCTATCCAGATCTCCTTTATCTCGCCTTTCCTCTGAAGTATACATATTAAGATCTTAAGTCTGTTCCCATATGCTTTATAATGAAGACCACTGACCATTTTAGTAACCACCCTCTGCACCGACTCCATCCTGTTCACATCCTTTTGAAGGTGCGGTCTCCAGAGCTGCACACTATACTCCAAATGAGGTCGTACCAGAGACTTATACAGAGGCACTATCACCTCCTTTTTTCTGCTGGCCATTCTTCTTCCTAGGGGCCAAATAAGAGCACACACACTCACAGGAAACCAGCAAGCATAACAAAAGTGAGATGTTCACAAACAGCAAAGGTATAATAATGCTTTAATATGAGAGAGCCCCAAAGTGTTTCGGCAAACGCATTCTTCAGGGGGTAAAAGCCTCAAATAAAAACACATAAATACAGGATTACATCATAGTAAATAAAACAATATCAGTGCAAACAATAAGAGCGCGATTCCATCCCAGACATACAGCCCCTCTGTACGTCTGGTTTGAACCGGATGTACAGAGGGGGTCGCAATTCTGATTCCACAGGGTACGTCTAGCCCCGCGGGATCAGAATCATGAACAGTCCTGTACATGCAGGCCGGGACTGCAATTCAGTCTGACCTGCACATACAGGAAAACCCTGACTAACTCAGTCAGGGCTTTACAATGGAGCCGCGGTGCCATGGCATCCAGTTGCTTTGGCACTGCGACTCCATTGTAAAGCTGCAATCCCGGCCACCAGCTTAACAAAGGCTTTCCCCGCAGCCCGACCCCCAATCCGGACTCCTAAGGCCAGGGTCAGCCTGCGGGGAATATTCTTGGGCCCCGCCTTTCTCCATCCGCATCGGGCCTGCTGAAAAAACGTCCAGGGAAGTTATTCCACCTCCGAGGTGGAATAACTTCCCCACACAAGTCACCATCCCTGGACATACAAGGTCAACATTAGAATCGGCCCTGTATGTCCAGGGCCAGCGCTCACCCACCGCCCGCCCTAAATCCACCCCCAGTCTGCCCCTCCCCCAATCCGCCCCTTCCCCTCTCCCATCTAACCTCCCCATACAACCAGCAGGGAAGTTAGATGCCAGCGGGGAGGGAACAAATTGTCCTGAGGCAGCCTACAATTAATAGGAGAAACTTGAGTTGACCACTTTAGAAGATGAGCAGTATCTTTGTGTTCTGAGGACAGGGCATGACTCAATATCAGCTAAGTTCTTTTGGTGTTTTTAAATGCATTTAAAAATTGATAAAAACTAGTTGGTGGCCGATGATTAAAATAGTGGGGTTTGAATGCTAGGTAGCTGCAGCATCAATTCACAAGTGCAACCCTACCCCCTTTCACTGAGGTGAGCCCTTACTACCTCAGTTGGAAAGTTAGGAGATTCCTATAGTTAATAGGTAGGTATTCCCTGGATTCTCCTAGTTTAGTTATTCCTCCCTCCCCTATTATGGATAATTTTATAGGTATTTCACCTCGACTCTTATTCAGTTTTGAGCTTTATATAGTGTGAAAGTTGTATTGAGATGGTTGTTGGCTTGGTTGATAGGTGCAGGGCATCTTTTTGGCAGAAGAATGTTTGAGACTGCAAGTGAGAGTGTGTGTGTGCATGCGGATTGAGTGTTGCACGGGAGGGTCTAGTATATTCACCCATAAATCTGTGGGTACATGAATGGCTGGCCTGTACCTAGACCACAGGGATGACTGAAGCGGTACCAGGTGCCAGTGTGATCGGGCAGAAGAAAGCAGAAAATGTTCTCCATAGCTAAATGTCAAGACATATCCATGTCACTAATAAGGGATCCTCTGAATATGAGCATTCAACAGTGCAAAGAGCACTAATGCATGTCCAAAAGCACCATCATTGGTCTCTACAGATGTGCACATTTCTAGAGAGTGATGATGGTGCCTTTGGGCAGGTATTGGTGCTGTTTGCACTGCTGCATACTCTCATTCAGTGAGTCCCTTATTAGTGACAGGGATATGTTTTGTCATTTAGCTATGAAGAACCTTTTCTGCTTTTTTTCTGGTCCATACCTAGCAGACTGTTTTCAGAGATGACCAAAGCACACATATCTAAGAAGGTCTTCTTCTACTGCCATGTACATTGTGCTGCAAGGTATGTCATGACAAACATATCACTCTCTACTTGCTAATATACTTTCTTAGCATGCACTGACATTACTTTGCTGTGTTCTGGTATATATTTTATTTATTTAACAATTCTTTTTTATACTGTTTTTCTATCTGTGTTCATGGAACTGAGTTTATTTATTTTAATTCTCTTATATACTGCACTATTCTGCATCAGTGCGGTTTACATTGAACAAACTGAAATTACATTGAACAGGGCATTATAACTTGGAGATAACTATTTTTACAGGGAACATGGGCTATGGAGGGTTAAGTGGCTTGCCCAAGACCACAAGGAGCACCTGTGGTACTAGAAACCCCAGTCCTTCCAGCCCAAGGTTGCTGTCCTCTAGTGGGATTTGAACCCCCGACCTTCCGGCCTGAAGTACATTGCCCCCAACCACTAGGCCACTCCTCCTTGATACAGAGAATGAGTTACAAGGAACATCAAAAGCCATTTACAATGAACATGAAAACTATTTAACTGTGAACAGAGAACAATGAACCTTTTGTATATTTCAATACATTCCAAACAATATTTCTCTAATGAACTATGTACATAGGGGTAGAGGGGGTATGAGGGGTGAGAAGGTTAAAGGGGCTTTATGGGGGTAGGTTGGAGGATGAAGTGGGGTAGTCCTGATCTGTGGTTGTTGGGTGCCTGTTGCAAAAATGCTCTAGGAAGACTGGGTTTTAAGCTTTTTGTGAAAGTCTGCGGTTGATTTGATATTTCGAATTGAAGAGGGTAGTGAATTCCAAAGGGTAGGGACATACAAGGAGAATGCTCTCATTCCTGTGGTTTGCCTGGATTTGCGAGTCTGTGGTGGGGGACTGAAGAGATTTTGGGTGCTCTTTCTTCTTGATCTGTCGGAGTTCAGGGTGTGAATTAGTGCTTGGAGTTGCTCTGAGGATTGTTTATCCAGGATTTTGTGAATGAGGGTTAGGACTTTGAATTGTATTCTGGAGCTGATGGAAAGCCCACGGAGGTGTTTGAGGATTGGAGTGATCTGGATAGATCAAGCAACGGTATTTTGGATGATTTGTAGTGGGAGGACTTCAGTAGACCATGATAAATGGAATTACAGTAGTCAAACAACTGATGGCAACTTGGCAGACTGAGCAGAATGTATCAGGGGGTAGGAGGGGGTGTAAGTTTCAGAGAGTTTTAATTTTATAGTATGCAGCTTTGATGATACAGTCAAACCTCGGTTTTTGTATGCCCTAGTTTTCGTACGATTCGGTTTTCGTTGACTTTTTTCATCAAGATTATGTCCCGGTTTTCGTACATTGTCTCGGTTTTCGTACAGTTGAAAATGGATCACCATCTTGTGGCCAGAAGTGGGATTTTCTTTATTTTGATTCTCTTGCTGATTGACTGTCTTCCATATGCCAACAAGAGTCTTCAATAAAGGTAAAAGTGATGTTAAATGTTCATTTATCCATTTCATTAGTCATTTATATTTATTTCTCATTGTTTACTGTATGCAAAAATATAGTTATTATCTATAAAATATATTTTTTGTTAATATTTTTGGGTGTCTGGAACAGATTGATTGGATTTACATTATTTCTTATGGGAAATATTGCTTCAGTTTTCATACATTTTGTTTTAGTCAGACTGTTTCGAACGGATTAATCACGAAAACCGAGGTTCCACTGTACTTTATATATGGTCCTTGAAGGTCAGCGGTTGGTTCCAGTGTGATGCCTAGGTATTTTATCTGGGTGCTGACTTGGATATCGTTGCTGGGTCTGATGGAAGCAGGGGGGATGAAGTTGGGGTCTTTTGTGACATGGAGGAGCTCTGTAGTTTTGAGATTGATGGAGAGATTTTGAAGATGGAGCCAGTTTATTACTTCAGAGATGCAGCTTGAGAGCATGGAGTAATTAGGAGCGGAAGTGGAGAATGATTCAAAGATCACAATGTCATTCAGATATATCAAGAACTCTACTTGGAATTGTTGCATGATGGCACACAGTGGTTGAATGCATATATTGAACAATAGAGAGGAGAGGCATTGGAATGTTAAGAGCTATGAAAGATATAATAGAAGTATTGACAGCTTTAGATATTGAGAGCCATTAGCCAATTAGCATTATTAGTTAATAAGTTTTATTCTTCTATTGCATGAAGTTGGGTGTCAAAAATAGATAAAAATTGAGGAGTTTTTTAGACCTATGATGGTGTAATATAGAACATCTCCTTCAGGCATATAATGTTTTTACCGCTTAGAGGGAGATGTAGTTTCACTGAGGTCTTTTCTCCTCTGTAGAAGGTTTGTGGAGAGGTGACTTCTGAGGTTAATAATTAATAAATAAGATATATAAAAGGTGTTTAACTGGGGGTTTTTTGAGTGGATTGTTTATGTACCCTAGTAGGTGTTGTTTTGTTGAGGTTGTGATCAGACCAGGGAAGTGGATATATGGAGGGTGGAGTATATCCGTGTGTGTTTAAGAGTTAATCTGGGAAAAAGGCCATGTCAAGGATGCTGCCTTTTGTATGTATAAGGGAAGATTTGATCTGTGTGAATTGTAGGTCTCTCATTGCTTTGAGGAAGGCTGAAGAGTGGGTGGTGGTGGCAGATGGGAGGTTTAGATCTCCAAGTAGGATGAAGCCTTTGTTGGTGGATGAGTGAGAGCAGGTTTCTTCCAATAAGTTGGCGAATTCTTCAGCATTGGTGTGAGAGGATCTGTATGTTAGGCAGATGGAGAGGTGGCGGTTTGAGATTGTGATGATGTCAAGGTTGAGGGTGGAGGCACAGTTTGTGGTGTTGAAATCAAAATATATAGTCTACTGTGTAGCAACATTTATGTATCATCATCTTTCATGTGTAGCTTGCATCTCAATAACATTGTCAGTGAGCAGAGCAGCTTAGCAGATTCATGTTTTACAGGGGAGGCATGGCCATTCGCAAGTATATAGTGGAGATGGGCAGGATCGACAACATCCATCTTTTCAGTATACAGTGTACAGGGGGACATATACAGCCATTTGCTGTGTATACCCTTTCTTGTGCTCCATAGTGCTTTGTTTGTGCCATGCCAAAAACATCTATGTCCCCGATTCCAGAACCACGCCTGAGTCTACCCTCGCAGCTGTGGAATCACGTTAAATCTGGCCCATTTTCAATTTGGACGTGTCTGCGGGACAGATGTGCAGGTTATGGAATCAGGCTCCACGTGTTTTTAATCTCTTAATGTATTTATTTTGCTAATCAATTAATTTATCGTTTGCACTGATTTATGTGTATTTATATGAGGCTTTTACCCCCTGAAGAAGGCGTTTGCTGAAATGCATTTATTATACTTTTGCTGTTTGTGGACACCTCACTTTTGTCATGCATTCTTCTCCCTATGCACCCAAGCATCCTTCTGGCTTTTGCCATCGCCTTTTCTGCCTGTTTAGCCACTTCAAGATTCTCAGAAACAATCATGCCTAGGTCCTGCTCTTCTTTCGTGAATAGAAATACTTTGCCCCCTACACTGTACCACTCCCTTGGATTTTTGCAGCCCAAATGCATGACCCTGCATTTTTTAGCATTAAATCTCAGCTGCCAAATTTTTGAACATTTTAATCTTAGCTGGATCCCTGCTCAAGATACCTACTCCTTCCTGGGTATCTACTCCATTGCAGATTTTTGTATCATCCACAAAGAAGCAAACTATATCCGACAGCTCTTCCACAATATCACTAACAAAGATGTTGAAAAGAATTGGACTAAGGACAGATCCCTGAAGCACACATTTGGTAGCAGCATTCTCCTAAGAGTGAGTTCCATTTACCTGTACACTTTGTTGCCTCCCACTCAACCAATTTCTAATCCAGTCAGACACATTAGGTTCCATCCCTAGGGTGCTCAGTTTGTTTATAAGTTGCCTGTGTGGAACGGTGTCAATGGCTTTACTGAAATCCAAGTACACTACATCTAGGGTTCTCCCTCGGTCCAACTCTCTGGTCACCCAGTCAAAGCAATCAATTAGATTTGTCTAACAAGGCCTGCCTCTGGTAAACCCATGCTGCGTCGGATCCTGCAATCCATAGGACTCCAGAAACCATTAATTTACTCACCACAGGAGTCAGACTGACTGGCCTGTAGTTCTCAACCTCATCCTTACTTCTGTTTTTGTGTAAAGAGACCACATGTACCTTTTTCCAGTCCTCTGGGACCACTCCCGACTCTAAAGAAGCATTGACAAGGTCTGTCAATGGAGCCGCTAGAACATCCCCAAGTTCCTTCAATATTCTTGGATGTATCCCAACCAGTCCCATCGCTTTGTCTACTTTTAGTTGAGCTAGTTCATAAAGAACACAGTCATCTGAAAATAATTTTATTCTCCATTCCTTTCCCTATACTGTAAGTCCTAGCATTCTATAGGCTTTGTTAGTCACCACTGCACACTGAGCAGAGGATTTCAACATATTATCCATGATGACACCTAGATCCTTTTCTCTCAGGGCAGTTTCTCCAAATGCATTAACTTTGTGCATACCATGACGGTCATGAACCTCACTTCTAAGCCAGAGTATTGGAGTATGATCTCAGTCTCTCAAATTTACTGCTAACGTTTGGCGTACCAAAGATCTTCCTTCTGGAGTTCATAAGATGTAACATGTATGGGTAGTTTATCAGAATGTGCTTGGAAATTCTTCTTTATCAAGCCTGTGACTTCCAATACAATGAGAAATATTTCTGTATTTTTCTGCCACATTTTCTTTGTCTCTGACTACATTTCTTGGTACTTCAGGATCTTCTCCTTTTACATGCGATTCACAGAATAATCACTTGGATCCAACACCTCTATTGTCAGTGCCGTTCTGGTGTTTCTCTCCTTTACCACTATGTTGGGTTTCCTTGCATCTAGTTTCTTATCCGTCGGAATTGGAATGTCCCAGGTGATCATAACTTTTTCATTCTCTGTAATTCTCTTAGGGTCATGATCCCAGTACTTTTCAGGCACAGCGATGTAATAATGTTTACAGAGTTTCTAATGTATGAGACATGCTACTTGTTGTGCCTTTCTGTATAGAACTTTTCCAGCTTTCTTACAGAATCAACTTATGTCGGTTTGACAGTTTTTTGAATGCTCGCCGTAAACTGTCTCGTCCGTAATCCGCTGTCCTCAGCTGCAACTATTAAACTCTCATTCTTTGGTTTCAGTTCACCTCTCCTTAACCATTCATGTGTCCGTTCTTGATCAACAAAGGGTTCCTGGAGTAATATATTGCATTTCCCACTGTATTTGTGCATTTGCTTTTCCTCGTTTGCTGATCTAATTCTTTGAAGAGATTTTTTCTCTTGTTTAGCAAATTCTGTTTCTTCCTTTCCTGTGTGTGCTTGTGTATTCCTGTGTGGTGATTCCTAATGTGTAACTTTGCATTGTTTAACTATAGTTTGGGTTGTTTTTTCCTAATAGGATCATTCCAGAAGCCGAATACACCATTTGCACGTGCACGGGAGACGTGTATGTGTTGAAAACATCCACAAATGTATTCCCATGCATGGCACCCACAGACGTCCACGCCACTTGCATGGAGATGTCTGCACATGCCAATGAGGGGGCGAGGTGGGTCATGACTGGGTCCAGAGGCATGTATGTCATATTCCAGAAAACCTCATATGCGTCTTCGGTCTTTGCCATAGACGTTCCTATTATTCCTGCTGGAGACATGGAACAAAGCCAGTACTTAGTAGTTGCACAGTATTTCTCTGCATGGTTGGAGGGTTGCACGGGAGGAGCTGGTGTGGTGATCTACAAATCATGGAGGACATGAATGCCTGGTTTGTAATGGCCATGCCGCATGGGGCTGAAAGAGAAAAGAGGAGGGCAGTAAGGAGGCTACCCTATCAGAGGGTACCTAGGCTGAGAAGCCAATACCTGGATTTGACTGATGAACCAGTGCAACCAGTTTCCTCTTTGATAGAGCAGCCATATATCAGCTGGAGCCCCACCTCACTGCCATAGCACACTGGAGACAGGCCCTGCCTGTGCATCTGAAGGTGACAACAGCACTCACGCTCCTGGCAACAGGTGCCTTTCAATCTGTGCTGGCATCCACTGTAAGTCTGAGCCAGGTGACAAAGTGCATCACCCAGTTTTTGAGCACATTCATGATGCATGCCTAAGATTATATTGCATTCCCACACACAGCACAGCAGAGACAACAGGGAATTTTATTTATTTATTATTTATTAATAAATTAGTATTTATATATCGCCACTTCCAAAGATCAGTGGCGATTGACAAGGAACAAAATAGGAACTTTACATTATAACATTAGAGAACTTATGTACAAGGCAATTGTAGTAACTGCAACACAGTTAACGTAACTATGTACAAAAATTAATTACTTCATAAAAAAACATATGGGTGCATGAGAAGAAAGAATAAGGCAAATGAGGTTAGCAAGGGGATTGGAATATTTGTGGCTGCTGGTTGTTGGTGGAGGAACCATAGTGTTCGATAACAGGTGAGTTGGTCCAGTTTCATGAGGTGGCTGGGCTCCCTTCTGTGTTGTGGTTGATTGACTGTATGCATGTGGCCCTCAGGCACCCTTGACAGAACGAGACTACATACCACAACCAGAAAGCCTTCCATTCCATGAATATCAAATAGTGTGCAATGCACTGGGGGAAACAACCAATGTTGTGGCAAGGTTCCCTGAATAATGCCATGATTCCCATATCCTCAGCCAGTCCAGGATCCATGCAAGCTTCTAGAGTGGTGAAATCTTCAGAGGCTGGCTCCCAGATAAGATGACACAGAATCCCCCCCCCTCCCATGCCCACACAGGCCTGATAGGGGAGCATTGCCACAAAGCAGACTGCGGGAAGGCAGACAGAGTGGCCCCACAGATAGCAGATGTGTGCAGATCAAAATAAGCCAAGACGGAGAGCAGACATTGACTGGGACAGATGTAGCCACATGTAGGGAGCTGCTGTGAGAAATGTCAGTACCCAGATATGTGGTAAAAAGATGCCATAGCCATGGAGTGAGAACGCAATACAGGCAACTAGCTATAGTTACTCATCATGTCCAGATGAAAGAAACATGATAAATAACAATGAAAGCACCAAAGGGTCATCTGTGATCTGTCGTCTATAAAGATTGCCAGCAAAAAGACACAAACACAGCACTTGACTGTATCTTCCCCCAACAATGACATACACCTGACCCTCAAGCAGTAACCCTGTGGCAAGAAGGGAAAGGTACAGCACAGGATACACCAGCTCCCCAAAGGGGATGGGGGAGTGTTTCAGAGGCCCCGTAACAGCCAATCCTACTCTATCTCTCAAAGGGCAGAGTGCCCTGCTAGGATGAGGGATGGCAAGGATTACACTCTCTCCAAGCTCACACGTATTTCTCTCTAGTGTAATTGGTCATCAAAGGTCTAGTGCAGGATCATGATGCGTGCAACTGAGGTCAGCAATAGCACCCAGTGACGTTGCTCATCACTGGGTGCCATTGCTGATCTCACTCGCACATCATGATTCTGCATCTCCTGAGCCACATCACTAGAGGGAAATACTTGTCTCACATCCCCATACAAGTAGCCAGGAATGGCAAAAGGGATACACCTCCAGTAAGTAGCTGACAGTGAGCACCACACCACATAGCCGATGTAGAAACCACGACCCAGAATGTAAAGACAGCAGCAAGGCTAATGTTGAGGCACCATATTAGGGATGAAAGCAACATGGAGAGGCAGACTACAGGTTGCTGTACATTTAAGCATCAGAGGCAATGAGTATACATCCTGATCTTGATGGCTCAGGCAGGACATCAGTGACACCTGTGTGGGCAACCAAAGAGCTGTTTCAGGTGTCTCGATCGCTCTGGAGGGGAACTGCTGTACAAGTCTGCCAAGATTTGTGAAATATTCACGGCATGCTGAAGGCTGCATAATTATACGCTACAGCGAAGGCAACCCCTGCCAGATGCCCCGGAGATATGCATGGAGAATGCCAACACCACATATTCCACTATCCCCCACATACAATAAGCACCATGCCTCCTCCCTCACACAAACACAGTGGCTCACAAACCCTCTTCCAGGGCACACACACCTAACTCTCCTGTTACAGTTACTTGGCCCTTCCATGGCCCCTGCCCCTCCCCCTCACAGAGGGCACATGCACCAGTGTCTGTGTCACAATAGTGGTTGAGGTGGAGGGCAGTGTGCTACTTGAATCAGAGCTGTCGTCACTCTGGCCAATCTCCTCCTTGATTGCCTCATACAATGGTGGTAATGTCATGACAGGCTCCCTGCCCTGAGGAAGATGCCCCAGAATATTGGAGGCCTGTGCAGTGGCAGCATCACATGTGGAAGCCTGCCTTGTGGTGACACAGGTGGAGCTTGGTAAAGACATTATCATAGCAGTGATTGTAGCAGAGGTGCCACCTGCAGCAGATTCACCACTGCCATGGGTACAGCTTGTGGCCATTTGCTGGCATGTACAGGAGGCTGGCCCCAGGAAGTGGACCAGGCAGGTTTGAGTCTGGTGCAGCTCTCACAGAAACTCCCACAGGAGGCAAATGGATTGGTCAAGGTGCTCTGTGGCTGCAAACTGGTGTCCCTGCAATGCCACACTTTTCTGCAGCAGCTCCAGCTTCACCCGTCTTTGTGCCTTGAGTGCCTCATTTTGCATTAATAGCTTCTCGTCACACTTGATGAGCTTCCTCGGGGTCCTGGTACTGCAGCGTGGCTCTGGGCCATTCCCATCCTGCCTTTCCTGTGAAGGTGTCAAGAGCTCGATGTCACTACCTCCTGTCTCCCCAGCTGCTTGCCATGGTCCGAGGCATCCTATTGCTCCTCCCCCTGTGCATCGGTAGAGAGCCCTGCAGCACAGGTGGCTGTATCCTGGCAACTGCGCGATGTTGGAGGATCCACAGGAGTTGTGCCCAGATCTGACTCACTGCTCAGGCCTGCAGCTGCAGCATCATCAACACCTGTGAATACACAGAGCAATTATGTTAGCCAAAAGGTATGATCTGCCTATCAGTACAGATCCTTTGGGCACTCTACTAGTCACCTTTATCCACTGAGAAACTGAACATTTAGCATTACTTTCTATTTTCCAGCTTTTAACCAGTTCCCAATCCACAATAAGATACTGCCTCCTAATCTATGACTTTTTAATTTCCTCATGATTCTTTCAAGAAGAACCTTGACAAAGGCGTTCTGAAAATCCAGATACACTAAGAGGGTCATTTTAGAAGCTATATTTGTGCTTTGGACATCCAAAAATGGGCATACAGAAGTCCAAAGCATAAAGGCTATCTCCAGAGTCATTTTACAAGCAGGATCTGGGGATGTCCCCAACATGAAGACCTCAGAATCTGAACAGGGGCATTCCTGGTAATCTGGAGCCTTGTTCAGGGCATTCCCAGAGACCAGAATGTCCTCACAATGAACTAGCATCTGAAAAGTGCTTGTTTTAGCTGAATAACATCCAGAGAGGAAAGCACTCTATCACCCCCAGAACTCAGCACAATTTCAGCTATAGCAACAGCAGGATTTGAACCCTGGTTGCCTTGTTCTTAACCCACTACTCTAACCATTATGCATCCTAGATGTCTGGGTTCTATGGCATAGTTCTGGAGATGTCTAAGAGGTATGTTTACTAAAACCCCGTTAGGGTGCGTGCCGTGCTAGTGTGCGGATGCCATATAAGGAGTGGGCGTTTCAGAAAAAAGCAAAACCGGGATTAATCATGCGCTAATGTGCACTGCGCTCATGTGCGCCCTGCACATTAGCGCATGAGAAAGTTGCGCGGGAAGCATAAGTGGCGCGCTGATGTACAAACACAGGAACAAAGCCACAGTACAATGGTTAAAACACTGACCAATGGTATAGGAATCATGGGTTCAATCCCCCACTGTGCCCAGTGAAGAAGGCTGGCTGAGGCATTACCTATTATGGGGAAGATTGCTTTAGGAGGCATTTTATTTTTATTTTAATTATCTCTACTAGCAAACGCACTCTCAAAGCGTGTTAACATAAGGCGCCCCATAAGGCACATTTTAAAGTGCACTGTCCGCCAAGGCACCCAAGAATGTTGCTTATAGGGTGCTTTATAGGGTGCCGTATGAGGTACCACAAGGTCACAGCACTGTTTTTGATGGCAGCACTGTGCAGTTTAAGGAATGAAAATCATAAGTAGGTGCACTGACATACAAGAAGGAGCAGCAGTGTAGCACAATGGTTAAGACACTGACCAATGATGCAGGAGTCATGGGTTCAATCCCCCACTGTGCCTAATGAAGAAGGCTGGCTGAGGCATTACCTGTTATAGGTAATATTGCTGTAGGGGGCATTTTATTTTTATTTTAAATAGTGCTGCCAGCAAACACACCCTCAAAGTATTGTAACATAAGGTGCTGCATAAGGCGCCTCATAGGGTACCCCAGAGGGCACATTTTAAAGTGCACTGTCCACCACGGCACCCTACAATGTTGCTGAAAGGGTGGCCTATAGGGCGCCATATAGGGTGCCCTATGAGGCACAGCAAGGTCATAGCACTGTGTTTGATGGCAGCACTGTGCATTTAAACGCATGGAAATCTGAAGTAGGTGCGCTGACATGCAAGGAGGAACAGCAGTGTAGCACAATGGTTAAGGCACTGACTGCTGATACAGGGGTCATGAGTTTGCTCCCCAGTGTGCCTAATATGTAAGGCTGGCTGAGGCATCAGCTTTGCAATGTATGTATTGTTTCCTGCAGCACTTTATTTGTATTTTATTAATTGCTGCCAGCAAACACGCCCTCACGTGCCGTAATTGAAGGTGCCGCATAAGGCACTCTATAAGGCACTCAATAGGGCACATTATAAAGTGCACTGTCTGCCACAGCACCCTAAAATGTCCCCTATAGGGCACCCTATAAGTTGCTCCACATGATAACTTATAGTGCACCTCATATGGACGGTAACCATAAGGTGCCCTATAGGGCGCCCTATAAAGCGCCCTCAGAGGCACCTTATGGGTACAGTACACTGAGAGTGTTTTTGCTGGCAGCAATAATGTACATGAAAAAGAGATAATGCTTTGGCCAGCCCTATCAAATAACCCTACTGTGGGTTTGAACCAATGACCACTGGCTCCACAGGCAGTGAAGTAACCATTGGGCTACAGCTGCTAGCAAGCCCCTGACTGGCTGCAGAGGGAGTGCATGTCACCACACAGACAGTCTGCTGTGGTCACCAGGATAGGGTTAGCACACCCGTACCCATGATGCACTGCACATGCAAATCAACTGTCCACAGATAAACACAAGATGGGGTATGCACCCCCACAGCACCTCGGCCTGGTAGGGGTAACTGACCATGTGCACCCCACAGCACCTCGGCCTGGTAGGGGGTACTGACCGTGTGTGTTACTGGCACAGAGTAGCTACAAACCGTCACATTGTGCAGGTACTGTGCTCACCCTGAGTGTGCAGTGGGGCGCCCAGCACCAGGTCCACAGCACCTTCCATGGCAGAAATAGGTCATGTTGCAGATCCCCAGCAGTGCTAATGTGTGAGATAGTTAGTTTCTGCAGAAACACCTTGGATACATCTGTCTGTCTCAGTCAGGTGTAGCCCCCATAGACCCCTAGGAGGATTATGTACCACCACCCTCCTCTTCCAGGGTTGAGGTTGGTAAACAGGTTCTCCCATCAACAGATCCACATTCTACCTCCCTTCAATGGTGGTAGTAGAGGGGACCATCAACCCCAGTCCTGCTGGGGAACAGACACCCTACAAGGCAGTCAATGCAGCTCTGTACACATCCATATCACAATAGCAGACAGACATTAGGCCTGGATATGCTAAGCTGCCCCCCACCACTATCTGATATTCTCCTGCAGCAAGCCTTCAGCCGCTGCACCCTGCAAGGCGCTCCATCAAGACACATACCAGCTACAAACAGTCTGCTAGCTAGTCCATAGTGCATGTTCCTGGTGGAAATGCGTGCACCCAGAACTGGGATGTCAGCATACACAACAAGCAAATAAGTCAGTGACTGGGCCCCAAAAGGAAACCCATAAATATCACATGAAAAAAATACTGTATAGCACTATGGGGGTGCCTAGCCATGCTGTGGTCACTGCACAATCAGGGTGAGAGTGATCTCCCAGCAGGACATGCTGGGGCCACCCTGTCTGTGTAGGTGGTGGCCGGGCACTATAATGTCCCAGCCAGTGCCCTATGCCCTGTGCAGATACATCCTGGCCAGGCCACCCTGTCCGGGCTATACCCATGGTACCTTGCTCCTCATTATGCACATTGGCAGGCCAATACTGGCAACAGTGCTGGCAGTGTGGGCTGTGGAGGGTGTTTGCAGCCACCACACACTGGATAGACAGACACCCACACCCACACCTATGCCAGCATTGTGTTACTATAGAGGAGTTTAGCAGCCCTGGCCACCACATCAGTCCTGGGCACAGTACAGGCATGGATATGGTACGCAATACTGTTGGGGGTCACTCCCCAGGGTGGTAAACACTGTCAGAGAACAGACCTGAAGCACACACCACAGACATCAGAAAGGTTGTTATGATGGAGCTCAATGAGCAAACTGTGCTTAACGTAGGAATTGCTATCTGCCAGTAATCATAGCAAACGTTTGATAGCTGTGTACCGTATACCCAGGTGTAGGGTGGCATTGCTAAGGTATGCAAGTGCTAGTATTGGGAGATGCACGCAGGGCCCAATGTCCTGCCTCTCAGGAGGCATTGACCAGTGGGGCCTGTGGGTGTGGGTGTGGGTGTGTCTGCCCCTGTTGGCTGCTGCTTTACGGCAGAGGTTCCCAACTCCAGTCCTGGTGTGGCAAACACTGTTCGGGTTTTCATGCTGTCCCTCATGAATATGCATGAGATACATCTGCATACCATGGGGGTGGTGCATAGATATGCAGCACAGGCATCTTTATTAGAGGCAGCATGGAACCTGAATGGTGTCTGGCCCTCCAGGACTGCATTTGGGAGACTCTGCTCTAGGTAATGCGCCTGTTTATGGTGTCTGTGCTCGGTGGGGTAAAATATAAGCGTATTAACCATGCGTATGTTCTCTGCAATAAAGGTTTGTCCTTACTATCACGGTTTAGTTGTGGGAAAAAATATGTGGACTGGATTGGCAGTAGCCCCAGCTGGGCTTTGAACCTATGACCTTCTGTTCTTGCACACACTGTCTGTGTGCACTGCACCACCGTGTTGCCACAGATATGCTGCATTCCCTGGGGAGGCCATGACTGTACATCCGACAGGGCCTGTTTGTTGCAGTGCACGGCACCCACCTGGACAGGGCTAGGCCATGGTCTGCTGTTGCCACCAGCTGCTGCCACCTCCACCACCAGTACCGCTCCATCCTTAGATTGGAGACAGAATAAACCCTAAAGGATTTGTGGCCCTCCAGGACTGCATTTGGGGGAATCTGCTCTAGGTAATGTGCACGTTTCTGGTGTCTGTGCTCTGTAGGGTAAAATAGAGGTGTTTGAGCCATGCTTATGTTCTCTGCAATAAAGGTTCGTCTTTACTATCACGATATAGTTGTGGGTAAAATATGGGGACTGGATTGGCAGGAGCCCCAGCTGGGGCTTGAACCTGTGACATTCTGTCTCCAAACATGCTGGTTGTGTGCACTGCACCACCGTGTTGCCGCAGAGACAGTGCATTCCCTAATGATACCATGACTGTTTGTCCGGCAGGGCCTGTCTGTTGCAGTGCATTGCACCCACCTGGACAGGGCTAGGCCGTGGTCTGCTCTGGGCAGCTGCCACTGCCCCCCTCCACCTCCAGTACCCCTGTGCCACCATGCTGACATGCCCTTTTGCTGGTGGTGCTGGTGGTACGCAGTCTCAGGCCATCCTGTGTGCGGGTAGGCGGCTGCCTATGGTGCTGGTTCTGGGGTAGGGGTGCCTGCATATCTGTCCGCACGTCCCCCAATCACCTCCTGCCACTGTTCTGTGCCCTTGGAGGTACCTGCTGGGTACTATCCCATGTGACACTGTGATAGACACGCTCATGCCCATGTTGGGCCCTCATCAGTTGCTGTCTGGCTGCTGTACAGTTTCAGCATTCCTAGGTGCCACCTAGGCATCTGCCTAGTCCGCACTGTTCCCCAGCTGCACCACAGCATGTGCCGCCTGCAGCCCTCTGTATCCCCTTTCGCAGCATCTGTCCAGTTGCCCATTCCGACATGCCCGCCCTGCTGCTGTGGAACATGGGCATGCCATAGGAAACCTGTCCAATGGAGGACGTAACCCTGATCAGTGCTATTTCACTGTGGGATCATTCACCTTGTATGGGGACGGAGCGTAGACCCTTCTATAATTCATATTTATTTTTTGGGGCTTTCTTTGGAGTGTTTTTTGATGTTTTCCATTACTATCACTATTGCCCAGCTTGCTTATGATTTTTTTATATTTTGTTGGGGTCATTTTTAATGTTTATTTGCCCTTTTGTTCCGTGGTTTTGCTGTACATTGCTGACATAAATGGTTTCTCTTCCCTTTAAATCGGCTCTACCGCGAGGTTTTCACTCGCAGTATTTTTTTGCTTGAATTTCAGCCCCGCTCGTGTGCGGGGAGCCTCTCCCCTCCCACTCTCCACCCATTGACCCCGTCTCTCCGCCCCTGGGGAGCCTTCCTTCGCCCTCCGAGAGCCTTTCCACGCCTTTATCGCACATCAGCGCACCGCGCACATGAGTGCGCACTTTAGTGTGGCGCGCACGTGTGCGGGGCACAAAAACGCATCATTAGCGTGTGCTAAGGTACCTTAGCGCATGCTATTGTGCGCTGCGCACTTGAGCGCAGTTTAGTAAATATACCCCTAAGTAAATGCCGCTGCAGATCTCCCTATCAGATATGTCCAGGATTGTGAAATCACGTCTACACCTGGACATGCCTGCTTAGTTGTCTCAGGCAGTCCAACAGATGAGGCAAGGAATCACGTGGTACCAAGCACACAGTCCAAGACATGATGTGGGTGGAAAAACACTTTATTTAATAATAATACCAAAGACCTATTTAACAACCCGACACAGGCCGTGTTTCAAAAACCTTCATCAGGGGTTGTTGGAGTAGGTACTAGAAACATAGAAACATACAAAATAAATTAAATTAAAAGTAGAAAAGTTGGGAAAGAACAAAATACTGAGTAAAAACATAAAACACGCATATATACATCAAAATCAATCATATAAATAAATAAATAAATCAACTATACATAAAATGTATAAAACAGAATAAAAGTACTAAAACGTCTGGATACGCAAGTACAATTAAATAATTAAGAGCAAATAATAAAACATGACTGAAATTAAATAAAACCATTAAGGGGTGTAGCAAGCAATATTACTTTACCAAGAATACCTTAGTTGTAGATATAATGGACACGTAACCCTCGAAGGGAGGTAACAGGACTAAAATGAAGAGAACAAATTTTAGGCATATGTATACATTGGAGATAATAACTTAACTAACATCTGTAATACATCTAAAAAAATTTTTACATCTCAAACAGTAAAACAATAAATAAATAAATAACTAAAAAACTGAAGGACCGGGGCGGAGCCTGCTGCAAGCTAAGATGGCCGCGTAATCCTCACCCTCTGCTGAATCCTGTTTTAACTCTTGGCTCCCTTACTTTATACTGCACGTTTGGTTTTCCTTTTGGGGTTAGCAGTCACGGGAGATGGCGGCGAGCAAACCCAGCAGGCTTGAATTTGGTGCGGGGATGAATCCAGCGAGCAAACGATCGAAGCCGGATCCGCCCTCGCCCCAGAAATCGGTAAACAGGCAGGAGCACGGCGAAGACCTACAGGAGGTTTTGCGGGAAATCAGAGCAGTGCGGGAGATAGTGGCTGCTAACAGTGAGACCCTTGCCGCAGTTCAAGCAGATGTCCTCGAATTGAAAGAGCTCAAAGAAAAAGTCGCGGCTCTCACGGCAAGAGTGGGGGAAATGGATCTCAAAATGGAGTCTCATGAGGCTTCTCTCCGGCAGGTGGCTAAAAACTGTAAGCGGCTGGACGCTCTTGAGAGGAGCCTGGAGGATCAAAGCAACAGAGCGCGGAGAAATAATATTAGGCTCCTGGGCCTGCCGGAGGGTGCGTAAGGAACTAATCCTGTGGAGTTTTTGGAACAAACCCTCCCTAAGATTCTTCAACTAAAGTTTGCGCAGGCTTTTGAGATTGATAGAGCACACAGGGTGCCTTCGCAGGCTAGCCCTCAGCAGAGATACCCGCGGCCTCTGATTATGCTGTGCTTCTCGCAGGTGGCTCAAATCCTGGCGGTGGCTAAGGCAAGATCCCCGATAAAATTCGAGGAGCATATTATAACTCTGTATCCGGACTTCTGTAAAGCTACAGTAACTAAGCGGAAGCTCCTGCTGGCACTCCGACCGCGCCTGCAGCATTTGCAGGCCAGATATGGCATGTTCTATCCAGCGAGAATGCGGGTCACTCTCCATAATCAGACTCGCTCTTTTGAGGACCCTGAGGCTCTAAGAGCTTTTTTGGAGGAGAACGAGGCTCGTGCTATGCAGTGAGGAACTGTCCCTTTCTTGTCCGGAGTAACTGCGACGCTTAATCCCCTTGGGCTGTAAGGGGGTGTACGGACCCTTGAGGGTGGTTGTGCAGAGGTCGGAGCCTCGTGGAGATGTGTGATTTGCGGGCCCACTGTTTCTGCCTCTCCAGATGCCTGGATGACGACTGGCTGCAATCGGGCCCCGTTGGCCTAAGGGTCCCTCTTGGACTTTCTGTCCTCGAGCCCGCAGCTCCTCTCGGAAGGATCAGAGGTCCGCTGGTGCGGGCATTTGGACATGTTGTGGTCTGTGGGAAGAGGGGCACTGTATGTTGCATAATCTTATAGTGGAGTCTTGCGGCTTTTGGAAGGATTTGGCCAGGAGGGATGGGTTGGGGGTTGAGGATGGCTGTGTGTGTAAGGATGGATGTGTGAGTATCTGAGGGGTTGGATGTGTGGGCGTGTAAGGAGGGGGTTTTCTGGTGGTAGGGAGGGGGAGGCTGGGGGTCCCTATTATTGAAATGTATTGGTGGAGGGTTATTAGAAATAAGATGTTTTGGGGGGGGGAACTTTATCTGTGGGGATTGTTTATCCTGTATTATTTTGTTTTGATAAGTAAGGGAGCGTAGATTTCTGGTAGGGGCGGGGGGACGTGGTGGTTTTGCTTGGGTTGGTTCGCCAGTTGGTACCTCCCTTATGGAGGGTAAGCATGTCCTCCTGTGATCTCGCATTGAGTTATTCTCTAAGCTGCTACCTTTCTCGCTTTGTTGCTCATCATAGCCTTTTCCAATATGATAATCTTGTCCCATGAAGCCAGTTAAGTTTGTATCTCTGAATGTCAAGGGAATGAGTAATCCAATTAAGAGGAAGAAAATTTTAGTATACTGCCAGCACGAGTTGGCCGACATCGTTTTGTTACAGGAAACGCATTTGTCGTCCTCTGAAACGGCGAAACTGGGATTGGGGAAATACATTCTAGCAGGGCATTCCCCTGCGGTGGCCAGGAAAAATGGGGTAGCCATTCTGGTTAGCAAAGCGTTAGCTCCGTCAATTTTGCAAACCAGGTCAGATACGGAGGGTAGATGGGCTAAGGTGATGCTTAAGATAGGCAATCGTGCCCTTGCTATTATGAATATTTATGGGCCCAATCAGGACGATGCTCCTTTCTTTAAGGTAGTTGCAGAGGAGGTGAAGGCATGGGATTCGGTGGAATGGATAATTGGGGGGGACTTCAATATGGTAGTTGATCCGTTGTTGGACCGTCAGCCATATCGCCCCCAGCGTCAAAGCAGAGCAGCTTTAGTGTTGCACTCTATCATCCGGGAATGTAGGCTCTCTGATGTCTGGAGACAATGGCATCCCAAAGACAGGCAGTTTTCCTTTTTCTCCTTACCCCACAAGTCTCACTCCCGAATAGACTATTTTCTGGTCTCTAGCACTTTACTCTCGGAGGTCACTCAAGCTGGTATAGCTGGCATGCATATTTCTGATCATGCTGCTGTACACTTCACTATAGTCTTTACTGATGCTGCCCGAGGAGGGTATGCTTGGTCTTTTCCCAGGGGTTTTCTGCAGGAACCGGAGTTCCGTGATGAGATTAAGAAGGCAATAAAAGAGTATTTTTTCTGGAATTCTCTCTCAGAGTCTCCGGCCTGGGCATGGTGGGAGGCCTTCAAAGTTGTTATCCGTGACGTCACTACAAGTTATAAAATCAGGGTAGGCCGGCGAAGGAAAGTGCAGCTCGAGGAGTTGGAGGCTCAAATCCTAGCTGGGGAGAGACTTTTGGTATCCAAGGCTGACCCATGCGTTCTTATTCATTTGCAGAGGCTTCGATACCAATATAATGATATTGTGAGTGCTGAAGCAAACCGGCTGGTTAGTAGTGCTCACGGGAGGTATTATTGTGACAGCAATAAGGCAGGGCCGTTGTTAGCTCGGACCTTGAAGCCCCGCGCGGCCAAGCGTAGAATTGAAGCTATTCAGGATGAGCATAGGGGACTTCTCACGAACGATACCGACATTGCTGACTGTTTCCAGTCCTTTTACAGGGATCTGTACTCTTCCAAAACGACCTCTAGTGCCGCGGCTTTTCATAAGCTGCTTGGTCAGGTCTCTCACCCGGTGTTGAAAGCTAGCCAGGTAGAGGAGCTCGATGAGCCGCTGATGGGCAGGGAGATCAGAGAGGTTCTCCTAGGTTTGAAGGGGGGGAAAGCTGCGGGCCTGGATGCTATCCCTGTAGAGTTCTACCAAATTTTTGTGGATGAGGTTCTTCCTTATTTGCTCATATTCTTTCAGGAACTCTTAGTGCAAGCTCCTCTAACAGGGTCCTTTAGTGCAGCGACGATAGTGGTGTTGGAAAAACCGGGCAGGGATCCCCATAAAGTTGGGAATTACCGGCCGATCTCTTTATTAAACGCCAACTACAAAATTTTCTCGTCCATTCTAGCTCATAGACTGATTAAGGTCATGCCTGATATTATCCACCCTGATCAGTGCGGGTTTATCCCCGGGCGGTCCACCGCAGATAACGCTCGCCTCTTTTTAAATCTAATGGCGGTTGCGGAGGGTCTACAAGGTCCGCTTGTTGGGCTCTCTGTCGACACTGAGAAAGCTTTTGACCGCCTGGAGTGGGACTTCCTGATTCAAGTACTCCAATGGTTCGGGGTTGGGGAGACGTTTATAAGTATGGTCAGAGTGCTTTATACTTCCCCGTCAGCTCGGATCCTGATTAATGGCTCCCTCTCTGGCTCCTTCTCTCTGAATAGAGGCTCTCAACAGGGTTGCCCCTTGTCCCCCCTTTTATTTAATTTGGCCTTAGAACCTTTAGCTATTCTTGTGCGACAGTCACAGGAGGTGCGGGGAGTAGAGGTGGCTGGCTTGCAAATAAAGCTATCAGCTTATGTGGATGACCTTTTGTTATTTTTGCAACCTGATTCCATAGGGGTGGTACTTGATATAATTGGGCAGTATTCGGCGCTGTCGGGCTATAAAATCAATTGGGATAAGTCTATCGCCTTCCCGATGAATTTAGAAACCTTCTCTTCATCGGTAAAGCAATATCCGTTTAGGTGGGAGGCCAAAGCCATAAAATATCTTGGGGTTTGGTACGGGATTTCGCTGGGAGAAACGGTAGACATGAATGTTAAAGCTGTAAAGGAATTGGTCCAGGCTTTCACGCTACAATGGTCTCCCTTGCACTTGTCCTGGTGGGGCAGATTGGACTCTATTAAAATGGTGCTCGCTTCCAAAGTCAATTACATTTTGGAAATGATTCCTTTAGAGTTCCCCGCAAGTTTCTTTAAGTCCCTTGAGCGTATTTTGTCAGATTTTCTGTGGCAGGGAAAGCCCCCTAGGATTGCGTTGCACAAATTGAAAGCGAGCAAACAGGAGGGGGGGGTGCAATTCCCCGACTTTAGGTGGTATCATGCGGCTCTCTTGATGAAGCACGGCTCCAAATGGATTACCAATAGGGAGGAGAGTAGCAGACCTGTTTGGGTGGACATTGAGGAAAGATGGATAGCGCCCATCCCGTTGAATTTACTAGTCGGTATGCTTTTGCCGGGGCATAAGAGGAACTTAAAGGTGCTGCAGGCCATGCAACAAGCTTTTCTGTTGTTAGACTCTCGATTGTCTCTTGGGGGCCATGTCTCGGCCGGATCCCCGATCTGGTTTAATCCTCATCTAAAAATTGGCCGTCGTACTTTCGCATGGAAGGTTTGGCAAGATTGTGGTATTTGGACTGTAGGGCAGTTAATCAGCGGACTGGCCTGGAAATCCTTTGAGGATTTACAGGAGGAATTTGGCATCCCGGCTTTGTTGTATTTTCAGTGGATGCAGTTAAAACATTGCCTTTCGGGTATCCCTTGTGATCCCTCCCGTATCTCGGCTCTTTGGGAGCTTTTGAAGGAGGTGGAGGTGTGCCTTAGTGGGAAAAGAATCATGTCAAAGTTTTACGCCCTTCTTAGGGATAACTTAGTGCTACCCCCTATTGTTCTGGGGCACCGTTGGGAGGATGAGTTTGCTATCCCCATTCCCAGGGAGACGTGGCGTATTTTATGGGGTAGGGTAACTAGAGTTTCCAGGGCGGCTGCCCTGACGCAAACTCTTTACTTTATACTACATAGAGCATACCTTACCCCTGATAGGGTTGTAAAGTGGGTGCCGGGGGCTCAAAATAAGTGTTGGTCCTGTAATATGGCTAAGGGCACCTTTAGGCATGTGCTCTTTGAGTCTGCCTTTGTTCAGAGATACTGGCTTTCGGTCTGGGACAAGATTAGCAGAGTTTTGGGACTCCAGTCTCCTTTGAGGTGGGAAACAGTCATTCTCCGCTCTTGTGCGCGTGGGCTTGAGTTGGAAAAGAAGAAGACCTTCCTATTCAACTTTATGATGGCAATTGCGCTCAAGTTGATAGTAACTAATTGGAAGGATCTGTCGAAACTGGACAGCCTGCATTGGTGGAACCTAGTCTGCCTGTATTCTAGTTACGAGAAGGCGCAGGAGAAATGAGAAGCCCTCTGGAGACTGGGTAGTAGAAGTCGGCAGACCCGAGGGCGTATATCTGGGGATGAGCAAGTATGTACCAAATGGTCTTATTTAGATGTATATGCTGCTAGGGCAAGGTGCAGCTTTTAATGTCAACTATACCTTCCTGGTGGCTATTGCTTTAGCTACAGGAAGGGTCGCATGGCTGGGGGAGTAAGGGATCGCAGGAGGACGGGGGGGGGGGGGGAGGGAGGGTTGGGTGGTGGGTGGGTTGCGGGAGTTTTGCAATCAGTAACTGTGTTGTGGTGTGAAGATAGTTTTGTTTTCTTGTGTGTTGTTGTATTGTTGGAAAATGTAAAAAAAAAACTAAAAACAAAACAAAACTGAAGGACCAAAGGACCTTAGAAATTAGGAAACAAATTTTAATTAAACCAAAGAGGCAGCGGGTGTGGAGTACATGTACCAAGAGCTAGGAAGGGAGGAGGTCAGACTCGAACTCAGAGGTACCGGCAGAGCTTCATGAAAAACAACTCATCCTGACTGTTATCAAATGTCGATCTTAGATTCAAACATATGGGAGAGGTGAAGACAGGGATGTGCCCAAACTAGTCTTCTTCGATATATTTCCATATGAAAATTCTTTACTATTTGAAAATTAAATTGGCTAGCTGTAATTAAAGCTAATGTTGAACCAAACATCTATATTCCGTATTTGTCAAACTTTAAAGTTGTTATAACAAAAAAACCATGGCGAAGCAGATAAGAAAAGACCGCCTGAAAATATTTGCGAAAGAAAATCTAAAGCAGTGTAAGCTATCAATTTTACGTGGATAGGATCAAGATAGTGCAGAAAAACGGCAGTATAGTAGATAAGATCTCACTTACCAATATAAGTAACTGTCATATATTTCTGCCTTCCAAAACAAGCAGTTCATTGTCTAATACGCCAAAAAACATCTAACTGGAAAACGCCGACACATGCGCAAGCCTTATAATCTTTGTATGGAGCGGGAAACAAAGGGGCGTGGCGAAGGCGGAGTCTATTCCTTAAGACAAATCGGTAAAACTCATGGCTGGTATAGAAATACTAGTATAATGAATCTAAGAGAAAACTTTAGAAAAGTGTACTTTCAAAAGAAGCAGTCTCTTGACCTGTACCAACACTCAGCAGAAAATAGAGTGACGTAAAAGACTAGGATGAAAGCTAACAGACCGACAAAGTGTAATCAAACCTGAAGAGATCTTTTTGTGCAGCTTAACTGAACCATATTATGGACCTCATTTAAAAGGACGAATCTATATGGGTACAGTCGGTAGTAGCAATAATAAAGTACCAACCTAAATTTAAAGGTAATTGAACAACTGAAGAATTAATTAGAGCAGCTAACTAAGCCTTAATGTTAAACCTCCTTAGATCAAACGAATATAAAAAGGTGCAATCTGTAATAGCACTCTAATATGTAGAAAGTAGTTATAGTCCAAATTTGTTAGTTATATTGCAGATTTGTCGTAGCACAGCTAAAAAGAAACTAAAACAATAAAACAGAAAGGGGTCAACAAGCCACCAATTATAAAAAAACAGAAAAATCTTGATCTAAATTCAGGCCATAAGGAGCCAGAGTATCTAGTAAAAATATATACCTCTGTTCTAACCTAAAGATGGTTTTGTTAATATCCCCCCCTCGCCAATTGGGTTTCACTTGCTTTATAACAAAGAATTTTAGATCGGTAACTTTATGTTGAAGCGCTTGCCAGTGAGAAACCAGAGGTTTATCTTCTACATTCCTTCTGATACAGCTCTTATGCTCCATAATCCTGACCTTAATCTTTCGAGTAGTTTTCTCTACATATAGCAATCTGCAAGGGCACTGTATCACATAAATCACATTATGTGTATCGCAATTGGCAAAGTCATTGATATAAAACTTCCTATGCATAGTCGGGTGAATAAATATATTTCTAACAGGTAACACATTAAGACAGATAGAGCATCTCCCACATTGAAATTGACCTTTATACTGTGTTAAAAGTTTTTTCTCTGTGAGTGCTGAGGGTACAAGAAGATTGCGAAGATTGATATTGCGCTTATGTGCAACAATGAGATTCTGATCTTGGAAGGCCGGCAAGGACTGAAGAATATGCCATTCTTTCTTGTGTCGGGTTGTTAAATAGGTCTTTGGTATTATTAATAAATAAAGTGTTTTTCCACCCACATCACGTCTTGGACTGTGTGCTTAGTTGTCTCAGACTGCACTTTGACAGATCTTCTAAAATTCCCCTCCATATCAACAAGCTTACCCTTATCTACCTAGTTATTCAGATTAATAAGGCAAGACTCCCCTTGGATAAATCTATGTTGGCTTTGTCCCATTAAATTATGACTGTTTATGGTGATCATTTTAAAAGCCTTAGTTGCAATTTGGACATCCAAAAACATACATGATAAAGATAAATATAGAAACATGCAGACGTCGAAATCATGGAGATGTCTCCACAACCATTTTGCATATTGCTTTTAAAGACAAGCTTGCTGTGGCCTTCTAGTGTTTATCTGCCTGAAATTGCTGTGCCTGCTGCTCTACACCCCATACATTGTCTGCTGCTTTGTCTTTCAGGTTGGTTTTGTGCCCCTACGACCTCTGAGACACCTCTGCCCAAGCTTTGTCCAAATACCTAATGTCAGTACCAATGCCATTAAAATCAAGCTTGCTGTGGCATTCCACACCACAGCGACGCATGCCACAGGCACACATCAAAGGCGTGCGCAGAAGGACCATGCTCATTGAGTTCCTTGGGGCAACTCCATGGGCTTCCGGAACCCCTTAAAGTCAAGGGATATGCCCATCACTACTTCTAAGCTCTCCCCTTTGCTCACCAATGGTTTTTCCTGTTGCTTTTTCTCTGTGCATCTAAGTGGCCACTTTGGAAAGTAAACCCACGTCAGCGATTCCACTCATCATTGGAAGGCACTCCCTTCTGCTCCCAGGCTGCCAAACTTATGAAAAGGTAAGAAATTTAGTTCCAATCACAGCCCCTATCATAACACCATTAGTCTTGCCCTATTCTTTCCCAGCTATTTAATATATGAAATTTGCTTTGTTAAATTGTCACTTCCTTAAATCGAAAACTGGCCTCGTCCATGACATTATCATTGACTGTGAGTTAGATATCCTGGGCCCGATATTCAAAGGCATTTACATGGTTTACAGAGCTGTAAACCATGTAAATGCCCCTAAGCAAGAAATATTCAGTGGCACTAACACAGTTAGTGCCACTGAATATTCCCGAGTGATGCCACTAAATGCCCCCATGCTAACCGCTTAACATCAGAGCGTGTTGGGGGTGTTCTGGGTGTGATATCCGGGGATAACCATGCCACAGCGATATTCAGCCACTGCATGGTTATTCCTCAGAGGCAAAAGTTAGGTGCAGCAAAAGCTGTCCTAACTTTTGCCAGAGCTAACCGTGCAGCAGCTGAATATCGCCGCTGCATGATTAGCTTCTGCACCATGTGCAGCTGTGCAGTGACCTCAGATTTTCAATGCCAGTAGCAGGATATTGTCCCGGATTGAATATCTGGGGTTAAAGTTTAGCGGCAACAGCTATACCCCTTAGAAGCGTATAGTCATCGCAAATGAATATCGGGCCCCTTATGTTGATCTGAGACATGGCTTCAGGATGGTGAAGACTGCTATCTAAAAACGTTGTCTGCCACCAGGTTATTCCACCATCTCTTCCCCCTGTCCTTCAAACTGTCATTTTTTGTTCTTCATTGGTGGGTCTCCTTCTACTTCCCCTTATTTTGCTGAGTCCTTACTAATGAAGTTCACATTATATAGAAGTATTTAGCTCCTACTCTTGTACTGCCCCCCATCGATAGACACCATATGTTGAGATCCTGCTTTGCAATCCATTGCTGAACTCTCCATTTCCCTCCCTAATCTGCTGATTGTTGACAATTTTAACATCCTTGTAGATGCCTCCACATAAGCCCAAGATAAGGTTTTTGTCTTCTTCCTATCTGACTTAAGCAACTCTCATGCCACCCATGTAGCTGGTCATACTCTTGACCTTACACTTAGTAACAATTCCTCATCACTAAGTTTGACTAGTGTTTCCACCCAAGCCTTGCCTTTGATGCATCTTTCCTAATTTCACTCTCTTTGTCTGTTCCATCGACCCCCTCATGTCCGCCACAGTTCACCCATGAACCTTGCTGCATAATGCCCCCACTCTTTTCCCTGCTGCAGACACTTTGTTTTTCTGCAGATTTTCATACCCTTCCTTTTTTGGACAAGGGTATAGTTCTCTTTCCTCCGCATTAATCTCTCTATTCTCTCAGAATGTCTCTCATTTTTCTAGTAAGTGTCGTCATTCCTGGCTCCACTCTGGCCTCCAGCTTGCAAAATGCCAGATCTGGCATGCTGAAAATTGTTGATGTAAAAAGAAGAGCCCCAAAAGTCTCAACATATTCAAGGCAAATTCTGTTTATTATTTATTTATTTAGCTGCATTTATATTCTGCTTTTCACCGGGTCAAAGTGGTTGGGGGATACATTTAACACAAGGGGATATGAGACACATACACTAATACTTACAGGGAACACGGGCAATGGAGGGTTAAGTGGCTTGCCCAAGACCACAAGGAGCACCTGTGGGACTAGAAGCCCCAGTCCTTCTGGCCCAAGGTTGCTGTTCTCTATTGGGATTTGAACCACCAACCTTCTGGCCTGTGGTACCTTGCCTCAACCACTAGGCCACTCCTCCCTCAGCCTGAGCTTCAGGCTGACAAGAAGGGTTATTTCTCCAATCTTGTTAAATCATCGAAAAGGCCAAATAAGTTGTACTCTATTATCTCCTAGCTCACATCACTCAATACTACTACTGCTCAACATGAGTGGATAGCCCCTCCCCCCCCCTCCCCACGGATGCTCTGGCCTCTTTTCTCTGACAAAGTCAGTCTCATTTGGCAATCTTTTCCAAGTATTTCAAATCCACAACCCTCAACTCCTCCAATGCAAAACATATTATCTAGTTATACTTAGTCCACCATCAGCCCCAGTTCCCTGGCCTCTTTATCAAAGATTATCTCTTCTTCATGTAAAACTAACTGTCCCCTTGACCCCCATTCCTTCAGCCTGGATAGGGCATCCATCTCATGCTCTTTTTTAATTTATGCTCTCTATCATATTATCTAGTCACTCTGCTGGTTCAGTTTCTGCTTCATGGAAAAGGGCCATTATTCAGTCTTTAAAATACACTGCCTCGGATCCCTCAAACCCTTCAAATTATCACCCAGTTTCAAACTTACCATATCTTTCCAAAGTAACAGAAACATTGTTTTCCCTGCAGCTATCTGACCATCTTGATCATACAAATTCCTTGCATTCTTGGCAGTCAGAATTTTGTCCTGACTACAGCACCAAAAAAGTTGTAACATCACTTCTAAATGAAGTCTATTCATTATTGGACTGTGGAAACATAACACTTGCTGTATCTTGGATCTTACAGTTGGCTTTAATATAGATTATCAATCTACTCTTCTCAGCCATCTGACAAATATTACTCCAAACATTTCCACCGACATAACAAAATCCCACTAATGCATACATTGAAATTGATATATACTTTTGTTTCTTTTCTTTTGTCGGAGCCAACCGGGGGAGGGCTGGAATTGTATGACCAACCCCCACCAGACGGAAACCTCCTTTTATTATTATTATCTGACAAATATTGGCATCTCTGGTTTGGTATTCAACTGGTTCTCCTAATTCCTCTTAGATCACTCTTTTCAGGTATTTATTAATGCTGTTAACTCTGACTCCATACCTCTCCCCTGTGGCGTCCCAATGCTTTTCAAAATTTTCCTCAATCCCCTTGCCACTTTGGCTCAGGATTTAAACATCAGTGCTTATTACTATGCCGATGACATCTTACTCCTCTATCACATACTCCCTCAGTACTGAATTTTCCTTCATTGATCGCACACTTAATCTCATCGTCTCCTAGTTTTACATAAACTGACTTAAATTAACCCGCAGGAAAACATCAGCCATCTGGTTCACTGGAAGTTCTTCACTTCCATCATTTGGACACTGTGCAACCCTGAAATATAACAGTATCATACCTCAACTCTGAAATATCTCAGTATCACACTGGACTCTAATCTGTCTTTCACACACATCTGAACTCTGTGGTGAAAAAGTCAGTCTTTGCAATGTGTACGTGTTGTACTGTTTGCCTGATTCTCGATTCTTCTGCCTTGGCTTCCTTGTTGTTTAGCTGCGTTATCACCCACTTGGACGACTGTATTTCCATTTATGCTGACTTGTCTCTGTCTTCACTAAAATGTCTCTAAGCAGTTTATAATACAGCCATTCACATACTATCTCTTGCAGGAAAATTTGATCATGTTACTCTGCTTCTGAAACACCACCATTGGCTTCCATTATCGGCGCACATCTAATATAAGCTTCTGACCCTTGTGCACAAGGTCCTCACAACTGGCTTCCTTGCTTATCTGTCTTCTTTCCTTTTCTTCTCCACTCTCTGCATGACAACAGGTTACACATTCCACCACCTAATAAAGCCTGTTTGGAATCTACACGCCACTCAATATTTTATTTCTATGTGCCTATGCTATGAAATTCCTTACTCCAATCCCTCCGTCTTGAACCCTCCTTTACATCATTCAAAGCCCACCTCAAAATGTACCTTTTTCTCAGGCTTTCAGAGCTTAGGTTTCTGGGACACAAGTCAATCTTTCCTCCTGCTTTGTCCCCCCCCCCCCCCCCCCACTTTCCCCTTTTCCCCTGTTCCCTACTGTTTGCCCTCCTGTGTTTCTGGTTTCCTCTATCCTATCAATTTATGGCGTTCCTTTCTTTCCCTCTAGTTGTGATTATATTTTGTAAACCCCTTTGCCCTTTTACAGAAAAAAGTCTATAAAGTCTCAAATAAACATGAACATAAACATCTCTGATGCAGGGACAGCCAAATAGGCAGGGAACATGGTGGAGGCATATCTAGAATGCTGCAATGGAGTTAGTCCCCATTCAATTTGAGAAACACCGAGGATGTCTGTGGCCCCGTCAAAATTTAGAACTACTCCAGGCATGAAAAAGCATCGGGGAAAATGCTTGCTTTGGCCACAAAACATCCAGCAGGTGTAGAAAAGAGGGCTTACAATCTAAATTAGTACCTGAGGCTTTGAAGGGTAAAGTGATTTGTCGAAGATAACAAAGAGCAGCAGAGGGACTTGAACCCTGGTTTTGATGGTCCTAGCCCACTACTCAAGATGCTTCTGTCCTAGACTACTATCCCAGGGATGTCTATATTGGGCACTTTCATATTTGCGAAATTATTCCTGAACCTGGACGTTCCTGCTTCTTTTTTTTGACATCCTGGCTTGGATGTCCCAGATTACACTTGTATGTCATTTGTAAAATATGCCTTTGCAAGTTCAGTAATTTTGTGCTGAATGCATCTGGAATGGGATTCTAAGATGGTATTTTTTAATCAATGTTCAGCCTGATGTAAATTCTTAACCTTCGCAGCTGCTCCTTTCTTTTAACCATTTTCTTCATTTTATCATAGTCCTCCTTTGGAAAGTTAAATACTAGCACAGTAGATTTCCTTGCTACTCTTCCTTCATTTATTAAATCAAATTGTATTATGTTATGGGCACTATTGCTAAATGGCCCCAACACCATTATCTTTTGTCCAGATTCTAAGTTCAACTAAGAACTAGGTCAAAAATAGAAATTTCACGAAAGCACTATTCATTAAGGGGGTCATTCCAGAACATGAATAAGGGGTTTGTACATGCGGCAGGGCATGTTTATGCGCTGAAAACATCCTTAACCGTATCCTGAAACCCTGCTGACATGCACGTCCATGGCGCTAGCATGAGGATCTCAGAACGTGGGCGAGAGAGGGCAGAACGAGGGCGGAGACGTATAAAGTGTATCCAGGAAAGGCCTGTGTATGTATTAAGTGTTTCCTGGACATGTCCACGTTATTCCCCCTGAAGCATGGTATAAGACTAGGACTTAGCAAATATTCTGCTGTGCTCATAAGAACATAAGAACATAAGATATGCCATACTGGGTCAGACCAAGGTCCATCAAGCCCAGTATTCTGTTTCCAACAGTGGCCAATCTAGGTCATACGTACCTAGCAGTTTCCCCAAGGGACACAGGTTCCACAATGCTTGTATTGGTTCAAGCATTGATATCCTGGGTCCCTTCTTAATAATGGTTTATGGACCTTTCCTCCAGGAACTTGTCCAAACCTTTTTTAAACCCAGCTACACTAACAGCCTTTACTACATCCTCCGGTAACAAATTCCAGAGTTTGATTACACGTTGAGTGAAAAAATATTTTCTTTTATTAGTCTTAAATAGTTTACCCTGTAGCTTCATTGCATGTCCCCTAGTCTTTCTATATTCTGATAAGGTAAACAATCGATCTACGTTTACCCGTTCCACTCCATTCATTAATTTATAGACTTCTATCATATCTCCCCTCAGCCGTCTCTTTTCCAGGTTAAAGAGCCCCAACCTTTTTAGCCTTTCTTCATAGGAGTAGCCTTCCATCCCCTTTACCATTTTGGTGGCTCTTCTCTGAACCTTTTCTAAAATTGCTATATCCTTTTTAAGATATGGCGACCAGAATTGCACACAATATTCAAGGTGCGGTCTCACCATGGAACGATATAGAGGCATTATAATATCTTTTGTTTTATTTTCCATTCCTTTCCTTATCATACCTAGCATTCTATTTGCTCTCTTGGCCGCCGCTGCACACTGGGCCGAGGGTTTTAACATGGTATCCACAAGGACGCCTAAATCTTTTTCTTGGGTGGTGGTTCCTAATGTGGAACCTTGCATCGTGTAACCATAGTTTGGGTTGTTCTTCCCTAGGTGCATAACCTTGCACTTCTCCACATTAAATTTCATCTGCCATTTTGATGCCCAGTCTTCCAATTTATCAAGATCCTCTTGCAATTTTCCACAATCCTCCTGGGTTTTAACAACTTTAAATAGTTTTGTGTCATCAGCAAATTTGATAACCTCACTCGTTATTCCACTTTCCAGGTCATTTATGAATATGTCAAAAAGCAGCGGACCCAGCACAGATCCCTGGGGTACACCACTATTCACCTTTCTCCATTGGGAAAATTGGCCATTTAGCCCTACCCGCTGCTTTCTATCTTTTAACCAGTTCCTGATCCACAGTAGTACACTGCCTCCTATCCCATGACTCTTTAGTTTTGCCAAAAGTCTCTGATGAGGGACCTTGTCAAAGGCTTTCTGAAAGTCTAGATACACTATATCAACCGACTCACCTTTGTCTACCTGTTTATTCACACCTTCAAAAAAACATAACAGATTAGTAAGACAAGATCTTCCTTTCTAAAGCCATGTTGGCTGTCTCCCATTAGGCCATGACTATCTACATGCTGAGTAATTTTGTTCTTTATGAAGGTTTCTACCATTTTTCCCGGTACTGACGTCAGGCTGTAGTTTCCCGGATCACCCCTAGAACCCTTTTTAAAAATTGGCGTTACGTTGGCCATCCTCCAATCTTCAGGTATTACAGATAAGTTTAATGAAAGTTCACAGATTACTAATAGCAGGTGTGCAATCTCATATTTCAGCTCTTTCAACACCCTTGGATGTATACCATCCAGCCCAGGTGATTTTTTACTCTTCAGTTTATCTAATAGTTGTAATACATCTTCCCGATGTATCGATATTTCCTTCAATTCTTCTGCACCTTTAAATACCACTTCAGTCATGGGTAACATCCCTACATCTTCCTTAGTAAAGACCGAAACAAAGAATTCATTCAGTCTCTCTGCTATCGCCTTGTCACCTCTTAGTGCCCGTTTAACCCCTCTATCATCTAATGGACCAACTGACTGTCTCACAGGTTTTTTGCTATGAATGTACTTGAAAAAGTCTTTATTTCATGCTTTTGCTGCCGCAGCAAGCTTCTTCTGAAATTCTCCCTTTGCCTGCCTTATCAATGCCTTGCATTTGACTTGCCAGTGCTTGTGCTGTTTCCAGGTTTCGTCGTTTGGCTCTTTTTTCCATTTCCTGAAAGATGCTTTTTTGGCAACAACAGCCTCTCTGACCTCACCTTTAAACTATGCTGGCAGTTTTTCGGACTTCCTTCCACTTTTCTTAAAGCGTGGAATACAGCTGGTCTGGGATTCCAAGACAGTATTTTTCAACAACACCCAAGCTTGATGTAAGTCTTTAACCTTTGCAACTGCTCCTTTTAGTTTTTTCTTAACTATTTTCCTCATTTTATCATAGTCTCCTTTTCGAAAGTTAAAAGGTAGTACTGTGCATTTCCTTAATATCCCTCCTCCACTAATTAAATCAAATGAGATCATGCTATGATCACTATTGCCAAGTGGCCCCAATGCCCTTATCTCTTCCACTAGATCTGGTGTTCCACTAAGGACTAGGTCTATTATGGCTTCCCCTCTGGTCGGTTCATGAACCAGCTGCTCCAAGAAGCAGTTATTTATTTCATCTAGGAACTTTATCTCCCTAGCATGTCCTGCTGTGACACTGACCCAGTCAATACCTGGGTAATTGAAATCACCCATTATTATTACTATGCTGTAACTTTTGTTAGTTTCCTTGATTTCTTTGAGCATTTCATCATCCATTTGCTCATTCTGGCCAGGCGATCGATAGTACACCCCCACTGCCATCGCCTTCCCTTTTCTACATGGAATTTCAATCCATAGAGATTCTACAGCAAATTTTGTTTCCTGCAAAACTTTAATCCTTTCTGACTCAATGTCCTCTCTAATATAGAGCACAATCCCTCCACCAATTTGATCAGCTCTATCATTACGATATAGTTTGTACCCAGGTATCACAGTGTCCCACTGGTTGTCCTCCTTCCACCATGTCTCTGATATTCCAATCATATCTAACCTCTCATTTAGTGCTATATATTCTAACTCTCCCATCTTATTTTTTAGACTTCTATCATTTGCATAGAAGCATTTTAGAGACTGTATTTTATTCATATTAATCTGGCTTTTGGCAGGCATGGGTAATTTGGAATCTTTAAGCTCTGACTGCTCCATACTCGAGGGCATTTGGGCTACTTTACTCTTTTTTGGAACCTCTCTGCTTTTGGTAGTATCCTTCAAGGAAACATTCTTCTGAACCATGTGCTCTTGTGCGACTGTCGGCTTTCTCCTATTATCTAGTTTAAAAGCTGCTCTATCTCCTTTTTAAAGGTTAATGTCAGCAGCCTGGTTCCATACCGGTTAAGTTGAAGCCCATCCCTTCGGAAGAGCCCCTCCTTTCTCCAGAATGTTCCCCAGTTCCTATCAAATCCAAAACCCTCATCTCTGCACTATTGAGACTCCGGAGCTCTGCCTGTCTTTTCGGTCCTGCGCGTGGAACCTCGTAGCAGAACTTACTTTCAATTGAAAGAGTCTCTCTGCCTGAACATTTATGCCACGGAGATATTTAAACATCTCAATCATATCACCTCTATCCCGCCTTTCCTCTAACGTATACATATTAAGATCCTTAAGTCTGTCCTCATATGCTTTATAATGAAGACCACTAACCATCTTAGTAGCCACTCTCTGCACCGACTTCATGCTGTTCACATCCTTTTGAAGGTGCGGTCTCCAGAATTGCACACTATACTCCAAATGAGGTCGCACCAAAGACTTATACAGAGGCACTATCACCTCCTTTTTCTGCTAGCCATTCCTCTCCGTATGCACCCAAGTATCCTTCTAGCTTTTGCCATTGCCTTTTCTACCTGTTTAGCTACTTTAAGATCATCAGACACAACCAAACCTAGGTCCCGCTCTTCTTTAGTGGACAAAAGTACTTCATCCCCTATACTATATTGCTCCCTTGGATTGCTGCAGCCCAAATGCATGACCTTACATTTTTTAACATTAAATCCCATCTGCCAAATTCTAGACCATTCTTCAAGCTTAGCTAGATCCCTCCTCATGTTATCTACACCTTCCTGGGTGTCTACTCTATTGCAGATTTTGGTATCATCCTCAAAGAGGCAAACCTTACCCGACAGCCCTTACGCTATATCACTAACAAAGATGTTAAAAAGAATCGGACCAAGAACAGTTCCCTGAGGCACACCACTGGTTACATCCTTCTTCTCAGAAAACCTTGAAAGAAATCTAATAGTGCTGTATAAATAGGGCTTAATACTGAAGACAATGGTTTGGTGTAAAGAATAATGTGATGGGGTCTATAGAGTGTTGCCTGTCCCTCTCCAGAGGTAAGAGAGCCTGAGCCTAGATTTCAAGGCTGGAAGGGCGTGGCTCACAAGGAGAGGTTAAGAACCCAGCAGGCTGCAGGAGGGAGAGAGGCCCGTGAAGCCAGGAGTCCTTTCAAGGCATTCCTAACAGGGGCTATACATTTCAAGCAAAGGTAAGAGTTTGTGGCTTTTTAAATTACTAGCTCTCTGTCTGGGTTTTGGTACATTTTTAAAACAAAGTTACATTCTTTTTGGTACTTTAGTTTAAAAGGGGAAATATTTTGTTTAGTGGAGTAGGTTTAAAACTCTGTTTTAGTACCTTTCTCATCTCTTTGAAGTTACTGACACCTCATCAGGAGTTAGTGGGCCTGATTAGCCTGTGAAAGAACTGAGAGCAGCTGAGGCCTGCATAAAAGGTTTCAGTGCCCTGCACTGTTGAGGCATTCCTAACAGGGGCTATATATTTCAAGCAAAGGTAAGAGTTTGTGGCTTTTTAAATTACTAGCTCTCTTTCTGGGAGCTCTTATAAGAGTTTGGGTACATTTTTAAAACAAAGTTACATTCTTTTTGGTGCTTTAGTTTAAAAGGGGAAATATTTTGTTTAGTGGGGTAGGTTTAAAACTCTGCTTTAGTATCTTTCTCAGATCTTTGAAGTTACTGACACCTCATCAGGTGTTAGTTCCCTCCCTACCCCTACCCCCCCAACTTCCACCCACCATTAGTGAGAAATCTTGCTTTAAAGGGACCTCCCCAATTAACTACACACAGGGAATTGGAACAGCATATTTTGAACACACTTAAAGAGATTGAACTGCTTTTTCTCTGAAAGGACAGCTGGAAAACTGGCTGGTAGATCTCTCTCTTTTGATTTAACAGATACCTAAGCTCCACAAACTGAACAATGGCTGGGAAAAATCGTATCGCTAAAGCTGTTGCCCCTGTTACATCTTCTTCCTCCGTCCAGACAGAGGTCCCAATGCCAGTTGCAGGACCGGTTCCATGTGCAGGATGCCTGCATGCTGAAGCTCTCAGGAAACAAGTGGAGGAACTCAGAGAGGAGGTAGTGAGGTTGAGGAGCATTCAAGACAGTGAGAAGTACATTTATGAGATACTTCTTGCAACATCCAGAATCTCCAGCAGAGGAGAAGATGAGTGCCTACAGAATGACAGAGGTTGGACACAAGTCACCAGAGCCTGCAGAATCACCAATCCAACTTCTCCAGCCCTTGAATTCAAGAACCATTATGCAGCCTTGGAGGTGGAGGAGGTGAAAGCATCCCTGGAAAGGAAAGAAACCCAAAGTGCCCCAAAGTTCCAGAATCAGTGACCACAAGGAAGCGAAGGGTAGTGGTGGTTGGTGACTATCTTCTGAGGGGTACAGAGGTATCCATATGCCTACCAGACTTGATGTCCAGAGAAGTATGCTGTCTGCTAAGTACCAAAATCTGAGATGTTACAGAGAGTTTGCCGAGACTCATCAAGCCCACTGACTATTACTCAATGTTGTTAATCCATGTCGGCACAAATGATACTGCCAGGTATCCCTCTGAATGTATCAAAAGTGACTTCATGGCTCTGGGACAGGGGGTGAAGCAGATAGGGGCGCAGATGGATGGTGTCATCAAGAGCGTTATGGTTTCTTGGACCATGGGATGCTGTTCCAAGCATTGCAGAACAGAGATGGCATCCATCTGTCCAAGAAAGGTCGACGTGTCTTCAGTAGCAGACTGCCTAATCTACTGAAGAGGGCTTTAAACTAGATTGGTTGGAGATAGATGAAGAAAGCCCCCAGGTAAGTGAAACATTAAATACCTTTATGGAAATAGGTAAAAGAGACAACATATGGAAAGAGGTGTGTATAAATGCCCATAGCATGGGAAAGCGATGTGTATAAATGCCCATAGCATGGGAAATAAGATCCCAATATTGAAGCTTTAATGGGAGAGGCTGACTTGGATTTAGTGGCAGTTACAGAAACATGATTCACAGAAAACCATGACTGGGATATAACTATACCAGGCTATACTTTATTCAGAAAGGACAGGGTAGGAAGAAGGGGAGGAGGAGTGGCACTATATGTAAAAATAATATTAAAGTTTTGGAATTACAGAGTTTAAAAGGGAGAGAGGAGGCACTGTGGGTTAAACTAGAAAAAAAGGAAAGAGAAATCTATTTGCATTGGCGTGATATACAGACCTCCTTCACAGGAGGTCTGTATATCACGTCAATGCAAATATATGGTGGACGGAGAGTTAACTGAAGACATATGCAGCATTGTTAGGAAAGGGGAAGTGATACTGATAGGGGATTTCAATATGCCAGATGTTGATTGGCATATTCCGGCTGCAGTATCATCTAGAAGTAAGGAGATCCTGGATTCTCTACAGGGAGAACTATTCAGGCAATTGGTAACAGACCCCAGACGTGAAGGGGCCGTACTGGACTTGCTGCTTACCAATGGTGAAAGTGTTTCTGATGTTACATTGGGAGAGCATTTTGCATCCAGTGATCACCAGATGGTGTGGTTCAGTATTAGGACTAGGGCTGTTAGAATCCATTCAAAAGCAAGGATCTTAGACTTTAGGAAAACTAACTTTGCCAAGATGGGTCAGTACCTCAGGGAGTTATTAGTGGGATGGGAACAGCTGGAGGATGTAGAAAAACAGTGGGCAAAACCGAAAGTAGATATTTTAAGGGCAACCAACCTTTTTGTTAAAATGGTAAATAAAGGTAAAAGGAAAATGAGACCGCTATGGTTTTCGAAAGAAGTAGCTGAAAAAGTGAAGAAAAAGAGGGAGGTCTTCATGAAATTCAAGAGATCACAGAGAGAGGAAGACAGGCATCTATATTTGGAAAAACCTGGAGAAGTTAGCAAAGTAGTCAGGAAAGCAAAGAGTCAAAAAAGGAAGACATGGGGGGCGGAGCCTGATGTCCAGCGGGATAGACGCTTTGCGTTGAAGCTCCCGAGAGGCCTACTCAGAATCCTGAATTAATACCTGCATAAACTTCATTTTTTTGCTCTGAACTTACCGGGGTGCCTCGGGGGGAACGGCGGGCCACAAACCAGTGCGACTGGACCTCGGGTCTCCCTCTTCTTCACACGGAAAACGCTCCAAAACAGAGTTCTTCCCCACAAAAGATGGCCCCACTTTGGGAAAGCCCCGCAACGCCACAGGAGATCTTGGAGGAGATACGCGGTGTGAAGGAGCTGGTACAATCCAACGGAGCGGCGCTCCGAACCATGCGTGAAGACTTTGGCACACTTCAGAACCGGCTTGAAAGTCTCCCACTACGACAGGACAACATGGCGGAGGTCCTTGACTCGCACGCGGTGCGCTTGGTGAAATTGGGCAAGGCTGAGCGTATGATACAGAATTTTCAAAAAGAGCTGGAGGATAGCAATGATCGAGCTGGTCGCAACCATATGGGGCTCATTGGAGTACCGGAGGATGTGAGAGCAGGAGACATGCGAGAATTCTTGGTCAAAACTCTCCCCCCCTTGCTAAAGATTATTATTCACAGAGATCTGGAGACTGACCGAGCGCATCGTGTTCCTGCTAATATGGCGCTCAATCGGACGACCCCTCGGGCTCTCATTTTTCGATTATTGCGATACCAGTAAGTAGAGCAAATTCGCACTGCTGCCCGGGCGAACTATCATCTTGAATTTGAAAGTCATAAGTTTCTTTTCCCCTGACGTGGCAAAGTCCACAGTTGACCGACGGAGGAGACTCCTTGCTTTTCGCCCTGGACTTCAATAACTACAGGCTCACTTTGGCCTAATATATCCAGTGCAGCTCAGAGTGACTCTCCATAACCAAGCCATAACATTCGAAGATCCCGATCTACTAGCAATGTTTTTGGACTCCAAATAACGCAGATCAGATGCGCTAATCCAACAACTGTGATTCAACAATTTTGATCTGTAATTCGCCGGATTTGCCCGCCATCTTGAACGGCCCGACGCGGTGATCCCAGCCTGGAATAGAGACTGCCTGGACTTTTCTTTCTATCTATAATTTACTTGGCCTTCTATCCCTCCATGATGTGCACCTCGGTGGGATTCGAAACATGCATAGTTTTACAGGTTATATGTTTTAGCTTGGGCCCTCTCTGGAGTTTCTCCCCGCAGACATTAGGTCGCCAGTAATTTCTGGGGTTTTGCTTCTTCTCTAGTGCACCTCGGTGCTTATTTTTTATATGGGGCGTTTCCATGATTTTCATTAACTTATTGATTATTATGTTATGTGCACAGTCATACATAGTTAAGATGAGGGACATTGGGAAACTGTGTGCATTATTGTGTTCTTTCTCAGAATTTATAATCTTTCTTGATGGCCTTGTGTCAGATCTTATCATAAAGCGTGAAGGGCATTGGTAGTCCAATCAAAAGAAAGAAAATCCTTAGCTATCTTAATCATGAGCATGTTAATTTAATGTTTCTTCAGGAAACGCATTTAAATTCCGCTGCGGCATTGAAACTTAATACCACGCCTAATATGGCGACTGCCTTCTCTTCCGCTGTTTCCAAGCGGTGTGGGGTAGCCATTTTGGTTAAGAAGTCTCTGCAAGCTATTGTAATGGATGTTAGCTTTGATAAGGAGGGTAGATGGGCCCGTGCACACCTTCAGGTTGAGGCTGTAATTTACGTGTATTGGTATTTATGCTCCGAATGTGGATAATCCTGTTTATTATGCAAGTATTATGCAGTTAGCACAGGCATTTGCCAGCCCTCCATTAATGCTCGGCGGCGATTTCAACCAAGTACTTGAGCCCTTGACAGCTTGGCTGCCGCCCAGAACGAGTGGTCCACCCAAGAGTCTTGATTCTTTTACTGCTTTGATAACAGATTTTGCGCTAGAAGATATATGGAGGCTGCTTCTCCCCTCACTCCCATTATCCACCAATGCGCTCAGACAGCACAGAAATTCTGGGAGCGGGAGTTGCATGTAGCTTTGACCCCGGAGCATGGGAGACTAGCCTGGAGCAGGTTGACATGGATCTCTCGATCTCCCTCACTTACTCAGACACTTTTTTTTTTCTTTTAATCCACCGAAGTTTCTATACTCCTGATAGGTTAGTCAAATGACCGCTACCCAGAGCAACAGATTTTGGATATGCCACACGGCCATTCACATACTAACTTATATTATGTTTGAATGCCCGGTACTACAATATTACTGGAAAATACTGGGGGAAAAATAGGTCCCCTCTTAATTTCAATGAATGGTGGCATCCTGTCAGTCTATACAGTAAATATGAACAAATACCTCATCTGTTGGCTTCTTCCGTTCAGACCCTCTATCATTTGTCTGAATGGAGGATACTCCACGATTATGTTTAAAATGCTAAAATGCTAAATGCTCCCATCTGACTGTTTAAACCTATTTCACATGATCAGTCTATATTGCTGATACTCTTTTGTTCGTTTGGATGTACAATCACTGCTATATGTATACGCCTCTTTGATGATACTCCTCAGTTCCAGAGAAGAAGCATAGGGGTGGGGGGTAATTGGGGTTGCTTTCCTTATGTGTATATTTGTATTTGTCTCCTTTGGTTTGTTGTTTCGTTTGCTTGTTGTAAAATGAAAATAAAAGTTTCAAAAAAAAAAAAAAAAGGAAGACATAACCAATGCAATAAAATGGGGAGATAAGACATTTTTCAGATATGTTAATGAGACGAGGAAGGGCAAAAGTGGTATTGTCAGACTCAAGGGTGAAGGGAAGGAATATGAAGAAGCTGATGAGGATAAAGCAGAATTGCTTAACAAATATTTCTGTTCTGTATTTACAGATGAAGAACCAGGAGCAGGACCTCAGAAAACACCCACAAACAGGAAAGAAGCGAGGGGCATCTTGAACAATTTTTAGAAGACTGTGTTTGTGAGAAACTAGCTGAACTTAAAGTAAACAAAGCGATGGAACCAGATGGGATACACTATAGAATACTGAGGGAACTTGGGCAGCTCCACTCACTGACCTTTTCAATGCCTCGTTGGAGTTGGGAGTGGTGCCAAAGGACTGGAGAGAGGCTCATGTGGTCCCTTTGCACAAAAGCAGAAGTAAGGATGTGGTTGAAAACTACAGGCTGGTTAGTTTAACTTTGGTGGTGAGTAAATTATTGGAAACGTTGCTGAAAGAGAAAATAGTGAGATTTCTGGAGTCCAGCGGATTACAGGATCTGAGGCAACATGGATTCACCAGAGGCAGGTCTTGTCAGACAGATCTGATTGATTTCTTTTACTGGGTGACCAGGGAATTGAGCCAAGGGAGAGCCCTAGATGTGGTGTATTTAGATTTTAGTAAAGCCTTTGACACTGTTCCGCACAGACGACTTATAAACAAACTGAGCAACTTAGGGATGGACCCTAAAGTTACTGCTTGGGTTAGAAACTGGTTGAGTGGGAGGCGACAAAGGGCAGGTAAATGGAGCTTACTCTGAGGAGAAGGAGGTTAGCAGTGGTGTGCCCCATGGATCTGTCCTTGATCTGATTCTTTTTAACATCTTTGTTAGTGATATAGCTGAAGGACTGTTGGGTAAGGTTTGCCTCTTTGCGGATGATACCAAAATCTGCAATAGAGTAGACACCCAGGAAGGTGTAGGTAACATAAGGAGGGATCTAGCTAAGCTTGAAGAGTGGTCTAGAATTTTGCAGCTGAGATTTTATTTTAAAAAATGCAAGGTCATGCATTTGGGCTGCAGCAATCCAAGGGAGCAATATAGTATAGGGGGTGAAGTACTTTTGTCCACTAAAGAAGAGCGGGACCTAGGTATGATTGTGTCTGATGATCTTAAAGTATCTAAACAGGTAGAAAAGGCGACAGTAAAAGCTAGAAGGATGCTTGGGTGCATAGGGAGAGGAATGGCCAGCAGAAGAAAGGAGGTGATAGTGCCTCTGTATAAGTCTTCGGTGCAACCTCATTTGGAGTATTGTGTGCAATTCTGGAGCCCGCACCTTCAAAGGGATATAAAAAGATTGAAGTCAGTAAGAGGGTGGCTACTAAAATGATTAGTGGCTTTCATTATAAAGCATATGAGGACATACTTAAGGATCTTAATATGTACATCTTAGAGGAAAGACCGGATAGAGGTGATATGATTGAGATGTTTAAATACCTCCGTGGCATAAATGTTCAGGGAGAGAGCCTCTTTCGATTGAAACCAAGCTCTGCTATGAGTGGACATAGGATGATGGTGAAAGGGGATAGATTCAGGAATGATATACAGAAATATTTCTTTATGGAAAGAGTGGTGGATCCATGGAATAGTCTCCCTGTGGAGGTGGTAGAGATGAGGACAGTGTCTGAATTCAAAGAAGCATGGGACAAACACAGAGGATCTCTAAAGGAAAAAAGGGGACTGTTGTAGTGGTTGATATGGAAGGACAGACTAGATAGGCCATGTGGTCTTTTTCTGTCATTATGTTTGTGTTTAATTGGGCAGGAAGAAGGGCCGGGAGACCAGTTTTGCAAAAGTGTATCAAACTGGATCTAAATAAAAACAAATTTGTTTTCCCTGAACTGCTGTCTGTTTGGTGTTTGAACAGAAAACCCCCTTCTCACCGTATGCCACACTACCATTTTAAAATATATATACTACAGGCAGATGTGGTACACTTTAGTATTTTTCAGGTAGACACAATAGGACCCAATTTAAAGGGTAGCTACTGTAGATATTTGGTGCTGTGCCGAATACCTAGGTGCCTGTAGTTCCTTTTATTTGGCAGCATTATACACAGAGCAGGATTAAATATCCCTCTCCAAGTATAATACTGTACATTTGGTGGGAAGGGTGGGTTTGGGACATTCCAGGGGTGGAGTAAATAGAATACATAGTTTAGACATAGAGCCTGATATTCGAAAGGCATTTAAATGGTTTACAGCCCTATAACACACAAAACAGCTGCCAAGAGCAGAAAAGGATAACCAACAATGGAAAAACTGCTCTCAATATTGAACTCAAATATTTCAAAAATTACATCAGTACCAATACCAAAAAATCATTCCCAGGCAGTGCAGTTTCAATAGCTTAGATGTGTTGTATGGAATGAGTGTGTATAGCTTTTAGGTGATGTCATGGTTAAGAGGCGTTTTTGAATGGTGGTTGTTTTAGGATATTTGATGCGTCACACGCTGTTTTTGGGATAGCGGGAAGATTTGAGTAGCCATTGTGGAGTGATTACATTTGTACGGCGTAGCTCCTGATGAAGACGGTTAATGGCGAAACGAAAGCTTTTGTAGGGCTCGGGTCGTCATGTTAATGAATGGTAGTAATGCCAACTGATGATATCTTCGTTTCCCGCGTTGGAGGTCGGAGTTGACCCATTGTAATGAGCGTCCATCCTGAGGGCTGTGGACCCAGCTGGCTGCAAGACTTCTGTTAGAAGATAAGTTTTTAAAACACTATGTTGGTGTTGTTAAGTCTGTTACTTTATCTTCTGTTTTTATTTTTGCAGGTGCTATTCTTAAGTTGCCCCGACTGCGTTCAGCCCTGTTGGTATTTAGACTATATTTGTATCACAGACGCTTTTTCTATGAATGAAATGATTGAGTGTGAATGTTAGTATGTTTGTGTTAGTGTCGGATGTGAGTTGATGGTTTATAGCTTCATATAGACTTCTAATAATTTTTTCCCAGAGGTAAGTTTGTGGTTGTTTAGAGAATTCTATAAGTATTTTGTATATTTAGTTGAAGAGTTTGAAGGAGGCTTTGACTGGTGATGTGAGCGTCTATCAACACCCTATGGTGATTTTTCACTAAATGTGGGGTTGTGCCATCTGAGGTCATTTTGCCTGGGAATGATTTTTTGGTATTGGTACTGATGTAATTTTTGAAATATTTGAGTTCAATATTGAGAGCAGTTTTTCCATTGTTGGTTACAGCCCTATAAACCATGTAAATGGCTTATATGGGAATATTCAATGGCACCTACCTAATTAGTGCCATTGAATATTCCCATCTATGTCCTCTACGGGCCCCGATGGTATCTGATTAGCATTGGGGTGTGTTGGGGGTGTTCCAGGGTGGAGCTGAGGTGGGGAGCCAAAAGCCTGCCTAGTTTTAGCCGTGGATTGCTAACCGGGTAGCGGTCCAATATCACCACAACCCGGTTAGGCTCTGCGGGTGAATCCCCTCGGCACCTAGCCCAGATATTCAATGCCATCGTTGCAGCATTGAATATCCAGGTTTAGAGGTCAGTGGGCAGGCTATGCACCGACATGGCGCATAGCCTGCCCAACTGAATATTGGGCCCATAAAGGCCAATTTTTGTCACCCATACGTTTAGACTTTGCATTTGGTTTACGTGCTGTAAAAACAGGTCTAACCCGGAATTTCTAGCCATCACAGAGTCTAAACGTATAGGTGCCTGCTTTTGGCACCCAGATGTTTAGACTGCGTGCCTGCTTTTGGGTGCCTCTATTCAGGGGTGCAAAACAAATGCTTCACACTACTGAATATTGGCATAAATGGAAACCTCTTGTTTAGACATTTCCATTTATGTCACAGATGGGTTCAAAAGTGGGCTCCAATCCAGAAGAAACCCTAATTACAGTTTGTACCATGGTGTCAGATTTTACAAAGAAATGTATTTAAAAAACAGCAGCATCACTCAGGGATTTGAATGTATAACTGCCGGTACTTGCACATGTAAGTGGTGAGTTTTCAATTTGGGTATCAACACTTAACATGCATAAAAGCTGGATTTTGCTATACTGAATATCCATGTGGAACCAATTAAGGATCAAACCTAATCAAAGCTAAAATAAAACCTCCTTGTTTTTGCATCTTCAAGTGCTTTTTAATGCCAAAGAGATTAATACAATTATTCCCATCCTTCCAAGCCCCAAATCCACATGAGTATTTAGTTGACACTAATGTTATGAAGCATATGTGCATTTCCTTGCAAACCAGGAAACACAGGCATACTTCTCTGGCTCCTCAAACCACCCCTAGGACATGCCCCTTTGACAACTATGCCCGCTGCATTCATACACATTTATATGTGTAAACCCACCATTTACAGGTAGAAATGTTGCATAACACTTCTAAATGACCTCCTGAATGTCCTAACATACATTAATACTGTCATTAAGCAACTTAGGTAGTTATCATGCACTAAAACCATGTTACTGCAATTGTGCTAACACTGATATGCTTGCATTACCATTAGCACTAAGGGGATCATTTTAGAAAGTTTATTAATGAGTTATACATCTAACAACAGGTGCGTAGACATGCAAATCCCAAAGATGTCCCCAGAGCTATTTTGGAAGCCAGTTATATGGATGTCTCTGGGATGAACACATCCATGTTGCATGGGGCCGTCTAGATAAGATACATGTGCGCAACTGATTTCAGAAATGTCGAGTACATCTAAAGCCACCAGCTGTATCATCCATGTCTATTCGTGCTCCAAGGCATGAAGAAGCTTCAGAAAACTCTCATTCTGCCACCAAAATAGCTGGAGGGAGTAGAGAAGAAGGTACCTTGTTATCTGACCCACTATGGCATATCTTATGTACATATATTTCACAATAATAATCATGGCTAAAAAGACAACAGAAGAGAAACACAGACATTTGTTTTCTTGTTGGCACGCCGATGCATGTCTCCACTTGCAAAATAGCAGACAGGGACATGTATGCAGAGAATAGATGCGTCCATTCTAAAATTCTGTTACGGGGATATCTATGTGGCCATGACTGCTGATGTCCATTTTGGGCATGTGCAAGTTTCTGAAATCAAGTCGAAACTTGCACGTGGCTGGCCTTTATTCATACATTTTGACCTGCACGTCCCAGATTGCACCTAGACGTCATTTGTAAAATGTGCCTTACATTTCCCAGCATAATATGAAGCATATCTAAATAAGTTATATAGCATGCAAATGCATGCTAAGAACCTCATCAATATTCATATGCAGTTAGCAAAATCATCTTTGTGCTTGAAAAAGATTGTTAATATCTATCTCCACTTCCATTTAGTTTCTTTTTAACTTAACTCATTTTATCATAGCCTTCCTTATAAAGTTAATTTCTGCCATAGTAGATTTTAAAAAAATATTTTGTTTCCATTGATTATGTAAAATTTGATTATATTATGGCCTCACTATTGTCACTTGGTTCTTGTATCATTACCCCTTGCAACTAGCTTTGCAATCCAATGAGAACCATGTCTAATATAGCACCTTCTCTTTCGGTACCAGTACTAAAAGCTGCTCTTTGAAGCTGTCATCGATGGCATCCAGAAATGTATCTCTCTCGCATGCCCTGATGAGACATTTACCAATCAATAATGGGGTAATTGAAATGTTCAATTATTATTGTTTTTACAATGCCATTAGCTTTTCTAATTTATCATTTCACTATCTTCTTCCTTATTATCATTATGTTGTTGTTAAGTGCTGACTCATAGCGACCTTTCAGTGGTTCTCAATCCAGTCCTCTGGAACCCCCAGGCCAGTCAGGTTTTCAGGATATCCACAATGAATATGCATGAGATAGATCTGCATACAATGAAAGCAGTGCATGCAGCTCCATCTCATGCATATTCATTGTGAATATCCTGAAAACCTGACTGGCCTGGGGGTTCCAGAGGACTGGATTGAGAACCACTGCTCTAGATAGCTGTCCTAAAATGTGTTTGCTTTTCGGTCATCATCACATGAAGTTAATATACCCCTGCTTCTCTTCTTTTACCTTTCATACACAGAGGCACATTCCGACCTGGTTGTCCAGTCCCTTGTGTGGCTGACCAGAAGAGGAACGTCCAGAGGTAGACCCAATTCTGATCCCATGGGGGGCTAAACATGCCCGTGAGATCAGAATCGGGTCTAAGGCCTGAACATGCAGGCCAGGCCCCGATTCTGGTTGGCTGCACACCCAACAGATCCCCAGCTACCTCAGTCAGGCTACTGAATAGAGCCGCAGTGCCATGGTATCCCATTGCCATGGCACCACAGCTCTATTCAGGACCCGCAAATGCCGGCTGCCACAGACTTTCTTCTTTCCCCATAGCTAGACCCTCGATCCAGCTTACCATGGCCAGGGTGCAGCTGTGGGAATTCTCCTGCATACCCCCCCCCCCACCTGTTCATCCCGGCTTGACTGCAGGATCCCCCGATGTCCAGGGGGACTTAATCCACCTCTGTGGTGGAATAAGTCCCTGATCCATGTTCATGGCTCCGGACCTGCAGAGTCAACCTCAGAATCGGTCCTGTATGTCCGGGATCATGGCAATCCCATGCCACGCCCTCGCTCTGCCTCAGACACGTCCCCTCTCACCCCCATCTAAGCCTCCCCATATAAATGAGCTGTTTGTACGGGGAGACATTAGCCGGAGTTGGCAGGGGGGCAAATAGCAGGGATGGACGTCCAATCGCTGTACTGAATGACCCATCTACAGAGATTCTAGAGCACAGTTTTTATCCAGGAGAATTTTGATTCTACTCATCTCTGCCTTCTTTAGCATTCAGTGCTATCTCATCGACTTGATCTTGCCTCTCATTTCCAAAGATACTGTATCCTAGTTTATGAAATACCTAATAACTTTAAATCTTTGGTTCTTCTAAGAGCCATGTTGAAAAACAAAATGCTGCAATTCTGGATCACAGTAATAGAAACTGAAGGTGTTAATTCTGCTTACTTTCATACAAAGTAAAAAAAAAATTAATTTAGTTCATCACAGGGGTTTTCATTTTTCCTACAGTAAGCAAGTATATCCATAGTAAAGATCTTTTATTTTACCAAGTTCTTGCTACTCTTTAAATTATTTAATTTGGCATGCATTATAGATGTTTTCTTTATCTAATAACAAATAATACTTTTGCTTTTGGGCAAACTAGATATATGACTATATTGCTTATTTGTTTCATTGAATATGGTCCAAGGAATAGAAGCTTGCTTGTTTCCCAACTGAAACAAGACAGGATTAATTTTGCTTTTTAGAGGACAAAAGACAGATCATCTGTCTTCTAGTCATAGAGAGTGGGTAGAAATAGAAAAACATAGTGGGTTGAGTGTATTATGAGCCAGATCCTGTAAATGTGTATTGGCAGAATACTGGCAAGAAAATGATATGGATTAATATATTTTTCTTCCAGTATTTTTTGCAAATGTCTTACCAGCCTGCTTCTAATGGCCTATCCCTGCATATTGTTAAATAGTTATTCTTTCTTTCTTAACATATGCAACACCTACACATTTGCTTTGTTATGCAGTATTCCTGAACTCCCAATTCACATATTTACTTCCAAGTAAGTGACTGTTTCTTGTCCTTTAACTCCTTCTATATGTGTCCAGTAATTGACATATAACAAGTTGAAAGAGAAGAGACTTTCTGAAGCGCTATTCTTGATGATGGCATGAAGCTGAAACAAAGCAAAAGTTAACAAGCTGAAAAGTGTACAATTGTGGTGTGACACAATGGCGTTTCCCCCATTTGCAGAATCAGTTATGTGGAGGGTATATGTGTCTGTGTAATGGTGAGTGTCAGGGGCTGTGTGTGAGGGTGTGTATGTACAGTATGTGTGTTATAGGAAGTTTCATGTTTGTGTTGTCGTGCTTGTGTGTCTTGGTGGCAATGAGTGTATGTGCATCAGGGCCTATGTGTGTTAATGTATGTGGTAGGGGGTGTCTGTGTGTGTGTGTATTGTGATGAAGCTGAAGCTATTGAAGCTATAGACTTAGAAAAAAACACTGTTTATTATAAAGCAACTGACTCACAGAGGGTGCAGTTACCTAAAAGTGCAGCTAGAGGGAGCAGGCACGAGGTTGCAGAAGCTAAGCTGACACACCCAGGTTTTGAGAATGCAGGAGCTAATCAGGTACACCTGAGTAGAGAGCCAGGAAGCTCAGTGGAGAAACGGCTTTATAAACAGTGCTCAGAAGGAAGAAAGCAGAGAGGATCTCGAGTTCAGAGAGGAACTGAGAGGGGACCTGAGAGAGGAACCTCACATACTGAAAGGCAGAGAAGCTTGGAGTACTTACAAGGAAGAGCTAAGTTCCAGGGAGGACAATCCCGTTCCAGAAAGCTCCAGGACTAGCTGACAACACGGCTGAACAGGAACCTATGCAAATAGAGATGATAGAGCCAGAGCCGTTGCAGTTAGAGCACCCGATGGACTGCTCACTCTGTATTTCCAAGAGTCTAGAGTCTCTCACAGAATTGTAACCAGCAGGACATGCTTTAACATATCTTTTTGCTTTTGTTAAGCTGAAAGAAGAAGTTTTGTGTTTGTTTTTCCTCTTGGTGTTGAAAACCTGTTTGAACGCAAAGAACTGTGAAGCGCCTGTAACAGTTACTGACTTTGTAAATATTTTGGCATAAACCCTGAAGTAAGGTACATTCTGTTTTTGTCTTCCTGGAGAACCTTTGCGCAACAAAGGTAATAAAAACCATTTAAGTTTAACCCTGCACAAGGCTCACAACTATTTCTTTATGAAGTGGGACTACAAAGACCATGATGCACCCGGTCTAGAAAAGTTTTTCCTTCTTCAACCAAAAATAAGTGTCCGCCCTCTCCTTTCTGCACGCTGCCACTAGGAGGGGCTGTGACAGTATGTATTGGGTTGGCTGTGCATCTGTGTGTGTTGGAGTGGTGTGTGTGTGTTTGTGTGTGTGCATGCGTACACCTGAATTTTCCCCTGTCCTCAAGCACCTATTTCTTGTCCCTCCCATCTTCTTGCACTTTTCCACATTCCTATCCTGCATTGTTCTTTCTTCTACTCTCCCTATTTTCCCTCCACACATCCTGTTACTCAACCATACATTCTCTCTGCTCTTTCACTGCCTCCCTCGCTTCTCTTATGTTCCACTCCCAGCACAGTTTCTTCCCTTATAACCAGGGCTGGCCCAAGGGTTTCTGCTACCCTAGGAAGAAACCCCGGCCACAGCACCCCCCAGCTGCCGCCACCCCTCCCAACTGCAGCCACTTTTGGAAATACTACAGCTGCAGCTGCTCACCTCCCCTGCAAAAGGAATTGGCAGCAGCAGGGGGGGGCGCAGCCTGTCATGTGTGCTGCTGCCCACCCAGGCCAGCTGCCCTAGGCAGCTGCCTAGCCCACCTAGTGGACAGACTGGCCCTGCTTATAACCCACCCCTTTCTTTCCTTCTAAACTTGTCCCATCCCATAGGACTCCACCCCTTACCCACCCCTTCTCTTAGACTCTGCCCATTCTTCAATCCATTTCTTTTGGCCACCAGCATTTTCAGGCTCTTCATACCAGTGGGATTTCCTATCAGCTCTTCATCCATCAGGGATCATATGTGCCATTTGACTACTACTACAACTACTCAACATTTATAGAGCGCCACGCACGCAGCGCTGCACAGCTAACCTATAAGAGGTAGCCAACATATAAGAGACAGTCCATGCCCGTCAGAGTCATGCTCATCAGAGCTTACAATCTAATTAGAACAGTACAGAGCGTTAGTCCGTTCTGCGCAAGGTGTGGTGTGGTACAGTTTGGTCTATAGTTTGGTCATAAACGTTGACGGGGGTTAGGGTGAGATGAGGATGGAAGTTAGGATCTGAATGCAATGGTGAAGAGCTGGGTCTTTAACCTGGATTTGAAGAGGGCCAGGGAGGATGCCTGGCACACAGACGCAGGTAGGCTGTTCCAGGCGTATAATGCAGCAAGGTGAAAGGATCGCGGTTGGGAGTTTGCGGTGTGAGTGAAAGGCATTGATAGAAGTAATTTGTTAGCGGAGGGCAAATTCTGAGAGGGGACGTAGGGAGAGATAAGAGATAAGAGGTGCTGAGGGGCCATAGAATGAATGCATTTATGGGTCAGTAGGAGAAGCTTGAATCGGATGCGGAATTGGACAGAGAGCCAGTGAAGCGACTTGAGAAGAGGAGTAACATGGGCATGGTGAGGCTGGCAGAAGATTAGCCGAGCAGCATGATTTTGTATAGATTGAAGGGGAAGGAGGTGGCTCATGGGGAAACCAGCAAGGAGTAGGTTGCAGTAATTGAGGCGAGAGGAGATTAAGGAGTGGATAAACATTTTGGTAGTGTGTTCAGAGAGGAAGGGGTGGATTTTGCTGATGTTGTAGAGAAAGAAGCGGCAGGTCTTAGCAACAAGCTGGATATGAGCAGAGAAGGAGAGAGAGGTGTCAAAGATAACCCCTAGATTGCGGGCGGAGGGAACAGGAAGGATAGTAGATCCATCCACATGGACTGAGAGGGGGGGAAGTGGGGAGGAGGAGTTAGGTGGAAAGACAAGGAGTTCAGTCTTGGCCATGTTCAATTTCAGTCGGCGATGAGACATCCAGGCAGCGATGTCTGAAAGACAGGCAGAGATTTTGGACTGGGTTGCCGAAAAAATATTAGGTGTAGAGAGGTAAATTTGGGAGTCATCAGCATAGAGATGGTACTGAAAGCCATGGGCGGAGATAAGCACACCAAGCCCTTGGGTATAGAGAGAGAAGAGGAGGGGGCCCAAGACAGATCCCTGGGGTACACCTTCATGGAGCGGGGTAGGGGAGGAGGAGACGCCATCAGAGAATACACTGAATGAGCGATGGGAGAGGTAGGAGGAGAACCAGGATAGTATGGAGTCCCTGAAGCCAAGCGAGGAGAGGGTGGTGAGGAGAAGGTTGTGATCAACGGTGTCAAAGGCAGCAGAAAGGTCAAGAAGGATGAGGATAGAGTAGAGGCCCTTAGATTTAGCCAGGAACAGGTCGTTAGTGACTTTTGTGAGTGCCGTTTCAGTGGAGTGTAGGGGACGGAAGCCGGATTGTAGTGGGTCCAGGAGGGCCTGGGAGGTGAGGAAGTCGAGGCAGTGATGGTGGACTGCTCGTTCTAATAGTTTGGATATGAAGGGAAGGAGGGAGATGGGTCGATAGTTAGAAGGGCATGTGGGATCAAGTGAGGGTTTCTTGAGGAGAGGTGTGACAACAGCTTGTTTGAAGTTGAGGGGGACAGTTGCAGTAGAGAGTGAAAGGTTGAGGATATGAGTAATGGAGGGGACAATGGTGAGGGAGATGGAACGTAGGAGATGGGTGGGGATAGGGTCTGAAGAACATGTGGTGGGTTTGGAGGAGGAAAGGAGGAGTGCGGTTTCTTCTTCAGAGATTGGAGGGAAGGAGGAGAGGGTGGCGGGGGGAGTATGGATGGGGGAAGAGAATTGGGGAGGAGGGTAGGTAGATGAGGGAGTAGGGAATTGGAGGGTAATCTTGTGGATTTTGTCGTGGAAGTAGTCGGCAAGGGTTTGGACAGAAAGGGAGGGCAGGATCGGGGGCGGGGGGACCTTGAGGAGAGAGTTGAGGGTGTTAAGAGATGGCGAGGATCAGAGGCAAGGGAGTTGGTCAGATGGATAAAGTAATCTTGTTTGGCAAGTGCTAAGGCTGATTGGAAGGAGTCAAGCATGAATTTGAAGTGTAGAAGGTCTTCCGGGGAGCGGGATTTGGACCAAGCTCGTTCGGCAGAACGGGCGCAGATGCGTAGTGTCACCACTCACCCTCTCAGAGGCATTTAGCGTGGGCAAGGCAAGTGGGTAGTTGTGTTTCTTATACTGTGAACTTTAAATGGAGGTTTGGAAAGGCCTCCTGGGTGATGTAGTCCTACAGTAGTAAGAATGAGTCCAAGTTGTGCACGAGTGGTTCAGGTTAAATTAGGATTTATTGCCCCTCCCGGGGTTGGATGTTGATGACCATGAACAAAGAATATATTTACAAAGAAACCATATTCCTGATGTGAACAAAAATAGGCAACTTAAATAATGCTTATCTTCAGCTGTTAGGGAATCAAAAAGAATAAAACAGTTTCCCTCCAAAATACTTCTTTTGGCTGTTTTTCTTCCTTCAGCAAAATCCAGTATTATTAACAAAGGGACTGCACATTGTCTGCCACCATATAAGAGCAGTCCATAAACACTTCGGACTCAGGGGGTTGATAAGGGTCCCACTGCATAAGATCACCTTCTTCCTTAAGGTCCCTTAGAGAGGGTTCTTCTGCCTGCCATGCAAACCTCTCCGTTCCAATTACAGGGTTCCCTTCCCCCAACCTGCTCTGTGAGTCTGGGTGTTTGGCTTCCTGTGCACACAGCCCTCTGTAATTAAAAGGATACACGTTTCCCTCTTCTGTTTGGCTACAGGGAATTCTGTGTCTGCCTTTAGAATTGCTTTCTCCCAGGAATCTCCCTTGGCTACAAAAAGGTTGGTAAAACTTTTCTCTCCCCTTTGATAAAAGCTTGGTATCAGGGAAATAAGCTTTACCTGCAGGCTGTCTGTTGTGAGCACAGCGTGGTTGTCTTTTCTGGTTCCCAGAATAAACGTCTCTGCTTTTTGGATAGTAAAAATCCCCAGTGCTTTTTGTAGTTGAGCACTGCTCCCTAGGAACTGGACTTGAATATCTTCCCCAGCTCTCTTCCTCTGAGAAGTTCCTCCGAGTGGAATTGGGATTTCTTTCCCTTTCCCCTTCTCTCAGCCACAGACCTTGGCTGCCCTCGGAGTATCTATCTTTCTCTGGTTTTCTCCTTCTTTCAGCTTTCTCCACGCTTGCTGTGCTACCTTTTCCTTCTGTCTCCGTGTCTGAGACTATGTCCGTCTCTTTCTCCTTCCCCTTCTCTCTTTCTGTCCTATATTTAACTAAAGGCTTTTTATCTAAGTTTCTTTCTCCGTTGTGCTGAGCCACACCTCCCACCAGGTGTTCCCACTTCCCTGATGAGGCAGGAGCTAGCTCAGGGGATGGGCGTTCCCTAACACTCTGTGACGTTCTTTGTTTAGGGTTTCCATGCCAACCCTCCATGCTTGTTTCAGCACTGACAGTTCTGGTTTCACTTTGTAGTGAATCCTCTGTCTCCATCGGTTCTGAACCCTGTACTTCACGACAGTAGGTAACGGATTGTAGGTGAAAGAGTGTCAAGGGCTGAGGATAGTGTAGCATTGTATGAGGATAATGCCTTGTCGATGGACTCGTAGGATAAAATGGAGGAAAGAGATGGAGAGATGGTGGAGGAGAGCGTCAGGGGATCAATATTATGAAGGTTTCTAAATAGGTCAGAGGAGACAGGACGAGGTTGGGACGGTGGAAGCTGAAGAGTAAATGTTCAGAGGTGATGGTCAGATGAGGGAAGGATTGATTTGCGAAAGTTTGAGGGAGAGGAATTGGAGAAGAGTATTAGGTCCAGGCAGTGGCCGTGTAGGTGTGTGGGGGCAGTGGAGCAAAGTTGGAGGTCGAACGATGAGGTAAGAGCGAGGAACTTTGAGGCATGGGGGTCAGAGGGGTTGTCAATGTGAATAGTGAAATTGCCAAGAATAAGAGTGGGGGAGGAGGGATCCATAAAGACAGAGAGCCAGGAGTCGAAGTCGGTGAGGAAGGATGATTTGGATTTGTCGGGTGGGCGATAAATAACAGCTACTCGGAGGGGAAGTGGTGTGAGGAGGCGAATGGAGTGGACTTCGAAGGACAGGGGGAGTGTGATTGGGGTGGCAGGAGTGGTTAGAATTGGCAGGAGGGAGAGAGTAGGAGGCCAATGCCAACACCGCGACCAGTAGATCGAGGTGTATGGGAGAACTGGTAGCCCCCATAGCAGAGAGAGGCAATGGATGCGGTGTCATGGGGGGGGGGGAAGCCAGGTTTCAGTCAAGGCAAGAAGGTGTAGGGCATTAGAGATAAAAAGGTCATGAATAAAAGTGGTTTTTTTATGACTGAGCATGCGTTCCATAGGGCGCATGAAAATAGGAGAGCTGGGGGGGGGGGGGAGAGGGATATGGATAAGGTTGGATAAGTTACATGTGGATTTCTTATCAGAGTGGCGTGGGGGTCTATTTCTAGTGCAATACCGAGATTTAGAGGGAGCAGGGTGTGGGTGGGTATGTCTTGGTGTGTATGCTCTCCAAGAGGGAGGGGAGGAGAGGGGTAAATTGATGGTATCAGGTAGGTTATGTGAGGGATTATTTTTGGGGGTAGGGTTAGAGTTAATATCTATGGATGAGTGGGATGAATGAGGGAGGGCAGAAGGAGGGAGGAGCGGGATGTGGATGAGATTAGATAGAGTACGTGAGGAACTTTTTTTGGTGTGAGAAAGAAAACGGGGGGGAGGGGGGCAGGGTTGGGGTTGATATTACCTCATGAGAGAAGGAGTATTAGAGAGCGAGGTAAAGTGGAGATAATATGGCAGAAGCGACGGTGGGGTTGCCTTAAGGACAGGGGGGCTGGTTGAATGCGGGGGATGGTGTGAAGAAGCTCAAGAGCAAATGCTAGGCTAGGGGGAAGAATGGAGGGAGAAGTGAGGAAGGTAGGGGGAGGGAAGGGGGAAGAGGAGGGAGGGTGTTGGTAAGAGGGGATGCAGTTGGGCAGGATGAGGAAGAGAAGGGCGATGAGGTGTGGGGCCATGGTAATGGATAGCAAGATCTAGGCACACAATGGGTAGCAGATTCTAGGCACACAATGGGTAGCAAGTTCTAGGCCCACAGTGGGTAGCAAGTTCTAGGCACACAATGGGTAGCAAGTAATAGGCAAACAAGCAGGCAGTGGGTAGCAGTTCTGTGCAAACAAAGGGTAACAGTTCTGTGCAAACAATGGGTAGCAGTTCTGAGCAAACAATGGGTAGCAGTTCTAAGCAAACAATGGGTAGCAGTTCTATACAAACAATGGGTAGCAGTTCTAAGCAAACAATGGGTAGCAGTTCTATGCAAACAATGGGTAGCAGCGGGTAACCAGTTCAGTGCAAGCAGTGGGTAACCTGATTAGTGCAATGGAGGGTTAGCTGCAGTACAGGGGAGAGGTAATGAGGGAGCGATGGTAGCTGTGGAGTCAAGTGGCTGTGGGTGGCATTAGGAGAGGGGTGCTTACCTCGTGAGAAAGTTGTATAGGGTCAGGCGGCGAGGTGTAGAGGAGCAGCGTGCTAAAGCGCCTTGGTCCCTGCCGAAGGCGCGGGTGCCCTGGGAGGCACTTCCTTTAATCGTTGCCTGCATGGCATTCAGGGAGCGCTGTGATGGTGGCGCTGGGAGGCGCTTCCTTTAATCATTGCCTGCATGGCGTGCAGGGAGCACTGTGATGGTGGCGCCGGGAGGCGCTTCCTTTAATCGTTGCCTGCACGGCATGCAGGGAGCGCTGTGATGGTGGCGCCTCGACAATAGGCGCTAAGCTGGAATGAAACATGCCTAATTTGATCAAATGTGGGTTAACTGTTGAATCAAGCCTTGTTTACAGGGAAAGGTAGTCAGTTGACTAACATATCTCAGCAGAACTAGGGAGTCATGATATGATTCCTTAAAAATATAAACGCGAGAATAATTTAAGGGCATATTCTTAAAGGAAAGGGCTTTGAGAACATGGAACATCTTCCTAGTAGAGGTGATCTGAGCAAAGATGGTATCAAAAATTCAGGAAGGCAAAGAAAAGCACAGAAGACCCTCAGCTGTAAAAGAGCATGCATAAAGCTGGAAATCTGACAGTATTTTTTTTTTATTTACTCTTTATCATTTTTACAATAAATACAAGCACATACAATACTTGCATGGAAATTTAGGAAGCATGGAAGCAATTCAACAATATTGATACAATCAATATTGTACAAAGAAGAAAAACAAATATGAGGAAAACGAAAACCAGCCCCTAACTATAGCCCACCAAAAAGAGGGAGATCCATTAGCCTCTTTAAACTAAGAAATCTGAGAAGAAAAACTAGATGCGAACAAACAGCCAGGACTAAACTATTGCAGTGGGTCGAGGACTATCTCGGGAGGGCAGCGGGCACTCAGAAAAGCAAGCAATTGTGAAGGCTCAAAGAAAATATATGACTGAGCATTAATTCTAACCATACATTTGCAGGGAAATTTCAGAAAAAATACACCCCCCAACAGCAAAACTCTTGGACGAAGTAAGTAAAAATTATTTTCTACGTCTCTGAGTTTCTTTGGATAAATCTGGGAAAACTCTAACCTGTAACCCAAGGAAAGGTACAGTTCGTTTCCTAAAAAATATATGCAGAAATCAATCTCTATCAGAAGCAAGAGCAAAGGTTGCTATCAAAGTAGAAGAAGAAACAGAATCAGATAAAGATGTTTCCAAAATAGCTGACACATCTAATACATCACTTTGATCCACGCCCTCTATAGCTCCATCACCCAAAACCTTTCTTCCCTGAGGTAAATAATACAACTTAACCATAGGAGGGTGGGAATCAATAGGTACATCCAAAACTTCCACTAAATATTTATGAAACATCTCTTTTGCGGATATACCAGAAGTCTTTGGAAAGTTAATTAATCAGAGATTAGAATATCTGGAAACATTTTCCAACATCTCAATCCGAGCTTTTAAAGCCAGCGAGTCTTTCTGATAAGATGATATACCTTCTTCATTTACAGATACTTTTTGCTTCAATTCTACCACAGATGTTTGTAGAACAAAGAGTTCCTCGGAGTGTTGTTGGAGAGAAACTACAAACTCCTGAGCCCCCATCTGGGGAGCAAAAGGTTCCCCTAATTTAACTATTGCCAACCAAATAGACTCAAGAGTAAAAACAGCCGGTCTCTCAAAGGCAAAAGTAAAAGTTTGTGCCTGCACAGAGCTGTTTTCTGACTCACGCTGCTCCACTCCCTCTGCCTTGATCACACAGAAGGCATCCGCCATCCTGGAAACCGACCTCTGCAAAAAAGGAATCTCCAAACTCGAGGGGGAAGCTGATGCAGACGCTTCACTACTCCTCAGTGCAGCCAGTCCTCCGCTCTCAGCTCCTTCTCTCACTTCGGAGGGAGGAGCTACCTTCTGCTGCACTGGACTCCTTCTCAGCAGGGGATCCTTGGGAGGCCACCACTGCTCCGGTGGTGAGATCTCCGGCCTCGAGCCCTCCAGCGAGCTTTCCCGCTCCAACAAGAGGACAGAGAGACTCTTTTCTACTGGCTCACCCGACTGCTGTAGCAGCGTAACAAAAGCATCGAGCGGACCAACCGCTTGAGAAGAAGATGCAGAAGGGGCTGCCGGGCCAGAGGAGGGCTTTTTAGGCCCTTTAGCTTTCCTTTTGCCTATATCGGAGAGAAGAAAAACGCCGCCACACACTAGCTCTCATCCATCCACCATCTTGGATCCCCTATTGTCTCAATCTGACAGTATTTTTGGTCTTACATTTAAGAGGTGAATCTGGCAAATTATATGCACCAGCAGTAGTCATCTATCATTGATTATGTATTTTATATGGCCCAAATCAGTTATTATATTTTTGAATACTCACAAGGTATATTGTGAAATTTTAAAATGTGTGGTGGTAAATTTTATATATAGTGTCACCAGGTCAGCCCTCCGCCTAGGGCTAAGAGGGCTGGTCTGCCATGATGTCCTTTAATCAGAAAGTGAAACCACACCTTTCTGCTTTCGCAATGCCTCTTGGGAGTTGTAGTCCCTTTTTGGCCTCTGATAAAGGAATAGTTATGAGTCGAGTGCTTAAGGCAAAATGACAAGAAATGACAAGCAGAGGAGTAGCATAGTGGTTAGAACACTGGCTTGATAACCAAGCAACCAGGGTTCAATTCCTACTAGCACTCCTTGTGGCCTTGGGCAAGTCACTTAACCCTCCATTGCCTTGGAAAAAAAGGCCTGGCAATCTACTTCCAGTGACACTGCCAAGAAAATCTAGGAGCTTCTGGATCGCCAGGAGTCAGGACTGACTGAATGGCACACTTTGCATTGACAAGAAATGTATTCCCCTCACATTAGGATTTAGGGGTATGTTTACTAAACCGTGCAATTGTGTGGGGTGCACTAAGGTACCTTAGTGCACACTAGTAGTGCATTTTTGTGCGCTGCACTAACGGGCCCGCACAAGTGCGCGGTGCGCTGAAGTGCGATAGAGGCGTGGAAAGGCATTCCGAGGGCGGAAGAAGGCTCCCGAGGGGCGGGGGGACGGGGTCAATGGGTGGAGAGTGGGAGGGGAGAGGCACAGGAGTGGGGCTGAAATTCGATCAAAAAAATACCATGAGTGAAAACCTCGCATTAGAGCCGATTTAAAGGGAAGAGAAAACATTTCCGTCAGCAATGTACAGCAAAACCGGGGAAACCTATAAAACGTGAGCAGTGTGATACATGTGCACAGAACAAAATAGCAAATAAAAAGTGAAAATGACCACAACAAAATTATAAAAAATTATAATCCAGCTGGGAAACAGTGATATCAATGGGCAACAATAAAAAACACTCCCAGGAAAGCTCCAAAAAAAAGAAATGATTTTTTGGAAGGGTCTACGCTCCGTAGACCCTTCCAAAAATCATTTCTTTTTTTTTGGAGTTTTCCTGGGAGTGTTTTTTAATGTTGCCCATTGATATCACTGTTGCCCAGCTTGGTTATGTTTTTTTCCCCTTTTGTCGAGGTCATTTTTGAGGTTTATTTGCCCTTTTGTCTCCATACAAGGTGAATGAGCCCACAGTAAAATTGTGCAGAGCAGGGTTTCTGACCCATTCGGCCAGGTTTCCTATCTCCAGGGACTACACTGTCTCTGTGGCCACAGTGTGGTGCAGAAGACACAGCCAGTGCCTGTAGGACCAGAGAGTCACAGGTTCAAATCCCAGCTGGGGCTCCTGACAACCCAGTCCCCATATTTTACCCACCACTAAACAGAGATAGTAAGGACACTCATTTATTGCAGAGAACATAAGCATGGTTCAAACACCTATATTTTACCCTACACAGCATACACACCATAACAATGGGCATTACCTACAGCCGAGTCCCCCAAATGCAGTCCTGGAGTGCCACAACTCAATCAGGTCATATGTGTTGTTCCAACATAAGGACATGTCAGCATGTTGGCGGAAGGGTACAGGTGGTGGAGGGGGCAGTGGCTGCTAGCCACAGCAGACAGTGGCCTAGCCCTGTGCAGGCTGGCATCATCCACTGCAACAGACAGGCTCTGTCGGATGTACAGTCATGGACTCCCCAGGGAATGCAGCTTATCTGTGGCAACACAGTGGTGCAGTGCACACAGTCAGTGTGAGCAAGAACAGAAGGTCACAGGTTCAAAGCCCAGCTGGGGCTACTGCCAATTCAGTCCACATATTTTTCCCACAACTAAACCGTGATAGTAAGGACAAACCTTTATTGCTGAGAACATACGCATGGTTAATACGCCTATATTTTACCCCACCGAGCACAGACACCATAAACAGGTGCATTACCTAGAGCAGAGTCTCCCAAATGCAGTTCTGGAGGGCCACACACCATTCAGGTTCCATGCTGCCTCTAATAAAGATGCCTGTGCTGCATATCTATGCACCACCCCCATGGTATGCAGATGTAGCTCATGCATATTCATGAGGGACAGCATGAAAACCCGAACAGTGTTTGGCACACCAGGACTGGAGTTGGGAACCTCTGCCATAAAGCAGCAGCCAACAGGGGCAGGCACACCCACACCCACACCCAAAGGCCCCATTGGCCAATGCCTCCTGGAGAGGCAGGACATTGGGCCCTGCGTGCATCTCCCAATACTAGCACTTGCATACCTTAGCAATACAACCCTACACCTGGGTATACTGTACACAGCTCTCAAACGTTTGCTATGAATACTGGCAGATAGAAATTCCTACGTTAAGCACAGTTTGCTGCTTGAGCTCCATCATAACAATCATTCTGATGTCTGCGGTGTGTGCTTCAGGTCTGGTCTCTGACAGTGTTTACCACCCTGGGGAGTGACCCCAACAGTATTGCGTACCATATCCATGCCTGTACTGTGCCCAGGACTGGTGTGGTGGGCATGGCTGTTGAACTCCTCTATAGTAGCACAATGCTGGCATAGGTGTCGGAGTGTATGTCTGTCTATACAGTGTGTGGTGGCTGCAAACACCTTCCACAGCCCACAGTGCCAGCACTGTTGCCAGTATTGGCCTGCCAATGTGCATAATGAGGAGCAAGGTACCATGGGTATAGCCCGGACAGGGTGGCCTGGCCAGGGTGCATCTGCACAGGGCATAGGGCACCGACTGGGACATTTTAGTGCCCGGCCACCACCTACACAGACAGGGTGACCTCAGTATGTCCTGCTGGGAGATCACTCTCACCCTGACTGTGCAGTGACAACAGCATGGCTAGGCACCCCCATAGTGCTATATAGTATTTCTCTCATGTGATATTTATGGGTTTCCTTTTGGGGCCCAGTCACTGACTTATCTGCTTGTGTGTGCTGTCATCCCAGTTCTGGGTGCATGCATTTCCACCAGGAACATGCACTATGGACTAACTAGCAGACTGTTTGCAGCTGGTATGTGTTGTGATGGAGCGCCTTGCAGGGTGCAGCGACTGAAGGCTTGCTGCAGGAGAATATCAGATAGTGGTGGGGTGCAGCTTAGCATATACAGTCCTAATGTCTGTCTGTTATTGTGTTATGGTTATGTACAGAGCTGCATTGACTGCCCTGGAGGGTGTCTTTTCCCCAGCAGGACTGGGTTTGATGGTTCCCTCTACTGCCACCATTGCAGGGAGGTAGAATGTGGATCTGTTGATGGGAGACCCTGTTTGCCACCTTCAGCCCTGGAGGAGGAGGGTGGTAATCCTCCTAGGGGGCAACACCTGACTGAGACAGACAGATACATCCAAGGTGTTTCTGCAGAAACTACCTATCTCACACATTAACACTGCTTTGCACCTGCATCATGGCCTCTTTCAGCCATGGAAGGTGCTGTGGACCTGGTGCTGGGCGCCTCACCACACCCTAAGGGTGAGCATAGTACCCGCACAATGTGACGGTGTGTAGCTACTCTGTGCCAGTAAAACACACGGTCTGTACCCCCTACCAGGCCGAGGTGCTGTGGGGGTGCATACCCCATCTTGTGTTTATCTGTGGACAGCTGAGTTGCATGTGCAGTGCATCATGGGTACGGGTGGGCTAACCCTATCCTGGTGACCACAGCAGACTGTCTGTGTGGTGACATGCAGGCTCTCTGCAGCCAGCCAGGGGTTTGGTAGCAGCAATAGAGCTGTAACCCAATGGTTACTTCACTGCCTGTGAAGCCAGAGGTCATGGGTTCAAACCCACAGTGGGGTTATTTGATAGAGCTGCCCAAAGCATTATCTCTTTTTAATGTACATTTTTGCTGCCATCAAAAACACCCTCAGCGTACTGTACTCATAAGGTGCCTCTGAGGGCGCTTTATAGGGCGCCCTATAGGGCACCTTATGGTTCCTGTCCATATAAGGTGCACTATACATTATCCTGTGATGCAACTTATAGGGTGCCCTATAGGGGACATTTTAGGGTGCCGTGGCAGACAGTGCACTTTCTAATGTGCCTTATGGTGTGCCTTATAGGGTGCCTTATACGGCATTTTCAATTACGGCACGTGAGGGCGTGTTTGCTGGAAGCAATTAATAAAATAAAAATAAAGTGCTGCAGAAAACAAAACGTACATTGCAAAGCTGATGCCTCAGCCAGCCTTACGTATTAGGCACCCTGGGGAGCAAACTCATGACCCCTGTATCAGCAGTCAGTGCCTTAACCATTGTGCTCCACTGCTGCTCCTCCTTGCATGTCAGCGCACCTATGTATGCTTTTCATTCCTTACACTGCACAGTGCTGCCATCAAAAACAGTACTCTGACCTTGCGGTACCTCATACGGCACCATATAAAGCGCCCTATAAGCAACATTCTAGGGTGCCTTGGCGGACAGTGCACTTTAAATGTGCCTTATGGGGCACCTTATGTTAACACGCTTTGAGAGTGCATTTGCTAGTAGTGATACTTAAAATAAAAATAAAATGCCTCCTAAAGCAATCATCCCCATAATATGTAATGCCTCAGCCAGCCTTGTTCATTGGGCACTGTGGGGGATTGAACCCCTGATCCCTGCACCATTGGTCAGTGTCTTAACCATTGTGCTGTGGCTCTGCTCTTCTGCTTGCACATCAGCGTGCCACTTATGCCTCCCGCGCAGCTTTCTCATGCGCTAATGTGCGGGGCGCACATGGGCGCCACGCACCTTAGTGCATATGTAAATCACGGTTTTTCTTTTTCACAAAGAAACGCCCACTCCTTATATGGCACCCGCACACTAGCGCGGCCCGCACATTAGTGGGGTTTTAGTAAACATACCCATTAGTGTATAACAAAATAGGAGATTGTCCAGGTGTTTGCTTGAGGAATTATTTACAACAAAATAAGGTAGCTGCTTTTCACACTCTGTCTCCAAAACGTGCTGTGCCTTTTTCTAAGTAACAAAGATAGGAAAACCAAACAGCTTCTTTTGGCAAAGTAAAATAACTTCTTTTCCTTTGCTGTTTAACAACTCTTTAACTCAAAGACTTAACACAGTGACTCGATATCATCGGCTAAGCAAAGCGTGCAATCCATTGGAACTTCAGCTATATCATTAACATTACAGTCCGTTTGCAAATCTTCCAGTTCAGGATTTACTGAGCTTGGCTGCCAGCTGTTACTACTGTGTTTAAGGTAACCTCCCTCTGCAAACTTGGGTGTTTCCCCTGTATACAATTCTAGACAGCAAGGGTTTGAAATACCTGTGGCTTTGGAGCTTCTTCTCTGGCTCTCATCTAGTTCCTTCCAGTTATAAGGAAATGCTCTGTAACTCTCCATTTGTAATTCCTGACTAGAGCCACCCCCTGGCTCTCTGTTCCATGTAGAGCTTCTTAACCTCCCTGCTTTGGTGCTGGGTCTCCACTTGTGCAAACTCTGAAGTCTTTCCTCAAGCAGTAAGAACTGAAGGGCTCCCTGTTCTCTCTGCCCAGGCTGGTTCCTGGCAACAGGCTGTGCCTTCCCACCTTCTAGTCTGCCAGCTTCTCTCCCAGAACTTCAGGTAGGTTCTTTGCCAAATCTCCCATTCTCTAGGGTTCCTGAGCCTCTCCAACCATGTCTCCCAGGAGCTTTTTCCTCTTGCTCCCTCTCTGGCTTCCTTCCTTGCTTCTCTTGTTGTCCTCACTGCTTCTCCTTTGCTCCCAACCAGCATTTATATTTCTGTTCCCTGAGGCTTGGCTCTGCCTTTCTGAACAGATGTGAGTGATCAAGCTCCAGGCTTGCTGCTACGTCAGAGCTTGGGCGTGTCAGCTCAGCTCCTATCTCCCTCTGTTTGTCTTTCTCTTATAAACAGTGAGCTATGTGTGCTGGCTGACTGTCAGTTTTAAAGGTAACCTTTTCCTTCCTTTCTATTTCCATGGGCTCTATAGGGGCTTCTATATCACAATAGGAAACTATGTGGAATGTCAAAAAAGTACATATTTTGAGGGTAAGTTTATAAACTCCCATGCAGTTAACACACATTGTCATGTGAGTATTTGGGACCTATTTTATAAAGTGAGGTACACACATCCTTTTCTTTACAATATAGGGGGGTAAAGACATGCCGCAATCTAGTCACGGTAGCTTTGTCTGCTCTGGAGACATCCATGCCAGCACCTAGATTGTTCAGAAATGTGCATAAGTTATAACATTTCGGTTCTGCACAAGGTCTGCTCCTCTGCATATCCAAACTGAAAGCACACATGATAGCACTTACAGGTGCATTTACAGACTAGCAACTGCCTAAAGCACAAGCATAAGTGCTCTTTCTTACATGTAAGGTCTTTTAAAATACAGACTTATGCATGTACCTTTCCAGGTGTCCCTTTTAAAATCAGTCCCTTTGGCAATTATTTTGGAAGCCCAATTTGTGCTTTGGACATTTGCAAATGGGCATAGAGACGTCCAAAGCCATTTAAATAATATAAATAAGTTGAGCCCATGTTGAATGTATAACCCCCCTGTAAATATGTTATGATCTGTTCGATGTATCTCTTGATGTTTATTGTAAACCGCTTTGACTCGGTGAAAAGCGATATGTAAGCATAGCTAAATTTTAAAAAAAATTTAGAAGTCAGCTCTGGGAACATCCCCAGCATGAGGACATCCAAGTCTGAATGGGGGCATGGTGGAAGTGATCCCTGGAACGTGAATTTCCCTGCCTGATCTCAGAAATATCATGGACGTCCAGTGCTGTGTTTAAGTTTAGACATGCTCCAGGCATGAACAGGCACTGTTTTGGCTGAAAGGCATCTAGAGAGTAAAGCATTCTATCATCCCTTGTACTCAGCACAATTTCAAGAACAGCAGCAGTGGGATTTGAACCCTGGCTCCCCAACCCCTAGCCCACCACTTCAACCATTAATCTATCGCAGATATTTAAGCTCCCGAGCTACATTTGTGAGGATGTCTATGCAGATGCCCCCACAGACATCCACATCAGGTACATCCATGTTTGTGAAATCGTGTCTGCACCTGGACATGTCTACTTTTTTTTCAGATATTCTGGCTTAGATGTCCCAGATTGCACTTGGACGTCCTTTCTAAAATTCCCCTCGCTATGTCTGTTTTATAAGAGCAAATAGAAATCAACCCAATGCTACCAACTGAAGTAGTTGAAAGAGTCCATCAGATACAAAATTCTACATATCCAAAACTTATCAGAGTTGTTCAGGAGCTTCATTGATCATTCAGCAGCACCCAATCAAATTGAATTCTCTATATTAAAGAATTTTATGCAGCAAATAAAATTAAATGTTTCATATAAATCCCTAAAACATAATTAAAACATCAAATGTCTTCACATGGGGCATAAGAATCTGATGTCTTGCTTCAAATTACTCAAACTTACTTCATTCAAAATTAGTCCTTTTCATATGTTCATAATAAAGGTTTCAGCATAAGTTTAGAGATGCACTGATATCAATTTTCAACACTCATAACTTTTACCAGGCATGCATTTCACCGGAGATGTTGCACTTTAACATAGCATGTTCAAAATTTACAGTCTTCGGCTTGTCTTCTGGGACACCACCACTTTATAACAAACCAAAATGCCAATATAGAATTGACACCATGCCAAGTTTCATGCTACCACTGCATCAGAGTTTGGTGCATCTGGAGTTGTTTCTGCTTGTTCATTGGTTTTTGCCACAGCTCATGTGACAAAGTTGGAAAATAACATCTAACAGTGTGTCAAACATATTCTTTCATATGACACTAGCTGTCTTTTAAATCCATCTCCATTTGCAAACACAGCATTCCAGAGTCATAATGTATCAATAGCATCATCATCAATAAACTTGATTATACAAACACTTGAATTCAATGGAATGCCCAACAAAATTGAATGCATGACTACTAAATGATAATATACCGTGGAACTACGTTAGGGTTTACCACTGCCTGGCTCTGGAGGCTGCCATTTTGTCAGCCTCCAGAGCCAGGGTAGGAGCAGAGGAGGACTGCTTCTGCCCCATTTCTCAGGACAACCAGGGAGCCCCCAGTAAGCACTAGTGGTGGGTCAAGGTGATGGGGGTTGACTCCTTAGGATGGTGCCAGCTGTGAGTAGGCTGTTGTTATGGGGTCTTGTGTGATCTAGCCACCCTTTCAGATACCTGAAGGGTCAATGTGCCAGGGGAGGGGGAGTCCTTTATAGAGGAGATTGGAGGAGGGGCAGTACAATATGGGGTGATCAGTGCTGGAGTGGTACTGTTTGGGGGGGAATGAAAAGGGGGAGTGAATTTTGCAGCTTCAGGAACCAAGGCTTCATATGAGCAGTAGTTACACTACAAGACTACCAGTGACGTTATTATACCTGCTGCTACCTCTTGAGATGACATTTAGATGTGGCTGCACTATCATCAGTCATGGCAGCTAGTTTGTGGTGCCATTCCTCCACCCATACTCTGCCTAGTGCCCACCTTGCTAAGTGCTAAGCAGAGGACATCTAAGTATAATCTGGGACATCCAAGACAGAATGTGCAGTAAACACTGGGGAAGTCTATGTTTCAGCCCAATTTTAGAAACATAGATGTCCCCAATGTGGGTGCCTGTGCTGGCATCCATATAGATGTTCCCACTATGAAACCGTAGGGCAGGGACATCCATCTCAAGCAAGGTTGCATATGGGGATGTTCAGCAGCATTGCAAAATGAAAACATAAGCCCCCATCCCCCATCAGTGTTCATTCATAAATTGTAAAATAAAGGAGATAGGAATTTACCTCATTCTCCATACTCTCCAGACATTTGCCTATCAAAAACAAATGCTTTACAGATGCCTATTGATGTTTGGAATAGGTATAATCTTTGACATTGCTCAGGTTGTCCAAGATGTTTCTGAAATCGGGTGAGGGTGCAGGGTCAGTATTACCATTAGGCGAACTAGGTGGTCAGAGGTGGGGGGAAATGGCATATAGTAGGTAAGCACTACATCACAGTTTGAGAGCCATTGCCTCCACAGTAGGCCCCAGAGAGGGGCAGCAGTGGTAATAATGGGGGAGGGGGCCCACAGAGGGGCAGCTGGATGGAGGGGCCACCTAGGGTGCCCCAAATCCTTGCACGGGCCTTTTGAGGATGTCCAAGTTCTTGGGACTGTCCAGGCCACACATTCACCACTCCCTCATTGTGAGATGGACATGCTAGTGCTGGGGACGTCCACAAACCCGGCTTCTAAAATGGCTTCAGTGATGTCTCTATATTTTGGACATACTCTATGCCCATTTTTAGATGTTCAAAGCATGAATAGAGCTTCTAAAATAACCACATTAACTTGGGATTTTAACCATACTAGCTAATTTTAGCATGTAGTAGTGTTTACCACGGGCTTGCAGTAATAGTGCATGCTAAAATGCATGCTAATCATCACTGCACTTTAGTAAACATGCCCCTATGTTTACAAATGGGCGTGGATTTAAAAGCAGCTAGTGGCATATGAGAAAGTAAGTTTGGCACATTAACAGAATGTTATTTTTCAACTTCACTGCATACGTTTTGGCAAACACCAAGGAACAAGCAAAAATGACCAGAGATGCACCAACACGTGATGCAGTGGTAGCACTCAATGTGTCATGGAGACCTGGTGGAAGGAGGACAACCAGTTGGACACTGTGATACTTGGTACAAATTATATCACAATGATGGAGTAGATCAAATTTGTGGAGGGATTGTACTCTATGTTAGAGAGGACATTCAGTCACACAGAATTAAATTTTTGCAGAAAACAAAATATACTGTAGAATCTCTATGGATTGAAATTCCATGTAAAAAGGGGGAAGGTGATGGCAGTGGGGGTGTACTACCGACACCTGGCCAGAATGAACAGATGGGTGATGAAATGCTCAAAGAAATCAGGCAAGCAAGCAAAAGTTACAACACAATAATAATAATGGGTGATTTCTATTAACCCTGGAATCAACTGGGTCAGTGTCATGGCAGGACATGCTAGGGAGATGAAGTTTTCAGATGAAATAATTGACTGCTTCTTGGAGAGCTGGTCCATGAACTGACAAGAGGGGAAGCAATTTTGGACCTAGTCCTTAGTGGAACACAAGATATGGTGCAAGAGATAAGGGTGTTGGAGGCACTTGGCAACAGTGGTCGTAGCATGATCACATTTGACTTAATAACTGGAGGAAGGATGGCAAGAAACTCCACAGTACTACCTTTTAACTTTCAAAAGGGAGACTATGATAAAATGAGGAAAATAGTTAAGAAAAAACTAAAAGGAGCAGCTGTAATGGTTAAAGATTTACATCAAGCTTGGACGTTGTTTAAAAATACAATCTTGGAAGCCCAGACCAGCTGAATTCCGCACTTTAAGAAAAATGGAAGGAAGCCCAAAAAACTGCCGGCATGGTTTAAAGGTGATGTCAAAGAGGCTGTTGTAGCCAAAAAAGCATCTTCCAGGAAATGAAAAAAAAGGAGCCAAATGACAAAAACTGGAAGCAACATAAGCACTGGCAAGTTAGATGCAAGGCATTGATAAGGCAAGTACTTTTGTAGCAAAAACTCTGTGAGTCAGTTGGACCATTAGATGATAGAAGTGTAAAGGGGCACAAAGAGGGGACAAGGCCATAGTGGATAGACTGAATGAATGAATTCTTTGCTTCGGTCTTTACTGAAGAAGACGTAGGGAAGTTACCCATGACTGAAAGGGTATTTAAAGGTGATGCATTGGAAGAACTGAAAGAAATATCGATAAAGTGGGAAGATGTATTACGACTATTTGATAAACTAAAGAGTAGCAAATCACCTGGACCAGATGTTATACATCCCAGGGTGTTGAAAGAACTGAAATATGAGATTTTAGAGCTACTATTAGTAATCTGTGAACTTTCATTAAAATCATCTGTCATAACTGAAGGTTGGCAAATGGCCAATATAATGCCAATTTTTAAAAAGGGTTCCAGGGGTGATCCAGGAAACTACAGACCGGTGAGCCTGACGTCAGTACTGGGCAAAATGGTAGAAACCATTCTAAAGAAGAAAATTACTGAACATGTAGGATAATCATGGTTTGATGGGAGAAAGCCAACATGGCTTTAGCCAAGTATTCATATTGCTCTATTAAACCGAATTGGAAGTGAGTTGAGCAATTTTTTGTATTTGGAATTCACATTCATGAGAGACTCTGGCAAAATTAAAAAGTCATGGGATAGGAAGCAGTGTACTACAGTGGATCAGGAACTGATTAAAAGATAGAAAGCAGAAGGTAGGGCTAAATGGAGTACCCCAGGGATCTATGCTGGGTCTGCTGCTTTTTAACATATTCGTAAATGACCTGGAAATGGGAATAACGAGTGAGGTGATCAAATTTGCAGATGTCACAAAATTATTCAAAGTTGTTAAACCCAAAAGAATTGTGAAAAATTACAAGAGAACTTTGATAAATTGGAAGACTGGGTGTTCAAATGGCAGAATGAAATTTAACATGGACAAGTGCAAAGTTATGCACCTAAGAAAGAACAACCTAAATTATGACTACACGATGCAAGGTTCCACATTAGGAATGACCACCCAGGAAAAGGATTTGTTGTCATCATGGATAACACATTGAAACTCTCTGCACAGTGTGCTGCAGCAGTGTCCAAGAAGGCCAATAGAATGCTAGGAATCATAAGGAAATAAATGCAGAATAAAACAAAGAATATTATAATGCCTCTGTATCATTCCATGGTGCAACCACACTGTGAATATTGTGTGCAATTCTGGTCACCATTTTTTAAAATTAGAAAATGTACAGAGAAGAGCCACCAAAATGGCAAAAGGTTTGGAGGGATACCCCTATGAGGAGAGGCTTAAAAGGTTAGGGTTCTTCAACTTGGAAAAGAGATGGCTGAGGGGAGTTATGATAGAGGTCTATAAAATAATGAATGGAGTAGAAGGGGTAAAAATAGATTGATTGTTTATGCCATCAAAAAATAGAAAGACTTGGGGACATGCAATGAAGCTACAGTGTAACCTGTTTAAGGTTAATAAGAGAAAATATTTTTTCACTCAATATAGAACTCTGGAATTCATTACCGGAGGATATAGTAAAAGCTGTTAGTGTAACTGGTTTTAAAAAAGGTTTGGACAAGGTCCATAAACCATTATGAAAGTGGACCCAGGAAATCCACTTCATTGTAGAACCTGTGTGCCTTTTTGGGAAACTGCCAAGTACTTGTAACCTGGATTGGCCACTGTTGGAGACAGGATATTGGGCTTGATGGACCTTGATCTGACCTAGTATGGCATTTCTTATGTTCTTATGTTCCTATCTATACTGACATTTTGATTTGTTAAAGAGCAGAGGTGTCCTGGAAAACAGACACAAAAACTGCAAATTTTGAACTTGCTGTGTCAAAGTACATCTCTGGTGTAACTATTGTTTATCATGCATGGTAAAAGTTGTGCATCATGAGCATATGAAAAGGATGAACTTTGAATGAAGCACCCTCAGCTTTCACCAAGTTTTAGTAACTTCAAGCAAGACATCTGATTCTCATGCAACATATGATGACATTTGAGACTTTAACTGCTTCTTAAGGATTTATATAAGACCATTGATTTTATTTGCTGCATAAAATACTCTAAAAATATGGATAATTACATTTTATTGGGGACCAATGAATGAATAGGTGAGATTCTGAACAGCCTTGGACACACGTCTTTAATCTGATGGACCCTTTTCACTTATGAATTGGTAACATGGAGCTTATTTCTATTTGAATTTGTTCAGTGTTCCCTAACTCCTCCTAAAATCTTTTGGTTTGATGTCCAATCCACACCACATTTCCAGGATATGTCAGAGAGACATGATGATTGTAATAAAGGCATTTTTTCTCAGATCAATGGATATGCGTGCCTCTGAAACAGAGCCATCTCTCTTCTCCAGGATCTTGCTCTCTGTCAACAGATCTCCTTTCCGATTCATATAGCTGGTCACACTCTTGATCTCATAATTCCATCCTGTTCCTCATTGGTCCCCTCCTCCTTTTTCCCCCTACCCCTAGCCTGGACCGATCACCTCGGCATTCTCTTTTCTTTGCACTCTTCTCCATTCCTTCTTGCTGCTCCCTCATCTGCTACCTCTGCTCCCTCCAAGCTCTCTCACCATATCACCACCTCCAATCTGGCCTGATTTCTACCCTCTGATCAACTATTTCCCCTGGATTTCTCTACCCTTACTCTGGATGACCAAGTCTCCACATGGAACACCTGCTTATCCACTGCCCTCGAGTATTAGCCCCCTTCATCCATATTCACCTCCCCCCTCTAGATATCCTTGCTATCACCCCAGTCTTCTCTTACGCCACGCTGACCTGTGCCATTCAGAATGCCTCTGGCACAAACACTGCTCCCCCAATGCTTTACAATATATTCATTTTTGTCACCAACACTATTGCTCACTCATCCACGCAGCTAAACAATCATACTGCTCCCAACATATCTCTGCTTCAACTATCTCTTCCCATCAACTGTTCCTGGTCCTAAGATCCCTCTCTGTCACCCAATCTCCCTCCTCTGCCAATCCCACTTCTCCCCTTTACAGCTCTTCTCAACTTGCCTACTTCTTTACAACTAAGATTCAGTCTTTTCGCTCCTCTTTTCCCAACTGTCCCCCTCCCTCTCTCCTCTGCCCTTTCCCCAGTTCCTCCTCAACCCCCCCTTGCTCACACCTGGTCTACTTTTTCCTCAATGACAGAAGCCAAGCTTCTCAAACCACTTTTCTATGCCCGTAAAACTACCTGCCATATCAATCCTATCCCTTCTGCCTGGCTTTTGGAACCCTCTCTCAACCTTCTTCCCCCAATTCTCACCATGTCCAATACTTGTCTTACCTCTGGTTCCTTCCCCACCCCTTGGAAACATGCCTTTGTTTGCCCATTCTTGAAGAAACTTATCCTTGAGCACACTGATCCAGCCCACTATCACCTTGTTTCCAACTTTCCTTTCCTCTCAAAAATCTTTGAGCAATCTGTTTTTTCACAGTTCTCCTGGAACCTTGAATCCATCCGTTATCTCCACCACTAGCAGTCCAGTTTCAGGCCCAGACAAAACACTGAGTCTATTCTTCTGTCTTTCTTGAATGAGCTTCACGCTTCTCATGACTGTGGTGACATCTCACTTACTGTATCCCTTCATCTTTCTTCTGCATTTGACTTGGTTGATCACTTCTCTCCTATCTTCATGATACAGGTGTTTCAGGGAAAGTTCTGCTTTGGTTCCATTCCTTCCTCTCCTTTTGCTCCTTCTCGGTTATCTCAGGCACCTCTTCCTCGGGATCCATCCCCCTCACTTGTAGTGTCCTGCAGGGTTCCATTCTGGCCCCCTTACTCTTCAATGTCTTTCTGGCTCCTCTCACTTTACTGATTCAACAATCTGGTTTATCAGCACATTACTACGCTGACAATATGATTGTACTTCATCATACCTCTCCCCGATGAACTCCTGTCTCTCACACCTTTGTGAATGGCTTACCTCAAATTTTCTCTATCTTAATTCCCTGAAGACATCCACCATCTGGTTCTCCTTTGGTGACTCCTACCCTCAGTGGCTCCTTCTCTATCCAGTTCCCCAGTCTCATTGGTCACCTCCTTCCACTACCTTGGTGTCACCTTAGATTCTGCCCTCTCTTTCCATGAACTTATCTTTCTGCTCATCCACCATTCCTTTCTCTCTCGCAAGCAAATCAGAGCTATATGTCCCTTTTTGAATACATTTTCCCTTATCACCCTTCTTTTATCTTTAGTAATGTCACGTTTGATTACTGTAACTCCATCCTCTCTGGTCTTTCCCAGTTCCACCTCCGCCACCTCCAACTAATCCAAAACACTGCTGCCCAGATCATCTCTCATGCCACCTGTTATGATCATATCACCTCACTGCTCATTGACCTTCATTGGTTTCCCATCAAACACCGTATTCAATTCAAGGTACTTACCATCGTTCATAAAGCCATCTATACACTCCTCTGTACTTATCTGACCGTCTTCATTTCCATACTCCCTCTCGCAGTCTGCACTCTGTCCATGTCAACCACTTACAACTCCCTTCCCCTCCCGTGCTCACTTTGAATTCAACAGCCACTCCGCTTTCTTCTTTTTGGGCCCCTCCCTGTGGAAATCCCTCCAAATGACCTTTGCCTAGAGCTCTTATTTCCCAAATTTAGATCTCTCCTTAAGATATACCTCTTCCCAGGGCCGGCCCGTCCATTGAGCGAGAATGTTTTTTGCACAGGGCCCCGCGTTTCAGGGGGCCCCGCGCAAAAAACATTCTTTTGTAAAAGTAAAATTGAAAAAAAAAAAGAAAACCTGTCTCCTGCCGCTGTCGGGGCCGCCGCGGCAGAATCGAGCGTGCCGCGGGGCCCCCTGTACCCGGCACAGCCTCTCCTCCCTGTAGCAGCTCTCTCTTCTGAGCTGCAGTCAGACGCGCCGGCTTGCAGAGCGCGAAGGGAAGAGTTTCCCTTTCGCGACTCTGTTAGGCCCGCGGGGGCTGATGGGAACTTCCCATCAGCCCCCGCGGGCTTAACAGAGCAGCGAGGGAAAAACTCTTCCCTCGCGCTCTGCAAGCCGGCGCGTCTGACTTCAGCTCCAACTAGAGAGCTGCTACAGGGAGGAGAGGCTGTGCCGGGTACAGGGGGCCCCGCGGCCCGCTCTTTTGTGCGGCGGCGGCCCCGACAGCGGCAGTAAACTGTTTTTCTTTTTTTAAAAAATTCCCCTGGGCGGGGCGGGGCTGGGCGTTAGGAGTGGTGCTGGGCTGGGCGGGGCTGGGGGTTAGAAGTGCTGCTGGGCTGGGCTGGGGGGGTGGTGTTAGGAGTAGTGATGGGCTGGGCTGGGCTGGGCTGGGCGGGGGGGGGGTGTTAGGAGTAGTGATGGGCTGGGCTGGGCTGGGCGGGGGGGGGGGTTAGGAGTTGTGATGGGCTGGGCTGGGCTGGGCTGGGCTGGGGGGGGAGGTGTTAGGAGTAGTGATGGGATGGGCTGGGCGGGCTGGGGGGGGGTTAGGTGTGGTGCTGTACACTGGGCTGGTTGGGGGTTAGGAGTGGTGATGGGCCCTGGGCTGGCTGGGGGGGGTAGGAGTGGTGATGGGCACTGGGCTGGCTGGGGGGGTTAGGAGTGGTGCTGGGTGCTGGGCTGGGGAGGTTAGGAGTGGTGCTGGGCGCTGGGGGGGTTAGGAGTTGTGATGGGCGCTGGGGAGGGGTTAGGAGTGGTGATGGGCGCGGGGGGGGCTTCAACGAAAAATTGGGTGATGGGGGATTAGGACTGGAAATGGGCTGGTGGGATTAGGACTGGAAGTGGGTTGATGGGGGGTTAGGACTGGTAATGGGCTATGGGAGGGCTTAAACTAAAAATTGAGTGATGGGGGATTAGGACTGGGAGTGGGCTGATGGGGAGGTTAGGACTGGTAATGGGCTATGGGGGGGCTTAAACTGAAAATTGGGTGATGGGGGATTAGGACTGGAAATGGGCTGGTGGGATTAGGACTGGGAGTGGGCTATGGGGGGGCTAGGACTGGTAATGGGTTGGGGGGGTGGCTTGGACTGGCACTGGGCTGAGTGGATGGGGGCTTGAACTGCAAATAGCTGTTGGGGATGGGGCTTGGAATGGAAATGGGCTGAGGGGAAGTGGGGGGCTTGAACTGCAAATAGCTGATGGGGACGGGGCTTGGAATGGAAATGGGCCGCGGGGAAGTGGGGGGCTTGAACTGCAACTAGCTGATGGGGAGGGGGACTTGGAATGGAAATGGGCTGCGTGGAAGGGGGCTTGAACTGCAAATAGCTGATGGGAAGGGGGGCTTGGAATGGGCTCTTAGGGGAGGGAGCTAGGACAGGAACTGGGCTGATGGATGGGCTAGGATAGAACTGAGAATTGGGTGTTGGGGGGAGCTAAGATTGGAAATGGGCTGTGGTGGGGGCTTGGATTGAAATGGACTCATGGAGGGGCTAGAACTGGAAGTAGGCTCATGGGGGGCTTGGTTTAGAAATGGGCTGAGTGGAGGGGAGCTAGGATTTAACATGGGCTGATGGTGGGGCTAGGAAAGGACTAGAAATGGGCTGATGGGAGGCTGGTATTGGAAATGAGCTGATGAAGGGACTCGGATAGGACTGGAAATGGATGGGGGAGCTAGGACTGGAAATGGGCTGATGTGGGGACTAGAAGGGAGCGGATACTGGGTGGGGCTGGAACTAAAAGGGAGCTGATGTTGGGGGAGATTAGAAGGGGATGGGGCTGGGAGAATGAAATGGAGAGGGGAAAAATATTTTGTGTGGGAGGGAAGAAAAATGTACAATTGGCCGGGTATTGGGAGACTAAGTGGGGATTGAGGATGGAGGGGTAAAATTTGAGTGGATGAAATAGGAATGAGGAAAGAGCAAAAGGAGAAAGATTATTATGTTAAAGCAGATGTAGAGAGAGAATGGAAAAAACTAGAAGAGAAGAAAGGACAAATGGACAGCAGACGATGGAGAGATAGCAGAAGACACAAATAAACCAGAAGAAAGTGGCTGGAACAATTGCAACTGAAAAAAAAATGCACAAAAGGTACAAAGATATCTCTTTATTTTGAATTTATTAACTGGAATATGTCAGCTCTGGGAAATGTGCATCATTAATATCTGTGCTTTGTTTAGTACAAGAGGAAATTAATTTATAGTTTTATTTCTACATTGTTGTTGTACATTCCAAGTTTGGCTTTTAGGGTTCCCAGTTTAATTATTGTCTTCCTGTTTTTAAATTGTGATTCCTTGTTTGGTGATAGTCTATGTTCTGCATGTGTAACTGAGCTGAGGTATTCTGTTTATGTAATTCCTATTTGACATTGTCACTTGTTCTCTTTCCCCAGTAGGTCATGTATTGTTATTCTCTGAAATGTATTGGTTTAATATTTGCAGTGTTGCCTTTTGATAGGTAGTGTATGGTGCTTTATGAGTCCTGGTAGTGCTGTTGGGATACGGTGGGTTTGCTATGGGTTCTAAATGGGCAGTGTTTGTAGTAGTTCCTAATGTGCCTGGCGGTTGGCACTGGATTATAGTAATGTAGAAATCTTTGTCTTTTTAATCCATACACTCATGAAGAGGCATGTATACTAAAAGTTAGTGTATGGTAACATTATGCAAATATTTATGCAAATGAGGCCCCTTATGCAAATGAGGCCCCGCACCGAGTCTCCGCACATGGCCCCGCACCCCCCTTGGGCCGCCCCTGCCTCTTCCATGCTGCTTTTGACCTCCCCCCTCCCCCCATCCCATCAGGTTTTGTAGTTATCTTCCCTTTCTCTGGCATCTTCCTCCCTTTTGGGTTTGAAATTATCGTAAACCGCTCTGATGTCACAAAAGTGTGGTATATAAAATGATAAATAAAGATAAAGATGAAATAAAGCGGCAGCTTCTAGGATAGCAAAGAGAAATGGCAATTAAAGCCAGACAATTGGTGCTAATAGCCGTGCACCCTCAAAGAGCCATCAGCATGCATTTTATTTACAGGGAAAGTAGGACTTTTCCAAATGTTCCGTTCACCTGGGTAAATGGCTTTTCAAAATTACCCTCATTATGTATATACTTAGGAAGCAAAGTTTCTTTTAAAAAATATGATATTCAATTACAAAATCATTCTGGGAAGGGAGATGTTGAGTTTAATTATCAAAATCCTAGGGAAGGCCTAGGGGCTGAAGATTATTTATTTATTTGTAAGTGGGTGTGTGTTTATTTATTAAGATTTATGGACCACTTTTCTGAAGAGATTCATCCAAGGCAGTGAAATAGACATGCAAATAGAAGACTCCCTTATACTACTGACCCTGCCCAGAAAGCAGGCTCCTATAGCTCTGGTTTGAGTATTACGGTATATGTTCTGTATAACTTATATGTATTTTAAAAGTATGTTTTTATTCATCATTTTATACCTTTCTAGTATCTTTCTATGTCTAATTTAATTCTGCCATTCCTTCCTTCTTTCTCACCTTATATTGAAGCAACTCTCACTTTAGCAGCTTCCACCTCATGTCTGCTACTAGATTTCATCCCAGTTTTTACTTTTTCTTCTTTGTCATATCATGTCACTCTTTGCCTGACTGATCTTCCTGAAGGAAAGAACACATTTCCTTATTCAGCACAGCAAGCATTAATTTCAGAAAACTTCATCTTTCTGATTTTGTTAGTTACAGACTAACATTTTCATTTTAATTACTGATTTTGTTAATCACGGACAAGAGTTACATGGTTGCTGTTGTTGTTCACTTGGCTATGCAAAAATAAAGGTTAACAATTAAGTTGTGATGCTTGTTATGGAACTGACTTAATACTTTTGTGACTGACTTTCCAGAACCAGGATGCAAACTACACAAGAGTAATTGACAGATCACTGATGAATGATGGATGGCCCTTAAATCCATTATTTAGTACAAGACTGTCAATGAGAAACATGCATGTTGTACATTTTTATTTACTGGCTGAAAATAAACAAGAAGCAACTGGCATATAAAAGATAGGGCAGAGGACTCTCAGATGAAGTTGTCTTCTGAGACAGTGGAAAAGTGTTCCAGGGATTCTAACTCTAGCTCCATTAGCTGAAAGATTTTTTCTGCGCTGCAATACTTCAAAAGTCCTTTTTCTTGCTAAAAAGGTTAGGGGGCTTTTTACTAAAGTACACTACATAGTGGTATGGGTTTGGGCATGTGGTAACTGTGTGCTTGGGCTTGCGGTAACTGTGAGCATGGTGGAAGGACAGTTAACAGCGCATACGTTTTCTTAATAGTGCGGACTATTGAGCAATAGAGCATCTATGGACAAGTAGTGTACACTATTGAGCAACAATGCATGCTTTTTATTCATAGTGCTCATTATTGTCCTATAGTGAGCAGTATCATAACAAAAGTGAGCATTATTTTTCAGTAATGAGCACTATTGTTCAATAGTGTGCACTGTTAAGCGATAGTGCATGCTATTTACAACTGACAGGAAGGCAGGGTATTTTCCTTCTCATTCAAAAACAACAAGAAATTATATAGAAAATGTTGATATTTCCTTTCTCACGTCAAACAATTGTACATCCCTAGTATTGATTGCGAAAGCATTGTGTTATCTGTCAGTGTGGTGCCTGCATTAACTGTCAACTGTCAGTGAGAATTAATTGACATAGTAACAACTAATGCAGCTTTTTAAATAAGCCCCTTTATGTCAACTGTTTTACCTTTAAACATAGGTATTTCCCAATAAGGCATAATAAGGAAGTTTGCCACATGAAAAAAGATAGTTATCTGTGTTGGACTGATACCATGCAAGGTGGGGAAGATGGGTTTGACCTAATTAGCCTTCCTGCCCATGTAAGTATCTACCCAAGGTTGAATCTCTGTCATTCCCAATATTTTATCCCCAACCCTCACCAGCTCAATAAGCAGAAGATGGGCCCAAGAACTGAATTCATGACAGCATGTGACACTGTCACCGAGTCATTTGACCAACCCTTTATGGTGGTCATCCGAAATGCAAATAGGCTGCCTAGATGTGGGGGAGAGATGTTTCCCTCGCAAAAACATCTAGACCCATATTCTGAAACCATGTGGCCTTGCACGTGAATGCCATTAAAATGGGGATCTCAGAACATGGGTGGGAGGGGACAGAATGGGGGCATGGTAAGCTGCAGAGACGTATAAAGCCTATTCAGGAAAGGGCTGTGTACGTCCTGAGGATATCCCATGGATGCCTATTATACAAGTGGCAACATGGAATAGGCCAGCACTTAGAAGATTTTCTGCTCTAATCCTCAATCCGTCCCTTAGAGATGAATGGCTATGACACACCTGTATTGAACTGGTGTGTCTGCTGTCTGGGAGGGCACAAGACGCAGTTGTAAAGAACAGAATGCACAGGTGAGGGACATTTGTAAAGTGAAGCAACAATAAAAAAAAACACACCCCACAGAAATATAAAGCATTGCAATAGTCTTCCCTAACAATGCCTGTGTTCAGAGAAATGGGAATGTAGATGTAGTGATGGTATGTTAGCATGGGGTATGGCTGAGAGATGTGGTCCTGAGATACCCTGCTATTATGTTATACAAGCAGTTGTTTATAGGGGCAGGGCATGGTTTTGGCAGGGATATGTTATTTGTAACCACAAGCAAGAGTGTGTGCGTGTTTGTGTGTGTGGTATGAGGGCTGCAGGGGAGGCCCTGGTGTGCTGATCTGCAACTCTGGAAGGACATGTACTGTATGCCTGGCCAATACCTGGACCATAGGGCTGACCGCAGCATTATCAGGACAGGAATGGACAGTAACTTCTGTAGAGCTGCTCTGCAGCAACATAGCAGGACATGTCCCTGTCAATGGTGGGGCCCCCTCGAATTGGGGGCATGCTGCAGTGTGGACAGCACTAATGCATATCCAAATGCACCGTCAGAGGTCTCTAACATTGTGCACATTTGTCAGGACAGATGATGATGCTTTGGAGCATGTGTTTCTGATGTTTGCTCTGCTGCATGGTCCCATCCTGATGGTTTCCTATGAATGACAGGGAAATGTTTTGACATGCAGATGTACAGACCAATTTCAGTTTTTTCTGGCCCATTTTTAGCATTGCAAATACTGTTTTCAGTGATGACCACTGAATGGATAAGTAAGGTGTTCATCACATGCCGTGTATGTGTTGCTGCAGGGTCTATCAGAGCAAACGTCTCACTTGCCACTTGCTTTTAGGATAGCTTTGGTGCACTTAGATAAGCTTGTAGTGTTATGAGCATGCAACAGAAGTAGTATATATAGCTTGGATTGCATGACCTTATCTGTTTCATCAGTATTAGTGTTGTTTGCATGAACACAACACTCTCAGTGTGAGCATCAGCTTAGGAGATGTATGTTTTGCCAGTGGAGGCATGGCCGCATGGAGACGAGAAACTTCGCAAACGTCTATCTTTTCAGAATTTGGCGAGCACGGGAATGTGCAGGCCATTTGCTGCATTTACTTCTGCCCCATTATAGCAATCTGGGTCTGTGTTTCCCCAGATGTGTTGTTCATGTCACGCCAGGAACATACATATATTTCCTGGTTCTGGAACCGTGGATGTGTCTATCTCTGCAGTTTCGGAAGCGGGTATATTAAGGGCCCATTTTTACTTTAGACGTTTCTGACAGCCGGACGTGCATGTTATAGAATCGGGCTCTGTATGTTTAGTTTCCTAAGGCCTTGTTTATGCAAGCAACCTCGGAGCTGGACTGTTTTCACAGTTCATAACAGCAGCAACTATTGTTCCTCCTTGGCCTAGTGGTTAGAGAAACAGTCAAATACACAAGAGATCTGAGTTCAAGTCCCACTAACACTGCTTGAACAATTGCCTTGGAAGAAAAGACCTGGAAATCTACTTCCAGTCATGAAAACCCAGGGGCTGCTGGGTTGCCAGGAGTCTGCATTAACTTGATGGCACTTAAAAAAAAATCATAGACTGATGATTCTCCTTGTTTATAAATGATTTTAAGATAGTGCCTAATACTTTATGCTTGCTATATCCAACCTATGCTCTGTCCCAAGTTTTTCAATCAAAGGTATTTAAGTCAATTGGCTAAGGAAACTGTATAGAGAACATCTGTCATGCTTCCAGAGTAAAAATGAAAATACATCCCACAGCATTATTAAAGCAACCCATTACAATATGTGTTAGTGCCATATCCTCCTACAATTTTTATTCATATGCATGAGACTTTAGAAGCTTCTGGAAATCCCTCAGAATCACAATACAAATATTCTTTTAAGCTATATTAATAAACATAGGATTGTTTTTTAATTCTCAAAAACTGCTTATTGCCATAGCTCAAATCAGAAATGCCAAGACACCAAGATACCTCAGGATTAAATTAAGTTTTGAATCCTTGACTGCGTCAGGGCCGGCAACTCTATGCTGCGCACGGCATCTGTTTTCTTTTCAAAACATCTTTACACTTCATGTTGCACAAAAGGACTCAAAACACTAGTCAGTCTCTTTGATGTCTTAAGGATGTCATAGCCTGCTCTTGTAAAGGATATTTTTAAAGTACCTTATCATGCTCCTGAGAGATTTTGAATTCCTTGTTGTTTTCACAAAAGGATCATATCCAGTTGCCTGTATGTGCTGCTATTTTTGTGAATAATTTGAAAAGTGTATTACACATGAGTTGATTACCTGTATGGTTGTTCATCTTAAACATAGATATGGGCTGGTTTGAAATTCATTCTTCTCAGCGGTCTGTTACAGCAATTTTAACCATGGCATAAAGGGACTGTGGATAAATTTCAAAAACAACAGCAACAATCGTTTTTTGTTATAAACAAAAAGAGGATTTGAACTGTGATCTGCTGAATCAATGCTGGCTTTTGGTAATCCAGCCCCTGTGTTTTCTTAGCAATGTGCAACAGAAGTAGATTGTCAGGTCTTTCTTCCTAAATCTATCGGTCCACTTTTTCAGAGCTATAAACTTTGTCAAATAAAGAAATCCAACTCTGTATTGAAACTTGAAAATAATTAGTATCTTATAAGTTAACTAAGAATTTTCTTTCTCAAAGCAACTTTACTTTGCAAAGGTCTCAGACTCCTTGGGCAACCTCAACTGAAATTTGCCCTTGTTTGAATCAATAACCTTATTTCAAGCAACCATATCAATGGTATAAAGATTTTCAAAATTTTGTTAATCAAAAAAGACAGTGCTTAGCTTTCAAGATGAACCCCCTTCAGGGGGTAACTTTAAAAGCACTGCGAAAGTAAGCCACAGCCATTAGATACATACATTCCATAATTAACCTTTCAATATTTTCTAAGAGTGCATAGAAAACCGCAAACCTTAACAGTAGCAGATGTCACTTCATTGAAAGGATTTATCACCATCTTTTAGCCTACCGGCATTTGAGGGACGCGGCGCATGCAAACTAGATTTTATAGTCGTTTCTACTAATTTGAGCGTCATCACGCTGACTCCAGCTGAGTCGTTTAAATACACACCTCCCATTCTACGCATACGTTCAATCCCCCTGGGGCCACTGATCCAAGCGTGTAAATCCATGCCATAGCAGAGTCTGATCTTTTGACTTCCCTTGTCTTGCTGTCTTTATCTGATCGATACAAAAGCATCGTAACTCTTCATAAGTGTGTCGTAACTGTAAACAGTGATCCACTATTTTAATTTACTTTTATGTTCATTAATCCGTATTTTCAATGCTTGAATGGTTTTTCCAACGTATATCAAGCCGCAAGGGCATATAATACAATAGACCACGTATGTTCATACACATGACGTTTGATGTTTTAATCGGTACGTCTGGCCATGATAGTCAAATTCACTAGTTTCTATAGTAATGGGGCAGATGTTACAGAGACCACATTTCTTATGTCCGGGTAGTTCAAATGCATGTTTAGGCAAAAGGGGACGTAGTACCGCCGGACTCAACATCTCCTTGAGGTTTTTGTGCCTCTGCTATACACAGCGCACGGTTTTATCTTCAAGACCAGGGATACTATTAAGAACATTTGCGTGACGTTTAATGATACGCTTCAGATCATAACTGACGAGGCCGCGGGCAGGGTCCCGGCGGCCGACCCTAACCGGGCGCGTGGCCGGTGCGAGGATCCTGCGCGCGGCCAAGTTGGTTTGAGTTCATTGGCTCCCGGTGGTTGCGGCCGCGTGGGAGCCAATCAAGTAGAAGCATTCAGCATGGTGGGGGGTTTGGGCCTGGCGGGCAGCCTCCGCGTGGTCATTCTCGGCGGAGGCTGCCCGGGGTGCCGGCTTTTCCTACTCTCTCCCTGGTGAGTGACCTATCCACGGGTTTTTCGTGCCGCGAGTGCTCGTCGGATGCGGCGGGGGTCGGGAGGAGGAGCAGGGGGGGAGACGCGGTGGTTGGGTACCAGCTGGCTGCCTGCGGGCCTCCCTTGCACATCCTTCCGTCCTCCTGCCCCGGCATAGCCCTTACCGCTCTGTCCTCGGGCTTCCGTGAGGTGGACGTCACCGTCCCGGGGCTTTAGGCGGCGTGAGCGGTTCGTGGACGGGCGGGTGGAGACGGCGGAGCAGCAGGGACCCGATGGGAGCGGGGTGGGCAGCTACCTCATGCCCCAGGTCTTGCCGGCAACTTGGAAGGAGCGGGGGCTCTGCAGTGGGGTCGGGAGGAACGCCGGGGGTGGGGGGGTTTGGGGGAGGGCAGCGTGCTGGCTTCGGGGAGAAGGCCACTGCACACTGGGGCAGGGGGTTTGGGCCTGTTACCCACAATTGCTGTGGTGGAGTGCCGTCACTTAACGGATCCCGGAGTCGATTGCAGGGTCCAGGTCAGTCTTTGTGCACAGGGCCCAGTCAGTCAGGGAATCACGGGTACTGAGGAAAGTTTCTCCAGAGACATATGGAGCGGGCGGGGGGCTGGTTGTGGGCGTTCGGGGCCCCTATCGGTGCTGCCCTCGGGCGGGGGACAGGTGGGCATGGGAGGGGGGGAGCTGTGCGCTGGATCCCCTTCCCGGGGGGCCTGGCGGGTTAGCGGTGCCACGCTCCGAAGGTGGGGTGGTCGGGGGGGCGGCTGTGGGGGGGTTAGGTGGCGAATGCTGGGGGGGGGGAGCGAGAGGGGCTCAGGCAAATGGGGGGTATGCAGCTGGGTTTGGGGCAGTGGGGTATGGGGACACCTTGCTACTATTGTGGGGAGTGGGTGGTGGCTTGTGGGCCTTGGCCTGGGAAGCCCGAGATTGGGGGAGGCTTGACGGGATTTAGTTGGACCGGTGAGGGATGGGCACTGGCCACTTGCTTGGTTTCCGGCGGTTCCCCTCCTTCCTTCCCCCCCCCTGTTTTTTGCTTATGTTTCCACAGGGGCCGGCGTCGAGGGCGCTGAAGCGGGCATGGAGACAGGTGCTGCCGAGGCTGCATCCAGTGTCAGGCGCGGCAGACGGCGCAGGCTGGTGCGGAGATCCACCAGCTGTATGACAGGACTGCTGCTGCTGTGGCTGCGGAGCGTTGCGAGTTGGGTGAGTGATTGGGCCCTCCGGGCGCGGGATGGCCGGTTAGAATCTCCAGGACGGGGGGGGGGGGGGTTCGGCAAGGGAGCAGGCGACGTCATGGCTCGGTGTCGGCCCCCCCCCTCGTGCTTTCTCGTCAGCATCTGGGGGGAGCTGCTGGGGAGAGGGTCGGTTAGCGCACGGGTGGTGGGGCCTGGGGGGAGGAGGGGCCCTATCAGTAGTTCCGTCGGAGCTTTGGGTAGGGGGCCCAGGCGTTTTTGGCACCAGTTTACCAGTTTGCGGCGAGCGGCGTTCGAGGGGGTGATGGGGAAGGGGGCGGAGGATGTGCCGTTGGGGCAGGATAGGCAGGTGGCGCGCAGGGTGGTGTAGTGGGCTCGATCCTTTTGGCTCCTCGCAATTTGGGATCCTATTGGCATGTGCAGATTCTGTTGGGAGGCAGGCATATGCGGATTCTGTTGGGAGGCGTTCCGGCCCCGTGGAGTGTGGGCGGGACTAGGCTGGGCTGTTCATGATCGGGATGGAGGGGGTCTGGAGATTTCATGGGGGCACGCATGATATATTTACCTCTGGCTCGCCCATTTGTCCGCGTGGGTGGTGTGACAGGGGGGGGGGCGGGGTGATGCGGACAGTGGGGGGCAGTTTGTTCCTTTTCTGGCTATCGGGCGGTCAGGTGGTACGCTGGGGTGAGGGGGGCGGTGTCTAGTGTGGGAGGTGCAATGAGTCCACGCCCACCGTTTTTCAGTCGGCAGGTTCTGGCGCTTCTGCGTGGTTGGGGGCGGAGGACCTTCCATGGGGAGGTGTTATTCCAGGGGTCATCGGCAACTGAGGACCGGATACGGGTGTATGTTGCGATGGTGGCTTCAGCGGTGTCCGAGGCTGCGGGATCGGGTTATCCTGGGGGTTCGGTTTCTGTTTAGGTTTGTTTTGCCGGGGTTGGGCGCGGTGGTGCGGCCTTGTGCTGGGAGACCAGGGTACGGCCCGGTGGTGATGCCAGTACTCAGCATTTACTTCCATATGGCGTTTGGTGGATGGTACCGGTTGAGGAGCCTGGGCGGTTCAGGCTCCTTCGTATGCGCCCATGACCTACGGAGGGTTTCGGTCACTGACTGAGTTCTGCGCGGGTTGTGTTCAGTGCTGTATGCGTCATTGGCTCGGACGGCGGAGATGGCGCCAGAAGCGGGTTGGGACGCATTGAGGGACACGGTTGGGATTGCCGCATTGAGGGACACGGTTGGGATTGCCTTGCCTTTCGACTGTTGTCGGTGCATTCATCTGCGTTACTTGTGGGGCTTCCGTTTTCAAGGGGCGTCTTACTTTGACAACTGCGGGCCAGGGGCAGCTCAGTCTCTGGTGTGTGCTTTGGCTGTTCAGTACCTTCCTGTGGTGGTTGCGGCGGTGGTGCATTAATGGTTGTTTTCTGTTTGAGGGGGCGTCGTCGACGGGGAAGGGCCAGGGAATGTTCCATTGGTTTCCGGCGATGAGAATAATGTCAAGGTGCGGTTTTAGATTTGGTGGATATGGCAGCTCACCTGTGGCAGAAAGGGGGTCTGCTGGAGGTTGCCGGTTCGGGGTTTGGGTGGCTAATGGGTTTGCGTCCTCCAGTGTGACTTTGCGGGGGCTGCAGGCGTTGCTGGGATTGTTGATTTTGCACGCCGTGCGATACCGCTAGGAAAGGTATTTGGGGCGGTTGGCTGTTTGCACGTGGGGGGAGGTGTAGCTTCTACACCATTTGATTGGGGTCTCGTATTCGTGTGGCTGATTTGCGGCTCTGCAGTCGCTTTTTGGCCAAGTTCGACGGGACATCGGTCTTGATGGGGGGGGGAGAAGTGCCCGTGTGGGGTTGCAGCTTACTCGGGTACGGCAGGGGGAGGGTCATGATGGGGTGTGTACTCGGGCGGGGCCTGGGGCGCGGTAGGCTGGCCCCAGTCTTGGCAGGTATGGGGTTTGACTGCCAATATCTCCTTTTGAGGGGCGGTTTCTGGATCAGGGGGGTTTTTGTGGGAGTTAAGGGCGGCTTTCCTCCGCTGCCGTGAGGTGGTATGGTGGTGCGGTAATGCGGATGTGGGCAGGGGGTCCACGGTTACTGCCACCGGAGTTTGCCACCAGCGGGAGTAATGAGGGGGGTGGTGTTGGCGTCGCTGCCGTGGACAGTGTCCAGTGTCGGAGGAGGCTGGGAGTATCCCTGGGGGGTAGGGACGGGATTGCCGATCCTCTTTCTCGTTTTCCGGTGGAGCGGTTCGGGCTTTTGCTCAGGAGTTGGCGGGTAGGGATCATGGGTCCCGGGGACGTTCTGGAGCACTGGCACGGGAGACAGGTTTAGTTGTGGCAGAGTTCGGTATCATTGGGGACGTGGTTGGGATATCAGCCGGATGGGGACTGGGTAGTCTGATTTTGATTGCGCTCGGGTGGCACCCGGGGGCACTGCTAAGTGGATACATATGGTTGGATAACGGGTGGAGGTTTGCCATACCGGTAGTGCGTTTGAGGTTGGACGGTTTCCAATTTACGGGGGAGGGGGGCGGGTGTGGATCGCTGGTTGGGGGATTTGTAACTTGCAGGCTACTAATCGGGATCCGACGCGCCGCCTCACGCAGGTGGTGCTGGGGTGGCGACTTGCGGCTGTACGGCGTTGGGCTGGGTCGGGTAGGAAGCAGCTATGTTTTGGCAGTCTTTCTCTAGCCTTTCGCAGGGCTTTTCATATGGGGGTTGCCGGAAGATTTGGTTGGGCCTAAGGGCAGGGGTGGGCTTCACTGGCCCCGCGTTGGGGTTTCAGGGTGGTTCGGGATATTTTGGCGGGTGTCAGTCTGGCCAGTGGGGAGATGATCGGGGGTGCGTGGTAAGGGGATGTACGCTGGGTGATGTGCCCTGTGGCTGATGTGCGGAGATACCTGCGGGTGCTCCCCAGGCGGGCTAGGGCTTATTATCGGGTGAGCGGGTGTTGACCCATTTTAGGCCGAGGGATACGGTGCCCGAGGTGGTCAGGCTGGCGCTGCGTTTGGTGGGTGCTGAGCCTATGCATTCCCGTTGCACTCTTTTCGCTGTGGGGTGGCTGCACAGGCCATATAGCATGTGGGCAGATGGCGCTCTCGGGCGTTTAAGGGTCCTGTGCGGCTATAAGGGGGGCGTGGGGTTGTGGGATTTCATTGTTCATTTCTTTTGCAGGTGGAGGTCTGTAGCCTGCGGAATGTGGGGAATTTGTCACTACTTTGTCCAAGGTGCAGGGTGTCATGGTGAGGTGGGGGACCGCCAATTTCGGATGGACCTGGTTGTGGTGGCTGTATCATGGCTGGGCAAGCGTGACGCTGTGGGTCACAGCGGCTTCCTTTGCTGCAGCGCCAGGGGTGGATATCGCGCCCGCCTGCAGTGTGGGTGGCACCGACCTGGTTCTGGGTCATGCCGGCATCTGATCAGAGCAGCGGGGGGGGGGGGGGATTTGGTGGGTTCTGCAACTGTTTCTGGGTGTAATTCTGAGGGGGTTTGACATTGTGCCGGGGCCTGTCGGGTGGAGCCTAACAGTCCTCCACTGCTGGGTCGCTGGGTTGGCCGACAGGGGGGTACCAGATAATGCACCCAAGGATTTATGAGGGTGCTGGGGGGAGGGGGCAGTGCTTGCCAGTCGGGATGGTGTTGCTCCTTTACGACTGGCGAGAGGCCTTGGATTATGTGTTGGTTGGAATGCTCACTGGTCGCAGCTTGGCATTGGGGGGGGGCGGCACAGGAACAAGGTTGTCACCTGTGCCGGTGGCGGGATCCCGGAGGTTTCCGGGGTCCGGAGCCTCAGGCTACACTTGGGCGGGGGCGGGGTGCCACTGACCCGGTCAAACCCTGGACGACTTTTGCTAATAGCATGGCGAAGTCGGGGGGAAGGGTTAGGTAACTTGCCGGGGTGGCAAGTTATGGCGTTAGCGGTGGCAAGGCACTTTGCTAAGGTATGGCTGGTGCGGGCCGGGTGCCGCTAATCGATGGAGAAGGTGTAGCATGTTGGCATAATTGTGAAATTGTTAAAAGGTTAATAAAGCTGCGACCAGTTATGTTCCACAAACTGTTGGTGTGGTGTCTTTTGTGGGTTTGGAGGTTGGGGATAATGGGGGATGGAGGAAATGGACCCGAAGCACCAGGTCCGCCTGCCTCGGTTACTGACGAGGCCGTGGGCAGGGTCCCGGCGGCCGACCCTAACCGGGCACGCGGCCGGTGCGAGGATCCTGCGCGCGGCCAAGTTGGTTTGAGTTCATTGGCTCCCGGCGGTTGCGGCCGCGCGGGAGCCAATTAAGTAGAAGCATTCAGCGTGGTGGGGGGTTTGGGCCTGGCGGGCAGCCTCCGCGGGGTCATTCTCGGTGGAGGCTGCCCGGGTGCCGGCTTCCCGCCCACCCTCCCATGCATGTTTGGGGGGGTTTGGCTTATGGGGTGTTTCAGCTTGGGGGGGTGGCGGGATCCCGGAGGTTTCCGGGGTCCGGAGCCTCAGGCTACACTTGGACGGGGGCGGGGTGCCCCTGACCCGGTCAAACCCTGGACAACTTTTGCTAATAGCATGGCGAAGTCGGGGGGAAGGGTTAGGTAACTTGCCGGGGTGGCAAGTTATGGCGTTAGCGGTGGCAAGGCACTTTGCTAAGGTATGGCTGGTGTGGGCCAGGTGCTGCTAATCGATGGAGAAGGTGTAGCATGTTGGCATAATTGTGAAATTGTTAAAAGGTTAATAAAGCTGCGACCAGTTATGTTCCACAAACTGTTGGTGTGGTGTCTTTTGTGGGTTTGGAGGTTGGGGATAATGGGGGATGGAGGAAATGGACCCGAAGCACCAGGTCCGCCTGCCTCGGTTACTGAAGGGAGAATGCTTAGTAATGAGATTAAACTGTGTATTGGAACCAGTGGAGGAAGCTGTTTTTTCCAAGGGATGAATCAGTAAATGACGATTGGTATAGAGTGCTCTTTTATAGGCTTTTGCAACAACAGATTTCGGGTAACCCCGTTCATGAAAATTTTGTTTTAATTGTTTTGCCTGGACCTTGAAATCTTGAATATCAGTACAATTTCGTTGGTACCGCACAAATTGTGACAGTGGTAGGCTGTCCCGCAATTGCACAGGATGTGCACTAGTGTAGTGTAAGAATGTGTTTTTATCAGTTTTCTTTCTATGGGGTTCATCTTGAAAGCTAAGCACTGTCTTTTTTGATTAACAAAATTTTGAAAACCTTTATACCATTGATTTGCTTGCTTGAAATAAGGTCATTGATGCAAACAAGGGCAACTTTCAGTTGAGGTTGCCCAAGGAGTCTGAGACCTTTGCAGCCAATATAAAAGTAAAGTTGCTTTGAGAAAGAAAATTCTTAGTTAATTTATAAGATACTAATTACTTTCAAGTTTCAATACAGAGTTGGATTTCTTTATTTGACAAGGTCTTTCTTCCTTACAGCCTCTGGTATTCCAAGGTGGTCACCCATTCAAGTACTAGCCAGGACAAACCCCACTTCACTTCAGAGAACAGAAAAGATCAGGTTCATACAGGACTACTAAAGACACATAGTGCTGGGATCTATGGTGGCTTAGAAAGTTTATGTATCTGAATAAGGCTAGAAAGTTAATATTTGGCCATTGCTTGCCCCTTCAGACTTTCGTTCATCCAGTCGGTGTTGTCTCCAACCTTTGATTATGCCAATGTGGTGCTGTTAGGTCTCCCGTCTTCTATTTTGTCAGCATTACAGATGACACAGAATGCGACAGCGAGGGTAGTATTAGGTAAGTCATGGTTGATCATATTACCCCTTGCTTATGTTCTCTGCAGTGTTACCTGTGTGACAGAGTATTATTTTAAAGATTTTATGTGTAATGCTGACACTCCGGTTGGGCTTATCTATTTCGTGTTTGGAAGGATTGTTGTTATGGCACACTTCTGTTCGTCCGGTTTGCTGGGGTCTTTGTGATACCCTTACTTTCCTGCCTTCTTTCCCAACTCGTCTACATGTTACCCGGTTGCATGCTGTGCCTTGTTTGTGGAATTGTTTCCCTGATTCCTTGAGGGGTTGTCGTGATTTGCTATCTTTCCATAAGCTACTGAAGCGCCATTTGTTTTGTCAGGCATTTGGGGCTTGACTTTTTTTTTATTATTGCATAATCAGTTTTGTTTATGCATTGTGTATGTTTTTTGTGCAGTTATGAATTATGTGATTAAGCAGATAATAAATGTAAATTTTAAAAAATGGCATAGGCACATGACACATTTAAAAAAATTGTCTGACATATATATTTTTTGTTTATTTACTTTGACAGCATTTCACAGGATCTGGGGCTTTCAATTTGTTCTTAAAAATGTACTTCTTGATCTTTAATGGGCTTCTTAGGAGATCTGGTTCCCAAAATGTCTCTTGAGTGATTGGGAATAGTTATGATGCCAACAAAATAACTGACTCTTTTTCTTGTAGTTCTTAACATCAGTATCAATCTTTATTGACATCAATGACACTGGCCAAAAATCTACAGACTTCCCTAGGAATTAATCAGTCTTTCCCATCTTACAAATAACTTCATCGACTTTTATATATACTGTAATTCACTAGCAGCTATCTTCTCCTTTCTTGCTGCTGGGCCTGTACAATCATTGGTCCATTTAAACAAGACTGTTTTTGTATAAATGTTTTTGCCTTTAAAAAGACAAAATGTTTTTATGTAGCTTAGAAAGACCCTCAATGATCTCTAATGAAAAACATCCTCTTCTAACATCATATCAATTCATCCTTACGTATTATCAGGTAGACCAACACGGAGCAGTGTCTTGAGCCAACTTCGCGTCAGGGATCAATTGTCTTTTCATGGTCTGAAAGTGTCGGTCTGAGAGCAGTGTTGGTCAATAGAACATAAGGAGCAGTGTAAGCGGTGTGCATGCTTATGCATCCAAAATATACAATTCTCATTGGTTATTCTCTGCTCATATATAGTAAATGATGACTGGACAAAAAAATGTTTGAAATTAAATCAAATTCTGCCATATTCAGACCAATTGACTCAATTGTATTCATAAAATAAAAACAATCTATCTCCTTCACGCATATTCTCCTGCGCGGGATCTATTATTCAGCACCATATATCTGAAAAACTGGCTTGAAGTATATTACCAAATATATTACTTTATTATGTTAAAACTTCAGCGACGGCCATGATTATTAAAAAACATTGGCAGGTATTATATTTTATTTTTGAAGACAGACCTTTGATTTATTTTACGAGAAAGCGTAGTTACTCACCTGTAACAGGTGTTCTCCAGGAGCAGCAGGAATCAGTCCTCACTTATGGGTGACGTCGGCGCCGACGGAGCCCTCGCGGAGCAATTTTCCCCAGCTTTCAAAGAAAGCCTTTGGGAATTGCAGCGCGCATGCGCGGTAAAAAATTTGCAAAAAAAGTAAAGCAGACGATTGCAACTCCAAGGGGAGGAGGGAGGGTTGTGAGGACTGATTCCTGCTGCTCCAGGAGAACACCTGTTACAGGTGAGTAACTACGCTTTCTCCAGGACCAAGCAGGAAGTCAGTCCTCACTTATGGGACTCCCAAGCTTAAGGCTACCGGAGACCCTAAGCACAAAAATGAGCTCCCTCTAGCTCAGCAGCACAGAAGGAAAGAATCTTCGCTGAATTATTACCCACCGGTAGCCCACATCCGGGATGGAGGGTAGGAGTTGCTCAGACCTCAAAGAGATTACGGAGGACTGCCTGTCCGAAAGCACTGTCCCTGCGGGACTCCCTCTCGAGACAGTAATGGACCGCAAAAGTCTGGCTCGAAGACCAAGTAGCGGCCCGGCAGATGTCTGCCAGCGGAACAGAGCGGAGGTAAGCCACTGACGTGGCCTTTGCCCGAACGCAATGAGCCGTGACTCGACCTTCCAAGGAGAGTCCGGCTGCCCCATAAGCCCAAGTGATACAGTCCGCAACCCAGATGGACAGAGTATGCTTGGAGACCGGGAGCCCCAATTTATTGGGGACGAAAGATACAAAAAGCTGAGCAGCTTTACGGTGCTCCCGCGTACGGTCAAGGTAGAAGTTCAAAGCCCTTCTACAGTCCAGGGTATGGAGGACCGTTTCAGCTCGGCTGGAGTGTGGTCTGGGAAAGAAGGTAGGAAGTACCACCTCCTGATTGATATGAAAAGGGGAGACCACTTTTGGAAGAAATTTTGGGTGAGTCCGTAGGACTACCCTATTTTTGTAGAACCGAGTGTAAGGGGGATCAGACACGAGGGCCTGCAATTCACTTACGCGTCTAGCGGAAGTGAGGGCTATCAAGAACAGTGTTTTCCAAGAAAGAAAACGGAGAGAACAGGTAGCCATAGGTTCAAAAGGCGGACAGGTGATCCGCTGTAAAACCACATTCAGGTCCCAGTCAGGCGCTGGCGGGCGCAGAGGTGGTTTAAGTAGAAGGAGACCTCTGAGAAACCTCGCTACGAGAGGGTCATTGGAGAGAGGTCTGCCGTCCACCGGCACATGATGTGCTGAAAGAGCACTGAGGTGAACCTTGACGGAGTTGGACTTAAGTCCCAGATTAGAGAGGTAAAGCAAGTACTGCAAGACCACCGACACCGGGCAGGAGAAGGGATCCTGAGACTGTCGGGTACACCAAACGGAAAAACGACGCCATTTAAGGGCGTAGCATTTGCGGGTAGAAGGTCGTCGCGAAGCTAGGATGACCTCCTCCACCTCTGCCGGCAGGAGAAGGGGAGCGAGGACTACCCTCTCAGCAGCCAGGCCATGAGGTTGAGAGACCTGAGGTTGGGGTGTAGCAGAGACCCCTGATCCTGAGTGAGGAGATCCGGTTGTAACCCCAGAGGGAATGGATCCTCCACTGCTAATTGCAGCAGGAGCGGAAACCACGGCTGTCTGGGCCAGCGAGGGGCCACCAGGATCATGAAGGCTTTGTCTCGGAGAACCTTGAAAAGAGTCCGAGAGACTAGCGGGATGGGAGGGAAAGCGTACAGAAGGCTCCCCGACCATGATAGTAGAAAAGCGTCCGCCGCAACCCGAAGGGGGTGAGGCTGACGAGAGCAGAAGCGAGGAAGTTGCCGGTTGTGAGGACTGGCAAAGAGATCCACCGTGGGGAGGCCCCACTTTAGAAAGAGCTTCTGAACTACCAAGGGATCCAGACGCCACTCGTGCGGCTGGAGGATCCTGCTGAGTTTGTCCGCCAGGTAATTCTCTTGGCCTGGGAGATAAACTGCCTTGAGGAGAATGCCGTGACTGACGGCCCAAGAGCAGAGCCTCTGTGCCTCCCGGCAGAGGAGGAAGGAGCCCGTGCCCCCCTGCTTGTTCACGTAGAACATGGCAACTTGATTGTCCGTCTGGACAAGGACGGACTGGTGAGAAGTCAGGTGGGAGAAGGCCTTGAGAGCCAGGCGGATCGCCCTGAGCTCCAGGAAGTTGATCTGCTGAGCAGACTCCCACGTGGACCAGAGGCCCTGAGTACGTGCCCCTGGGCAATGCGCTCCCCAGCCCAGGAGGGATGCATCTGTTGTCAGCACCCGGGCCGTCTGAGGTGACTGGAAAGGCATTCCGAATATCAGGTTCGGCTGCTGAAGCCACCACCGGAGAGACGAGATCAGCGGCTCGGAGACGCGCACTAGGTCTGCTAGGCCGCCTGTGGCTTGTCGCCACTGCTGGCGGAGACACCATTGAGCAGGCCGCATATTCAGGCGGGCATTGGGGGTCACATGGACGGTGGAAGCCATATGGCCGAGTAGTCTCAGGAAGCGCCTGGCGGAGACCAGGGGCTGGCTGCGAAAACGGTCGGCTAGGTCCATGAGCCGTTGAGCCCTGTCGAGCGGTAGGTACGCTCGTGCCTGAGGAGTGTGCAGCCTTGCGCCGATGAACTCGAGATCCTGTGAGGGGAGCAAAGTGGACTTTGCGAAGTTTATAACAAAGCCCAAGGACTGCAGAAGAGTCACCGTGCGGCGTGTGGCGTTGGTGACCTCCGGAGCGGACGCTGCTCTGATGAGCCAGTCGTCGAGGTACGGAAAGACATAGAGGCCGTGAAGCCGGAGATGGGCCGCCACCACCGCGAGACATTTTGTGAAGACTCGCGGTGCGGAGGACAGGCCAAAGGGCAGTACTCTGTACTGGTAATGATTTCCTGCCACCACAAACCTTAGGTATTGGCGGTGGCTTGGGTGGATGAGGATGTGCGTGTAGGCATCCTTTAGATCCAAGGAGCATAGCCAATCTCCCTGCTGGAGGTAGGGCAGAAGGATTCCAAGGGTAAGCATTTTGAACTTCTCCCGCACAAGGAACTTGTTGAGGTTGCGCAAGTCCAGGATGGGTCTGAGGCCTCCTGTTCTCTTTGGTATTAGAAAATACCTGGAATAAAAGCCTTGACCTTTTAGGTGGTGGGGCACCGGTTCCACCGCCTGTTCCCGTAGAAGACCTGCTAACTCCTGAAGGAGTAATTCCCTGTGCAGAGGGGGTCGTGGAGGTTCTCCCGGAAAATAGGAGGGAGGGACCTGGTGGAAGTGGAGAAGATAGCCTTCTCGCACGACTTGAAGCACCCAGGCATCCGAGGTGATGCTGGACCACCTGTGGGCGAAGTGAACCAGCCGGCCTCCGGTGCTGGGAGGAACCAGCGGGGGGGGAGAGGCTATGCTTAAGGAGTCAAAAACCCCCACCCTGCTGAGCAGGGGCTGGTGGTGCAGGCTTGGGGGCTTGCTGCCTACGGGACCCGTTACCCCGTCCCTTGGCCTGCTGGCCCTGTTGGGGAGCTGCAGGGGCCTGATAATGGGGGTATTGTTTGTAGGCAGCCGCCTTCCTCGGGTAAAAGGACTTTTTTCCCGAGCCCTTCTTTTTCTGGGAAGGGGCGGAGGTCTTCCTAGAAAGCCTGGTCCTGGTGAGAGTCTCCGTCTCAATTTGTGCAGCCTTTTCAGCCATGGGCTTGCCAAAGAGGTTTTCACCTCGGCAGGGGACATCGACCAACTTGTCCTGCACCCAGGGCTCAAGGTCAGACGACTGAAGCCAAGCCTGTCGGCGGGCACCGATGCCGGCTGCGGCCACTCGAGCCGATGCTTCAAAGCCATCATAGGCTGCTCGGGACATGAATTTGGAGCATTCCCGAATGCCAGTGGACAAGGCCAGGAACCTCCGCAAGGGTTCCTCGGACAAACCAGCGGAGAATCCGGCTAGCTCTTTAGCCAGGTCTCGGAGATACATGCCCATGTATAGCTGGTAGGTCTGGACACGACACGCAAGCATAGAGCCCTGGAAACACTTCTTACCAAGGCCATCCAGGTTACGGGCCTCCCTGCCAGGAGGCACCGAGGAGTGCATCTTCTGGCTCTTAAGACAATGCATGGCCGATTCCACTACCATGGAATGGTGTGGTAGCTGTGCTTTTTGGAAGCCAGGGCTCTTGCGGACTCGATAGATAGAATCGACCCGCTTGCTCAGGACCGGCGAGGTGGCCGGACTCTCCCACATGCGGAAGAGTAGTCGTTCCAGCATAGGAGGAACCGGTACAGTAAAGTGTTCCCTTGCGGGAGAGTCATACTGGAGGGCGTCGAGCTCTTCGGCTCGAGGCTCCTCCTCGGGGTCCGCAGGGAAGGCCAAAGCCTTGGCCATATCCCTGACGAAGTCCGAGAACCGGGCATCCTCCGGGGGGGACTGCTTCCGAGGTTCGGACTCCGGTGAGTCCGAGGGGACACACCGAGTCCGGAAAGAATCAGGCGACTCTTCCTCTTCAGACTCCCAGACCGACTCCGACGAGGACTCGGTGGGGTCGGCCCGGGCAGGGCGCGGCGCCTGCCGCCCCGACGCCGAGGGAGTCGGCGTCGGCGACCTCGGTCCCGAACGGGAGGCCGAGGGTGACCTCGACCGAGGATCGACTCGAGTTCGCATCGACTCGAGGATCGGCTCGGTCTCCGGGGTCGACTTGGACGTCGACGTCCCGGCGGTCGGGGCAGCGACGCCAGCGAGCAGTGCCCGCTGCTGGTCCATGAAGGCAGACAGTCTGCTCTCCAAGGCCGTCAACCTGAGTCCGAGCTCAGGTGACCCAGCAGCCCCCGACTCGGGCCCCGACGGCGTCGGGCCCGACGTCGGCTGTCGCGGAGGCGAGTCCAGGAGGACCACAGGACTTACCCGAGCAGGCAGCTCCGACTCCAGGCGAGGTCGCTTCGGGAGGTGCTCCTTCTCCAAGGACCCGGGGCGGCTATCGGGGCTATGCGACCTGGCCCTCGCGGAGCCAGGAGCGTCCACCGACGACGCCCTCGCGGGTTTCACCTTACGTCGATGGTCCCCGGAGGGAGAACCCCTGTCGGAGGAACTCCGGCGACGGTCCGAGCTGGAACCTTTGGATGCGGAGGCCTCCGACGAGGTCCGGGTACGGCTGGGGTCAGCGAAGATCCTATCCCGCTGATGCCGCCGACTTCTCAACGCTTTGGAGGACATTTTGCCGCAGGGCCCACAGATCATTTCTTCATGATCCGGGCCCAGGCAGCGGAGGCAAAAGTCGTGTGTGTCAGTTAGTGACATATTTCGGTCACACTGACCACACCGCTTGAAACCACTGGCAGCCATCGGGTGAAAAAGGGGCCCCGGCGAGGTCAAAGGACCGGGCTGCCAGGGAAAAACCGAAAACGAAAACTGACTAAGTCAGAAAAACCGAAAAGAAGAAGAGGACTCGTGACCGGCGTCGCGAGTCCGGGCGGGAAAAAGACCGGCGTCGAACCGAAGGAAAAAGAATAAAATTATGAAGAAATATCAACTTTTTCGCGGGGACAAGACGGGGACGTCTGTAGGGCTCCGCGGAAAAAAGAAGACTGGCTAAGATGGCACCCTTGGGCGGGAAGAGGACCGCGCATGCGCGCTGCAATTCCCAAAGGCTTTCTTTGAAAGCTGGGGAAAATTGCTCCGCGAGGGCTCCGTCGGCGCCGACGTCACCCATAAGTGAGGACTGACTTCCTGCTTGGTCCTGGAGAAATCAGTATTAAGGATTAAGAGGTAAACTTTCTTTTGCCATAGTTTGAAATGCAGAGTCCAGGTCTTTTTGTCATTAGACTTATGGGTCCAGTTCTTTTTGCCAATAGACCTTTACTGGATTGGAATGGTGTCATCCTGCCACAGACGAAAAATTATATCACAAGAAAACACAAAAGGTATTGTACAGTTATATTACAGTCTGTCAATGTCTTTAGTATTAAAACATAGTTACTACTACTATTACTGATCATTTATATAGTGCTACAAGGCATACGCAATGCTGTACAGACACGTATAAAAGACAGTCCCTGCTCGTCAGAGTTTACAGTTCAATCAAGACAGACAATACAATAGATAAGACTAAGGGTAGAATAGGGAAGGGTAAGGAGACACAAGGAAAACAAGGGATTGGGATCCAAAAGCAGCTTCAAAGAGGTAAGTCTTTAACATGGATTTGAAAAGGGAGAGATGAAGCCTGATGTATAGATACGGGTAGTTTGTTCCAGGCATAAGGAGCAGCAAGGTGAAAGGATCAAAGCCTTGTGTTGGCAGTGGAAGAAAAGGGCATAGAGAGGAGAAGGCCAGTGGAAGAGCGGAGTTCACGAGGAGGGGTGTAGGGAGAGAGGAGAGAGGAAAAGCAATGAGAGCAGTAGAATAAATGCAGTTATAGCTCAAGAGGAGAATTTGAATTGGATATGGAAACGGAAGAGAAGCCAATGAAGTGATTTGAGAAGAGGGTTTATTTGAGAATATCGGGGGGTGGTGATAATTGAGCATTAAACTATAATTCTGACAGGAAATGATCAGGCCCCTTTGGTAACGCTCTACAAGTTGCAGAGCCAGAGTTTCCGAGATCTGATGTGAAGAATGAGAGATCATGTTCATCAGAATGCATGTGAAGGAGGGTAATTATTCTTATAAAATGATCAGGAACAATGTTGGATTTATAATTTGTATACAGTTGAACTAAATGGTCTAAATATGGAAACAGAATAGCCAGGGCTTTTATTGAAGTTAGTAAGGATTTTCTCTCCCTTTTGGCACTCTGAACCTGCGATATCAGTTTCTATCCCTGCCCCCTTTTAAATATTAAGTTTCGCTTTGTATGTATGTGTGTGCCCGCTCTCCCTACAGTTAAAAGAATGCGTGGGGCCTGATTATTTTTGAGTTTGTGACTGTTAGAATCTATTGTTTTGTTCTGACTGCTGCTGCCCTAGGCCAACTCCGTTTAGCTCATGTATATTGCAACACGTTTTTCAAGGAATTCCACCTGCATTGTTTGCTTTTGAAAATTAACAGAGTGTGCACACTAAGATGCATGTCTACTAACGTGCACTAACAGCTAGTGCAGGATTTAGCATGCACCAAATGTGCTGCAGTAAAAAGTACCATGCGTTAAATCTTGTGGAGTGGAGACTGATCAGTTCAGGGGCAGAGGTTACACATCACATGTAGCATGGGTGTTTTTGGGGCATGCTCAGGGCCAGCCTGTCCATTAAGCAGGTTAGGTGTCCGCCTAGGGTGGCAGACGTTGGCGGGCGGCACAGCAGCTATGTGCCGCTGCTTTGCTGCCTGTGACAGACCATATGCTTCAGCACACATGGCGTGCCACTTCTGACCTCCCCTCCGATGCAACTTCCTTAAAAATCACCACTTTTAAACTGTCACCAGACTCTCAGAAGACAGAATTGATGGTGGTGACAGCAGCAGCAGCAAGGGGCAGCAGAGCGGCTGGTGCGGGGGGGGGGGGCACAGCAGGGGTTTCTGCCTGGGGCAGAAGAAACCCTTGTGCCAGCCCTACGCATGCTCACTGGTGATGTTGTACATAACACAGATGCATTTACTGCCACCTCAATGGGTGGCGTTAAGTGCACCTACACTGATTGCGCTAAAGAGTAGGAGCATGGGGTGGTGGTGCAACCTATGCTAGCAACATGGGGACATGCTAGGCAAACCTGCATTTTTTAGTGCAGGACGAGCTGTCACCCCAAGCTTATTTTAGGGCCAATCACATGCTAATGGCGTGACTCTCAGCAAACATGTCTTTAAATTTGTACATGCTTTGCACTTGGTTACAAACAGTACACATATATTTGAAAATCTTATGTACGCATATGGGGGTCATTCTGTCCCATGAATAGTGGGGATTGATGTCCTTTTGGGACATCAATCCCCACTATTCATCCCCCTGCTGGCCCCATTGATATCCACCCCATATGAACCAAGGGTTTGCACGGGGGGGCCTAGATGGGGGCAAGAGGGGGCATTCTGGAGGCAGAATGAGGGCGAGGCATGGCTGGGTCATGACCCTGGACATACAGGGCCAATTCAGAGGTCGACTCTGTACGTCTGGGGCCTCAAATCTAGACGGGGACTTATTCCACCGCAAAGGTAGGATAAATCCCCCTGGTCAGAGGGGGATTGTGGCATGGGACACAGGGATGCAGATGAGGGGGTGAAGGGGGTTCCCTGCAGCCCGACCCTGGCCATGGAAGGCCAGATCGGGGGTCAAGCTGCAGGGAACGAAGATTGTTTTCTGCGGCAGGGGATCGCAGCTTCTGAATGGAGCTGCGGTGCCATGGCGATGGGACACCATGGCACTGCGGCTCCTGAATGGAGCCTGGCTGAATTAGCTGGGTATGTGGGCTGAATGTGCGGCCAATTGGAATCGGGACACAGCCTGCACATCCAGGCCGTAATCCCAATTCTGATTTCGCTGGCACATCTAGCCCTCACACAATCAGAATCAGGTCTAACTCTGTATGACTTGATTCTGAGCAGCCATACAAGGGGGAGACAGTGAGCACAGAATGCCCCTCATATTGTCTTTCTGCCCTGATTAAAACACATCTTTAGGAATGCCTCTTTTTCACTCAACTAAAAGTTTGCAGAGTTAAGAAAGAAAACTGATTCTTCCTTTAACTAGGCCGAAGGGTACAATTTTCATCTAGGCCATTTTCACCATTTACCTATGTAAATAGCTTTGAAAATCATCCTCCCTAATCTTCTAGAAATTTCACTAATTACTTGTGCAGAGAAATTGCCATCTCCTTTTTCTACTGCTACTACCTCTACCTACATACTCTTCTTTGTTTCAGTAGTGTTCCATAATTTACCCATAACTGAAGTCAGACTGTGACCTTCAGGTACTTATGTCTTCCATTTCCACTTTTATAAATAGAGATAGTGTCTGCCCTTCACTGGTACTCCAGAACTACTCCTCTTTTCAAAGAGCAATTGAACAGAACCATCAGTAGATATGCAAGAACCTTTCTGATCATCCTTCAATTTTTGATAGTTGCTGTTATAGGGGTGATGAGGGCAGATGCTGAACATGGGGTTGGGATGAAGGGCAGATGATGGACACAAGGGGAAAATAGGGAATAAAGAGAGGGGAGATGCTGACTATGGGGGGGAATCAGGAGAGGTGGGCATGCTGGATTTGGGGAGGGGATAAGGTGAGAAAAAGTAGGTGGAGATGTTGGAAGGGAGAGAGACATTGGAGGAGATACCAGATGGGGAGAAGAGAAAGGGGAGACACTGGACATGGGGAGAGGTGGGAAAATGAAAAGAATTAAAGACTAGGGCATATGAGGCTGGAGAAGGAGGGAGACATAAGGAATAGGAAGGCTGTATTAAAGGTTGAAGAGTGGTAGATTCTGAAGATGCAGTAAAATGAGGGACTGTATGCCGTGGGACACTAAACAAAGAAGGACTTCATGGGCTAAGGTCAAGGAAGATCCCACTGTTCAAAGACAGACATAAAAAGGCATGCCTGATCTTTTCCTAAAACCACCTTGAGAAATCACAATCCTTCTGGGAAAATGTTCTGTGGACAGATGAAATCAAACTTGAGCTGTTTGGCAATGCATAGCAGTGATTCGTTTACAGCTGAAGAAATGAAGCTTATAAGGAAAAACACCCTTCCTATAGTTAAATATGGTGGAGGTTCCATAATGTTGTGGGGCGGTTTTTCTGCCCCAGGAACTGGAGGCCTGGAATATATTAAAGGAACTATAAAGTCAGAGGACTACCAAGGTATTTTGGAGCAAAATGTGCTACCTAGTGTCAGAAAATTAGGTCTGGGTCGAAGGTCATGAGTCTTCCAGCAGGACAATGACACAAAACAAACATACAAATGTAGAAAAAAATGGTTAAAAATGAACAAATGGACTGTTTTAAACTGGCCAGCAATGAGTCCTTATCTCAATCCTATCGAGAACCTTTGGAAAGAGCTGAAATCTGCAATTGGTAAAATGAATCCTGGAAGCTTTCATGAGCTGGAGAAGTCACAGTTGACAAATAGGAGAAACTACCAGCAGACAAATATACAATGCTTATAGATGGCTACAAGGAAAGTTTGGAGGCTGTCATCACTGCCAAGGGTTGTGCAACCAAATATTAATGAAGGGTGTCATTAATCCTGTTCAGGTCAGATTTTGCTTTTTTCTCTGAAATTACTATGTCTAAGTTGCACAGACATCTTGTTTTGTTATTGTTGTATACCTTTGAACATACTATTAAAATATTATGATGACATACATTTCCCTTACCATCATGCACTAAGCAAATAGAACAGAATTAACCACACATTGTTTGCATTTATGCTACTGGTTAAAGCTTGTTCAAACATATGTTAACAGCAGAGCTTTATAAATATGCTCTTTTGTCTTTTTCAACTGCAAAAGATTATAAACAAATACACATGTTTAAGTGGACCAATAATTATACAAATTCAGTGACAGGAAAGAAAAAGGTGGCTGCTAGTGATGTTTATATGAATGTTCACAAAGGGGCCTGTTTATTAAAGTGTGGTAGGTTTTTGCTATTATTCTACCTTTACTGCAAACCTTCAGGTGCAGTAAGAATAAAGGCTGTACAGTATGGTGCATAACGATTAGCGGGGATATGTGTCTGGTTTGGACGTACAGGCCCTGCTAATCGCTTGGGGCCGATTCTGTCCCCAGAGCTCCCTGCACATACAGAGGAGATGTGTGGGGAGCTCTGGATGGGGGAGGGAGGGGAAGGGCCAGAGGATGAACATGGGTGAAGCAGGGGCAAGGATGGCTGGGGAACTTATTCCACCTTGGAGGTGGAATAAGTCCTCCCGCTGGAAATAATCTGCACTGGCGGCCCCCGAAAGGAAGGTGAGCAGAAGATGGGGGTTCCCCACAGTCGGGCCTCGGCCATGGAAGGCTCCTCCTGGGGTCAGGCGGTAGAGAAATTAAGTCCAAACGCAGTATGCGGCAGTGAGGCTCCATGCAGGACCATTGGCTGGCTTAGGCAGAGTGGCTTCCAGATGTGCAGCGCTTCTCAATTGGGGCACATCTGGCCCATCCATTTGCCCTGATTCTGCTTCCTCATGAACGCATAGCTCCTGTGGGTGCAGAATCGGGTACAAATTCGACCTATTCATATTCTGGACTTCCAGATGAGCCGAACGTGCCCTGATTGGAATTGGCCTCTATATGATAATTGGCCAGCAAATGCACTGCATTCACCTCATGTGGCAGACACTTACAGCACAGGCTCACGTTACAAGCATCAGCAAAGCACTGCATTATCTGCCGATGCATGTAACATGGGCTCCTGCACGTCCCCAACTCCCCAAAAAAGAAACCAATGGTACCAATCTCAAATCACCAGTCTATGCCCTTCCCCCTTCATTTCAAATCCAGATCACCAACATACCCCCTTGGATTCACTGTCCCTCAAGGAAATTCCCCTCTGACCCTAAACCCTCTGATTATCACAACCCTCTGATCACAACCTACCTCAGTGCAGTTCCTGACCCTTCCCCACTCCTACACCCATAATGCTGACTCCAAGTTATCCCTAGTCTAGTGGATATAGCAGAAGCATCCCCCCTCCAATCCAAGCGGAAGGTCGGGTATTAAATTGAGGGCAGTTGTGATTAGGGGGGCTTAGGATCAGTGAGGGTCATCGTCAGGGGGTACATTGTGTTGGGTGGGAATAGATCTGGGAGAATTGTGTTTATGATCAGGATTTGGATCAATAGGGGTGGGAGACAGGGCTGGCATTAGGGAGTTAAAAACAGGGCATTGCCCTGGGCCCCCATGCTACAGAGGGCCCCAATTTTTGCCTGAATGTCTAACACCAGCCCTGGTGGGAGGGTACAAGGTGGTGTTGGGGACTAGGATTGGAGTGGAGGATGCAGGCTAGTGATCAGGGATCGATACTGTGGTTTCTTTTTTGGGGCTTCGGGGCAGCAGCTGCTCTACCTGGCTGCCAATAGCACAGGAGTCCTTAAGACCAGCTCTTGAAGTAGCTTTAAGTGCACATGCATTCCCAGCAGTCATGACAATTAGCATACACTAGTGTGCAATACAATAGCTGCCAGCAGTACCAATCTATAAGCCAGTCCTATCCCATTCCAACCCACACTAAGCAGCAGCACAAGATTGTTACTGCATGGTTGTTTTTAGCATGAGGTAACCATTAGTGCAATTCCCCAGAAAACATTAACACATGCTAAGTCCCAAGTATGCTTACCGCACTTTAGTAAACATGCCCCAAAGTTATTAGTAAGATGGGAATGAGTGATCAATTCGTGGAGAAGTCTATACATTTTTGGTGTGATAACAATTGACTTTGCAATGTTGAACATAGTTGTTTTCTTTATAAATGAAACAGAAGCATCATAGCTGGGAAAATATAGAGATTATCAACTGAGTTTTTGGAGCAATTGGAAAAGAAAAACATCATTTTTATATGGCATGGAGGTGAAAGTCTGCACACTTACATCCTTTTATTGATTCCTCTGCTGTATGCAATGCAAAGAAGGCTTATTGAACAATGGCCAGCTGTTGCCTCAGAGGATTAAGGTTTTTCATCATTTTGTGCAAAGGTTTGTCGCACAGTAAATTAAAAGCCAAGCCATCTTTCCACGTTTGCCTGACACACATCGATGACTCATTCACTGACTTCCATTTCTGCAATGATGTTTATTCCAAAAAAAGATACTATAGTTAGATAGATATACCCATCTTGAAAAGAATATTGACACATTGCAGTATTACATGCCAATTACACATTCTAATTGTTCCTAAAATAATCAGCGGTTTGAAGGTATCAAATGTTACCATGGTTTATTTATGATGAGCAATAGAATTGAAATAAATACTACTGTGTTATTTCTGATCATACATTTAAGCTGTGCAAAAATCACATGATTCTGTTATTTGCATTTTTTATTTTTATTCCTTTAATGATGGAATTGGATTGTAATACTTTATTATTTCTTGAATTCAGAACAAGACATTGGAAAATTAAGGATCATGTGCCAAGAAAATGACTGATTACCTGTGCAATTCTGAGATGATGGCTTTGCAAAGCAATAGATTCTGCGGTCCCTCCTCTCTCTGTGGGACTTCATTTGGTTGACAATTTAAATATGGGTCATTTCCTGCTGGAGGGGTATTGCCTGAGATACAGTGCCTGTCCATTTCAATCATCTTCTGAAAGATTCAAACTGGAGGAGTAAACTAATAATAATCACAAGCCATAAGACAGTTTCACAATGAGAAGGGAGACCATCCTTTTTTTAATAAGAGGATTTTGAGTTGATGCAAACCAGAGAATAACTCTGAGGTAAGGACAGAAAGGATTATGATAGAAACATTAAAATTAGATTAATTACTTACATTTTTAAAACAAATATCACTCCAACATGGTTTATTTTATTTACTATACTGCCTTTACTATATTGACAAGGTGGTGTACAATAACAAAATGATAAAAATAGAAACGGGAAAGGAACTAGAATAAATAGACAAGAGGCAACATATAAAGGATAGAGAAAAGAAGAAGGTGACAAAGGCAACATACAATTCCAAATAAAATAGGGTTATACTAACTTTAAGGAATACAATAAAATCAAGGATAAAAGAAATAAACCTGCCCCATGGCTGCCCAGGTGAAGCCACTGTGCCCCAAAAGACAAGCCAGACAGATGTGTTTTCAAGCTAGTTTCAAAGGCTTTATATGAGGGTTCAAGGTGAAGTTGCAGGGGTAAAGCATTCCATAAACTGGGTGATTTAAAGAGAAAGGCAGAACAATGTGTATTTTCTAGCAGGACAGGAGGGATATCTATCTTGTTTCCATGAATAGACCGAAGTTGGAGTATGTAAGGATATATGAGAGAAGTCAAATATGAAGGAGTGTTGGAAAAAGGAGCTTTATGAATCAGAACAAACATTTTGAACTGAATGCGATATGAAATTGGTAACCAATGTTGTTGAAATAATAATGGGGTTATATGATCGAAACTGGAAGCATGGCTTAGAATATAAACAGAATAGTTCCGAATGGTTTGCAAATGTTTTGAGTTCTGCCACTGGAAGGCTGGCATAGGTTACAAATTGTGAGATAATAAAGCTGCGAGTTTTCAATGCAGAGATCAAGAAATGGCCAAATGGAGCAAAACTGCCAAAGAACAAAAAAAAAAACTTTTACAGACAGTATAAATCGTTTTGAAGAAGAGAGATTTATATCCAAATAAACACCCAGATAAAACAGCTGAAGTTGTAGAGTTGGTTTTGAAGAGTAGACGCCAGGGTGAAGGGCACCACCCCTCCATTGAGTCAAACTGCTGAAGTTTTGGTGGCGTAAAATTTCAAATAATTCTGTTCATGCTAAGATGTAACTTTCTGAAGACATTGGTTAAACCTAGAAAGATTAGGAAATCGTGAATCTGTATAAACTAATGTTAAGGCATCATCCACATCATAATATACACTAATCTCTGTGTCCTGTAGGAGATGAGTTAAAGGAGCTTTCAAAAGGATGTTAAACAGCAGAGGTGACAAAACAGATCCTTGTGCAACACATTATGGAGAAAGTGAACCTGGAGTGGAGGAGTGGCCTAGTGGTTGGAGCAAGGTACTTCAGGCCAGAAGGTCAGGGGTTCAAATCCCACTAGAGGACAACAACCTTGGGCCAGAAGGACTGGGGTTTCTAATCCCACAGGTGCTCCTTGTGGTCTTGGGCAAGCCACTTAACCCTCCATAGCCCATGTTCCCTGTAAAATAGTTATCTCCAAGTTATAATGCCCTGTTCAATGTAATTTCAGTTTGTATGATGTAAACCACACTGATGCAGAACAGCACAGTATATAAGAGAATGTAATAAATAATAAATAAAATAACTCTGAAGGATTGATCAGAAAGAAAACATATGAACCAAGAGAGAACTGTATCACAAATGCCTAAATCAAAAGAATCTGATGGTCTACTAAATCAAAAGCCAAGGATAGGTCTAATGAAATGGCTAATGTAATCTTACCATGATCTAATGCACTACAGACTTCACTGAGAAATCATTCTGACACCATGACCTGCTCTGAAAGTTGACTGCTGAGGGTGAAGTCCATTAAATTTCTCTATATGGTGCAAAGATTATGAGAAAACAAGTTTCTCAGTCAGTTTAGAAAGATTTCTTTAAGGAGGGGTGGACTATAGTTTTCTTCCATGAGCTGGGAGCATCTCCTGTAGAATGACTGTGATTGATGATAATAATGAGAGCTTAGGCAGTAATGCCAGGGAAGGTTCAGTTAACCAATTAGATTGGATCCAAGGAACAAGTCATTTTTTTAAACTACTGTAATTACTTTAGACAATGTGGAAGTGGTTGCAAGATTCCATAATGACCAGATATGACAAAGATAAGTAATATTCCCTGAGACTTGAGAATGAACTGTAGCAGAGGACACAATAGATGGTGATGGATCAGATGATGCTGGTTGAGTTGATGAGAAATTCCCTTGAACATCCTTTAATTTCTTACTGAAATATTCTGCCAATTCTTCCTGGGATGGATCAGACCAATGATATAGAGACTGACCCAGAGTCAGAGAAAATAGCTGGGACACCACTGCAAACAATTGCTTGGGGCAATTTGAAGATTTCCTAATCCTACCTGAAAAATATTCTGTTCTGGCTTATGTAAATTGGACATGTTAAGCCTAGAAGCATTCTATAAACTGGAATATTGTTAAGGAGGTTTTACACTTCCTACAGCGCCTCTCTGCATGTTGCAGTTGTCTGTTTGATAAATATAAGCCAGGATGATATCAAACTTGATGAGGTTTGGAAGAAACAGTATAAGATTCAAGTGGTGCCAGTGCCTAAGGACCTGGTAAGATTCTGATTCCAAACTTCAGCCTGCTCATGTAATAAGATAGTATCAAAATCAGATGGAAATAAGGTCTGAGCAGTTGGAAAGGTCGATAAAGCATTACATGTAATATTTTTTTAAAGGAAAATTAATTTCTCCAGTGGTAGGGAGAAATGAATTGGTTGCCCTAGCAACAATTCAAAGAAGACTATGAAATGCTCTGAAGAAGGGCCCATTAAGGTAGCGATAAGAACATAAAAACATAAGAAATGCCATACGGGGTCAGACCAATGTCCATCAAGCCAAGTATCCTGTTTCCAACAGTGGCCAAACCAGGTCACAAGTACCTGACAGGTTCCCAAAAAGACACACAGGTTCCACAATGCTTGCCCCGGGGTAAGCAGTGGATTTCCCGGGTCCTTTTTAATAATGGTTTATAGACCTTTCCTCCAGGAACTTGTTTAATACTTTTTTAAATCCAGCTACACTGACAGCTTTTACTACATCCTCCGATAATGAATTCCAGAATTTGATTACGTATTGAGTAAAAAATATTTTCTCTTAATAGCTTTAAATGGGTTACATTGTAGTTTCATTGTGTGTCCTCTAGTCTTTCTACTTTTTGATGACATAACCAAGCTACGTTTACCCTTTTCACTCCATTCGTTATTTTATAGACCTCTATCATATCCCTCCTCAGCCGTCTGTTTTCCAAGTTGAAGAGCCCCAACCTTTTAAGCCTCTCCTCATAGCAATATTCTTCTACCCCTTTACAATTTTTGTCACTCTTCTCTGTATCTTTTCTAATTCTGCTATATCCTTTTTAAGATACGGCGATTAGTATTGTACACAATATTCAAGGTGCGGTCGAACCATGGAATAATACAGAGGCATTATAATATCCTTGGTTTTATTCTCCATTCCTTTCCTTATGATTCCTAGCACTCTATTTGCTTTCTTGCCCCCACTGCACATTGGATGAAAGATTTCAAAGTATTATCCAAGATGACACCTAAATCTTTTTCCTAGATGGTGGTTTCTAAGGTGGTACCTTGCATCATGTAACCATAGTTTGGGTTGTTCTTTCTTAGGTGCATAACTTTGCATTTGTCCACACTAAATTTCTATCTTTTAACCAGTTCCTGATCCACAAAATTACACTGCCTCCAATTCCATGACTTTTTAATTTCGCCAGGAGTCTCTCATGAGGGACCTTGCCAAAGGCTTTCTGAAAAGTCAGATACACAAAATCAGCTGTCTCACCTTTTTCTATCTGTTTATTCATACCTTCAAAAAAACATAACAGATTAGTAAGACAAGACTTTCCCTGTCTAAATCCATGTTGGCTTTATTCCAGTAAACATGTTCAGTAGTTTTATTTAGAATGGTTTCTACCTTTTGCCCCAATACTGATGTCAGACTCATCAGTCTGTAGGTTCCCATATCACCCCTGGAACCCTTTTTAAAACTTGGCATTATATTGGCCATTCTCCAATCTTCCAGTACCACAGAAGATTTTAATGATAGTTACTAACAGTAGGTCGGCAATCTCATATTTCAGTTCTTTCAACACTCTTGAAGAGTAGCAACATTCAGTATGCTACTCTACAGTTTATCAAACAGTTGTAATACATCTTTCCTTTTTATCAATATTTCTTTCAATTCTTCTAATACATCACCTTTATTTACCATTTCAGGCATGGGTAACTTCCGTACATCTTCTTCAGTAAAGACCGAAGCAAAGAATACATTCAGTCTCTCTGCTACGGCCTTGTCCTCACTTAGCGCCCTTTTACCCCTTTATTATCCTATGGTCCAACTGGCTCTCTCACAGGTTTTTTGCTATGAATGTACTTGAAAAAGTTTTTATTATGCATTTTTGCTTTCACGTCAAGCTTTTTTTCAAATTTTCTCTTTGCCTACCTTATCATTGCCTTGCATCTAACTTGCCAGTGGTTATGTTGTTTCTCATGCACATCATTTGGCTCCATTCTCCATTTCCTGAAAGATGCTTTTTTTGGCTACAACAGCCTCTCTGACCTCGCCTTTAAACCGTGCTGGCAGTTTTTTGGCCTTCCTTCCACTTTTCTTAAAGCGTGGAATACGTCTGGTCTGGGCTGCCGAGATAGTACTTTTAAACAATGCACATGCTTGATATAAATCTTTAACCTTTGCAGCTCTTCCTTTTAGTTTTTTCTTAATTATTTTCCTCAGTTTATCATACTCTCCCTTTTGAATGTTAAAAGGTAGTACTGTGGATTTCCTTGCCATCCTTTCATTTACCCTTGCACCAGATCTTGTGTTCCACTAATGACTAGGTCCAAAATAGCTTCTCCTCTTGACAGTTTATGAACCAGCTGCTCCAAGAAGCACTCATTTATTCCTTGTTTCTCCTTACCCTCCTTTTCGCCTTATTCTTATCCTTTGTCTTGTTGGTCTTAATTAGATTATAAGCTCTCATGAGCAGAGACCATCTCTATCTATGTTTGTACAGTGCTGCATACACCTTGTAGCTCATTATAAATGATTAGTAGTAATAGTAGTAGTAATAGTATTTTATCTTGAAACTTTCTCTCTCTAGCATGTCTTGCTGTGACATTGACCCAGTCGATATCGGGGCAATTGAAATCACCCATTATTATTGTGTTGCAACTTGTGTAAGCTTCCTTGATTTCTTTCAGCATTTCATTTTCCATCTGTTTATTCTGCCCAGCGGTCAGTAGTACACCCCCATTGCTATCGCCTTCCCCTTTTACATGGAATTTCTATCCATAGAGATTCTACAGTGTATTTTGTTTCCTGAAAAACTTTAATCCTATGTGACTGAATGCCCTCTCTAACATAGAGCACAACCCCTCCACCAATTTGATTTATCCTATCATTGTTATATATTTTGTACCGCAGTATCACAGTGTCCCATTGGTTATCATCATTTCACCAGGTCTCTGAGATGCCAATCATATCTAATCTTTCATTTAGTGTTATATAGTCTAGCTCTCCCATCTTATTTTGTAGACTTCTAGCATTTGCATACAGACATTTTAGAAGTTGTATTTTATTCATATTAATCTGGTTATCGGTTGATGAGGAAATTTGGACTCTTTCAGCTCTGTACTTAAGGGCATCTGGATTACTTTTATCTTTATAGGAACCTCTCTTTGGAATGCCCTAACTTCCCTCTTTAGCTAGTATCCTTCAAGGATATATCCTTCCAAACCCTGCACTCCTGGGTGACTGTTGGCTTTCCCCTATTATCTATTTTAAAAACTGCTCTATCTCCTTTTTTAAAGGTTAATGCCAGAAGCCTGGTTCCATCTCAGTTAAGGTGGAGCCCATCCTTTCGAGAAAAGCCTCTTCCTTCTCCAGAATGTTGTCCAATATCTAACAAATCCAAAACACTCTTCTTTCCACCATCATCTCATCCATGCATTGAGACACCGGAGCTCTGCCTGCCTTTTGGGTCCTGCACATGGAACAAGAAGCACTTTAGAGAATGCTACTTCTGGATTTCAACTTCCTATCTAAAAGCCCAAATTTGGCTCCAGAACTGCCCTCCCATACTTTCCTATGTCATTGGTGCCAACATGTACCAAGACAGCAAACTCCTCCCCAGCACTAACTAAAACCTTGGTATGTTACCTTTGCACCAGGCAGGCATGTTACAAGGCGATCTTCACATCCACCAGCCACCGAGCTAATCTACATGCCTAATGATCAAATTGCCAACTAGAAAGGCCATCCTAACCCTTCGCTCATGTGCACATGACCCTGAAGAAACCTCCTGGATGTGTGAGAGTTTTACATCTCCTGGCAGACAGGTCATAGCTACAGGATCACTTCCTGCCACACCAAGATGATGCTCTCCTCTCATGTGACCTCTCTCCTCCATGGCAACTGAGAGGCTGTCAAACTGGAGCTGGGACTTTAGTACTACATCCCTGTAGGTTTTGTCTATATACCTCTCTGTCTTCCTTATGTCCTTCAAGTCTGCTACTCTAGCCTCCAGAGATTGGACTTATTCCCTGAAGGCAAAGAGCTCTTTGCACCTAGTGCACACAAAAGACCCCTCACCAACTGGGAGAAAATTGTACATGTGATACTTGAATGGACAAGAAACACTCTGTAAAAATGAGGTCTAATGTGTATTCTGCTTGGTGAGTTGGAAAACCTACATGATGGATAATGCTCAAGTGAGACATCAGTGCTGCAAAAAGTTTGTCTTGTAAGGTATTGTAAAAACATCAAAATGAATATTAAAATCACCGAAAAGAAGTAAATTAGGGACTACTACCATTGTTTCCGTATGGGATTGAAAACACACCCCAGAATGAACAATCTAATAATGGGGGACAATAGCAAAACAGTAAATAAAGTAAGAGGATGAAGGAAGTGTAAACCACATTAAAAGGGACTCTGAGTATATCAGAGAATCAAGTGAACATTCCCTAGCTAAAAACACAGCCAACCCACATCCTGAGATATGAGAGACAGAAAAGACAGAATAACCCAAGGGAAGACAGACCAATAGACCTCATCTCGCTCCCATAACCATGTCTCAGTAAGAAACAATATATGCAAAGAATGGTCATTAAGCAAATCAAATAATAAAGACACTTTAGACTTTAGTGATTGACAATTCACAAGAGCACCTTTGACAACAATTGTTGACAAATCAGAGCCAACATGTTGTTGACAAATCGAGCTGAACACAGAGTAAGATTACTCACCTGTCTACTGTGATTGGGCTGAAATGTACAAGAAAACTAATGACCCATATCACAGAGGTATGGCCATGGGTGACAAACAGAGAAAAAAATACTAAGAACACCAAAATGTTGCAATAAATGAAATGAAAAACTGGTAGTTAAAATAGAAGGGCATTTTAGAAGGGACATCTAAGAAAAATCTGGGATGTCCAGAGCAAAAAGTCTAAAAACCAGAGGAGTGGCAACTGTGCCTTCTGAAATTGCTCCATCTCCACCCCAAAAATGAACATCCCAGTAATTGGGTCTGAAGATGGGCTCCGTACAGATAGCAAGTCTTGGTACATGCCTAGTACAGGCCATTTTACCAACGTGGATATCCCTAAAGTGCACGCACAACAGAGCTGGGTATTTGACCCAGCAAGGGTAGGTCAGAAGTGGGGCATCTGTCTTATGAGACTAGCACGTCCTGCCCTGCATTGGATATACTCAGAAATATGGCAGCAGGGCAGTAATATGTTTGCAGTATATATTTATGGGCAGGTTTCATCAGCTAAGAAATATTAACTTCTGTGATATAAGTGCATTTTGCTCTTCCCCCTGGAGGTACTGCAGCCAAGAAAGAAGCACTTTTTGACACCTTATTCTTGGTCAAGAGCAGATCGTAGGTGTGGATGCCTCAATAACCAGGGTCTGATATGCTTGCAGCATTCTGAAATCATACCATGACGTGCCACCTCCTTGCTCCGCCCAGGGCATGCCTCCACCATGTCCCCATGCTACCTGGATATTCTTGTACTGGGGATGTCTATATACCTTTTTTTCAGTTGCCCAACTCATAAATAAAACTGACCTCCTTAATGAGATTTTCAGTGGCCCTTGTCCAGACAACTTAGTCCACATAAAAAGCAGGCCTAAGTCACAATCCATGCAAATAGCAGCTTAAAATCATGCTAAGGGGTAAAAAGCATCAATTTTCTTCCTGTCTATCTTTTTTTTTGTCCAACTTTCACATCCATATTACATTACTGAAAATACCTGGCTTGAACAAGTTGAATCTTTGTATGGAGAGAGACATCTCTGCTCTTGAGAATCTTGTCTAGGTCTTTCATAGTCATTCTACCAAGAGCAATGCCTAATTAGATTTCTTGACTGCTTATTGTTTCTTTATTGATAATTGATCCAAGAAGGTTAAAGTCGTCAACTATTTCAATTTCTTCTTCATCAAAGATGAACTTACTGATTTTGCCAGTTGTCAGGATCTTTGTCTTCATTACATTAAGGTGCAGGCACATTTTAAGACTATCTTCTTTGATCTTGAGAAGCAAATGTTTCAGATTACTGGTTGAAAGTGAAGACAATGTAATATTATCAGCATAGCGAAGATTATTGATGAGTCTCCCGCCAATCTTCACACCTCAGTTGTCTTCATACAGTCCTGCTTCTCTGATGATTTGTTCTGCTAGTCCATGGACTGCCCAAAGAGAAAACTAGTCAGTACTAGAGGAGATCAAACCTAAGCTTTCTTTAAAAGCTCAGTTGACAAAACTTTGACTTTTATGCTTTGGACACATCATGTAAAGAGAGAGATCATTAGAGAAAACATCATACTTGGCAAGGTTGAAGGTCAATGCAAAAGAGGAAAGCCAGCAATGAAACGGATTGATACAATAACAGCAGCTACGGATACCAGTTGTCAACAATGAGCTACCTGACTGAAGATCAAACACACTTTAGGACAACTATCCAGAGGGTCGCCATGAGTCAACACCGACTCAATGGCACTTAACAACAACAACTAGGGGGTAAATGCTGGCCCTTACCTGGTTAGTGCTGCCCAGCCCGGATATTCAGTGACAACTCCTATTCAGATACTACCGCTCAATATCCAACCAATTTTTAAGTGTCGCGGCTGACCACTGTGGTATTTGAATATTGGCTTTTTAAAAATTGGGCTTGGTATTTCTATTAGGAGTGATAGCAGAGTTGCCAAGCTACCCAGTTCCAGCAGTAAGATTTTTTGACAGTTCTGGTTTTAAATTTGCCTCACAATGTAGTTTGGTAGTTGTAGTCCCTGAGTTTATCCATTGGAATCAGTGCAGCAGGTCCTACAATGCATCAGGATGAGATTGTGAGACAGCTATGACTGGTTTAAAATCTCACTCCTGGAGCCGTGTAACTTGGCATCTCTGTGACATATAACATGTGCTAGTCACCCCCATGCTAACTGTAGCATGCAGTTAATACCAACCCCTGCCATGTGGTGCGCTAAGCAGTCAGCATGGACTTTTTACCACATTAGATACTTTAGCACACAGCAGTATTTACTGTAGCCTCGTACTAACTGCTTAGTGTCTGCTGCAAACGTTTAACGCACTTTAGCAAGCGCACCCCGATGTTTGGTAAAGCTTGGTCCGACCAATTCAAAGTTATAGGGGAAGACAGAAATGAATACACATAGAGATATTGAGTACAATCTCATAAAGCTTTTCATAGAGTGCTGAGATTAAAAATCAAGCAGTCACAAAAATCTTTTAGTATAAGCAGCTCAGTTGAAATATATCATTGGCTGATTACTGTCCAACTACAGTATACTACGTTTAAAGTCAGATTCAGCATAAAGAAGAAATTGCAGAATAAGGAAGAATTTTTTAATATGTACTAATTCAAACATGCTGGCATTTTGATTCAAAAGGGAATATTGATCACAGATCAATACATATCAAATAAGAAAATCTTAAATATCTTGCAGTGATACCAGCTGAAACAGAATGGCACAAAGATATTTGAAGTTTTGTTTGTGCTGATCCCCAGTGAAGATTCCTTTTTGAATTAAACATTACATTTGATGGATTCTTAAAGCTTCCCCATTCATATCCTTTGCTTTAGTGCATATTTTGGGAGTGAAATGAAGGGGGAGGAACATTTTGAATGTTTCCCAGCTGAAATATAGTTCTGACACAGACAGTAACTAACCCACTCGCTCTCAGATCCCCTCAGCCAATCTCATTCTAAACGTGTCTGAAGACAATCATACACCTTCACAGAGTGGCATTCACTCTCAGTCCTCATTAGCCATAAACAGGATCTCTCTACTGAATATACATGAGATACATCTGCATACAACAGAGGTGATATGCATGCAAATCCATCTCATGCATATTTATTAGGGATATCTTGAAAACCTGACCCATTTGGAGCCCTGGAAGACTGGGAATAAATGCCACTGATCTACATCCAAAATAATGTATCTTGGACAATAATTACTTGCACTTTATTGCTATACAGGGTCTTGAAGGCTTATTGTACCTCTAACAGGCTCCTGGATTGGTCAGTAGTGGTCAGCTTTACTTTGTGTATGGTGTGGCTTTGCTTGCAAATGATTATGCCTCTTGATAAAGGTTGATGACTTGTGATATCAACTGCTCTAACGCAGGGATTCTCAACCCAGTTTTCAGAACACACATAGCTAGTTAGGTTTTTAGGATAACCACAATGGATATGCAAAAGAAATATTTGCATACAACGGAGGCAATGCATGCAAATCTTTCTCATCTATATCTATTGTGCTCATCTGGAAACCTGCCTGGCTAGGTTTGTCCTGAGGTCTAGGTTAAGAACCACTGCTTTAGCGCATGAGTGGTTGACTGTACCATAAATATGATTTCTGAATGTTTCTGCCAGAAAGACTACTTATACCCAAGGGAACCGTAGTATGAATCATATCAAATGACTAGCCTATCTATGCCTGACCACAGCTCTCCGACTGGCAACAGAATTGTCAAGGTGAAGTGAATCAACCGGCACTTCAATTATCTGTATTGATGATAGGATAACGAAGTGTGGAAGTGGTGTTAGTCCACTATAATTGTAGTTAAATAAAAAAGGGAAACAAAAAGGAAAATAAGGTGATACCTTTTTACTGAACTAACTTAATACATTTGTAGACTAGCTTTTGAAGGCCATATATACTGTTCTGATCTGAGGAAGAAGGTTTTTACCTTCAAAAGCTAGTCTTCAAATATATTAAGTTAGTCAATTAAAAGGTAACACCTTATTTAACTTTTGTTTCCCTTTTTTAGCTAATTACTGTATTTGTCATAGTAATCCTTTGGGATATCATTGTATGTACTGCATGGGAAGGCAAGAGATGGCTGTAAAATGCATGAGGAGTGCACAAGTTAAGTGAGATTCAAGGCCAGATTAAAGAGATGCTCTCATTGATATGGCCACCCCAACTGCCCTATGAAGCTGGTGAAGTGAAACAGCGGCGGCGGCGGCAGCACAGGTCACAGAGTCCACACTGACTACCCCTGATGGCCTACCTCCTTTTCTGACTGCACACTTCCATGTTTAAAGAAAGGAGCAGGCAAGGCTACATTTGTTTGCAGACCCTGCAGTCCATGCTGCCACCGCCACTGCTCCTTGCCAGCTTCAGTAGAGATAGAATCAAAGGCACCACCTCAGGGCTCTGTGCTTTGTGGGAGACTGCTCTGTTTGGGTGAGGACTAGCCTAGTGGTTAGTGCACTGGCCTGATAACCAAGAGGCAAGGGCTCAATTCCCACTAGTGCTCCTTGTGTCCTTGAGCAAGTTACTTAACCTCCATTGCCTCAGAAGAAAGGGCTGGCAATCTACTTCTAGTCACACTGCCAAGAAAACCCAAGAGCTGCTAGACTTCCAGGAGTCAGTACTGACTCAATGGCTTGCATTGCTCTGTCTGGGCCTCACTTCATTTGGGGCAGTTCAATCTTGCAGCAGAAAAGGTGCCAGTAGTTAGTACAGCAGCATATCACCTGAAAAAAAAAACTGTCCTTCTGAGTCTAAGTCCTTCTACCCTCATCTTTATCATTCCAGAACTTCCTTTCAATTGAAAAAGGTCTGCCCCCTGTATAATTATATCTTGGAGTTATATAACTGTCTGTATCATATCTTCCCTAATGTAGCTTTCTCCCAAAGTTTACATGTTTAGATCACACTCCTTTCAACACCGCATGCCGCAGATACACATATGTAAGTAGGAGCTTTTCTAACATTGCTATCTAGATGCATTGAGCAATTTACACATGAGACTCTTTATTTATATGTGTAGATGTTGCATAACCCTTCTAAAATAGCCTCCTTAACTTTTAATCCAGAAGGAATTGCTAGTGAACAGAACAAACTTTGCTCTCGTAAAGGCTGTAATCTGAGAGCAATAACTCTGGTCTCAGGCACATCTAAGAAACACAGGAGACAATTGGGTACCTTGAAGGCTGCCTAAACTGAACATCTCCCCTTCCATTCTTTTTCAGAGAAAATATAACTATTTAAAGTAAATATAGAAAATGTAAATATTTTAAGCAACTTCTAGTCAAAAACACTAACATAAATGGGTTCCATAACTCTTAAATCCAAAGGAATTAGAAGCAAGTGGTAAGCCTTCTATGGAAGAAATCATTGCTGAAACACAAATGCTCTTACTTCTGCTTGAAGCCCAGAAAAAGGCAAGGATGCAATAGATGCTGATACAGCTGTAAATCAGTCGGTCTATTGTCCAGTGTAGGCCTTGAGCTTGGTCTCCCTCATGTACAAAAGGATGCAACTGCCTAGTTTACTAGAGGGCAGGACGGCCCTGGTCTTCTTTCCCCAGATCTCCTTTGATCTGAATTCTCCTTTTCCTCTTCTTTCAGCTTTCTGCTAGGTCAAGCCTAGCTGCTTGTGGATTGCCTGCCATCTCTAGCAAGTGGCCAAGTTTGTCTCACGAGATACAGCATCTCTGGCTCGACTGGTTTGAGATCAGGACTCATTGCTGGCCAGTTTAAAACAGTCAATTTGTTCCTTTTTAACCATTCTTTTGTACATTTGTATGTATGTTTTGTGTCATTGTCCTGCTGGCTCAGTCCACTCTCATTCCCGCTCCTTTCTATCTATGCAATTAATGCATGCTAAGTGGCAACTTGACATGTCAACTGTTAGCACAGTCATGTGCTAACAGCACTCACTAATTTCCACTGCTTAATATGTTTTAGTAAAAGGGTGCCTAATTCTACTACTTAATGATCGGCAATTTTAATTTAACATCTATGCTTGCAGTATTACTAATGGTAAGTGATGTGATCCAGGCTTCTTTCCTCCCCCTGTAAGAAGTCATCGGTCAAAGTACCTTTGTCTTCTGTTGCTTCTGTTGAAGATTTCTGATTTTTGTGCTGAGTGATCAGTCCATAGTGCAGGGATAGACCTCTTTCTGAGCTCCTTATCCATACTTTAGGGTTCAGAAATTGTTAGAAATGGTGAGACGGTAGAATCGATGCTACTTCAGGAGAAGGCTGCAATGCTCTGTGCATGACAGTTATAAAGACTCATTAATGGAGATTAGCCAAGCTACTAATTAGATGACTTTCAGCTGAAGAAAAAGTCATTGGCATGATGCCATACCATTAACAGTAAAACCAGCTTTAGTATAGCTCATGATAGTTATCTATCCAAAACGTTAAACTGGTGCTCACAATCTACTAATGTTCTTTGTTTGGAACTTTGATTTATTTAATAATTTAATACACTGTACAGTAGTTACGCTTCCTTTTCATATTTTAACATAAATATATATGAAGGCTTTTATTTCAGATGAATTACTACAAACAACAGGGTCTGTTTACTAAGCAGCACTAGTGGCTTATGTGTGAAATCGGAGCCGCGGCCCCATCAAATAAAAAGGGAGCCATGACTCCAATTTCACACGGAAGCCACTAGTGCCACCTAGTAAACAGACCCAATGTCTGAAAGTAGTATAATATTTGTATAATGTATTTCGCGATTTCCTTTCATTTGTTTCTATCTCTTTTTGTTTATTATATGCAAAAGCCATTTTAATGCTAGTTTAAATGGTTTTAGTACTAAGCAGGAAGAAATTTAAAAAAAAGCAAAACAAAACAAAATTTCCCTTCATACCACCGTTTACTACCACAAAACAACATATGTGATTCTAGATACAATACACAATGTTGTTGTTGTTGTTAAGTGCTGTTGGTGACCCTCTGGATAGTTGTCATAAAGTGTGTGACTGGTAAGACTGGTAAGGGGGACTGGTAAGAATGTACAAAAGACTGGTAAGGGGGACTGTTGCTTCTGGAGGGAGATCTGCAATTGTGAGTATTTACTTCTGGTAATTTTCTAAAAGGAATTCTTTGTATTAAAGCTAATTAATCTGTGATCCACTATTTTTGTTAAATCAGTCAGGGCCTAGTAGCAGCAGTTTAAGTTTACATTTAAAACACAGAGGAGAACTCTCTGGTTACATTTCATACCCAGCAGAGAGCTTGTACTTTAAATTTAATAGTCACTCAGGGCCTAGTAACAGCAAAGTACTTTTAGTTTAAATTTAAAACACAGAAGAGAGCTTTCTGGTTACATTTGGAACCCAGCAGAGAGCTTGTAGTTTACATTTAATAGTCACTCAGGGCCTAGCATCAGCAAAGTTCTTTTAGCTTAAATTTACAACACAGAAAAGAGCTTTCTGGTTAAATTTAGAACCCAGCAGAGAGCTTGTACTTTAAATTTCATAAGAAGTTAGAGCCTAGCAGCAGCTAAGAGCTATAATTTAAATCAAATCAGAATATAGCTTACCTCAGCAGCACAAGACAGGGTACTGTGTAGCAGCCCTCTTTTAATAAGTGTTAATTCCCTCCCACCCTCCCCACACCCACCCACCCCTGGGATAATCGTAGCTTTATAGGTACTTACACATCTTAAAAGACAGGAGGTGCTCTCAGGTGAAGCTCATTACCCAAATCAGTCATACACTAAGGACCTGAGATTAGTTAAGCTTCAGGTGAACAAGGTATATTACACGTATTAGGTTCAGTTTTATTAGTATAAATATCCATAGCAACCCTTAGTAAGTAAAGAACTTAGATCTAAACACAAACTTAAAACTAAGATGCAGACAGCAGTCCAGCAGCGGGATGGGGGCTTTCCAGTCTTTTGCATTGAGTGTCACATGTATGATTTTCTCCCAGCTGGTGAGAGGTCTTACGTGTGCACTAGGTGCAAGGATCTCTTTGCTCTCAGGGAACGAGTCCGTTCTCTAGAGGCTAAAGTAGCAGACTTGGAAAGCATAAGACAGACAGAGAGGTACATAGACGAGACCTACAGGTATATAGTCCTGAAGTCCCACCTCCAGTCTGGCAGCATCCCTGTTGCCATGGAGGAGAGAGGTCACGTGACAGGAGAGCATCACCCTGGTGTGGCAGGAAGTGATCCTGTAACTAGGACCTGTCCTCCAGGTGATGTAAAACCCTCTCGCACCGAGGACGTTTCTCCAGGGCCATGTGCCCATGAGGGAAGGGTTAGGACAGCCGTTATAGTTGGTGATTCGATCATTAGGCATGTAGATAGCTGGGTGGCTGGTGGACGTGAGGATCGCCTGGTAACATGCCTGCCTGGTGCGAAGGTAGCGGACCTCACGCGCCACCTAGATAAGGTCTTAGATAGTGCTGGGGAGGAGTCTGCTGTATTGGTACATGTTGGTACCAATGACATAGGAAAATGTGGTAGGGAGGTTCTGGAGGCTAAATTTAGGCTTTTAGGTAGGAAATTGAAATCCAGAACTTCCAGGGTAGCATTCTCCGAAATGCTTCCTGTTCCACGCGCAGGACCCAAAAGGCAGACAGAGCTCCGGAGTCTCAATGCGTGGATGAGACAATGGTGCAGAGATGAGGGGTTTGGATTTGTTAGGAACTGGGGAACATTCTGGGGAAAGGAGGGGCTCTTCCGAAGGGATGGGCTTCACCTTAACCGGGATGGAACCAGGCTGCTGGCAATAACCTTTAAAAAGGAGATAGAGCAGCTTTTAAACTAGATATTAGGGGAAAGCCGACAGTCGCCCAAGAGCATACATAGCTTATACGATATGACGCTCCTTTCTATTATGCCCTAATACCCCCCACATGTATATAGTTACAAATGTTATGTACTGCCTTACGTTGTTCAAAAATTACACTTTGTTTAGATAATTGTTACTCACTCTGTTTCAACTGAAATATTCTACTTAGTTTTCTCTCTGCTTTGTTTAAGTTATGATGTTCTATGTAAAAAGTTAAAATGTTCTATGTAAAACAAACTTCGCTTTGTTAACTGTTGTTAATTGTACACCGCAACTGATAGCTGGAAGATGCGGTATATAAATGAGTGTTAAATAAATAAATAAATAAATGGTTCGGAAGAATGTATCTTTGAAGGATACTACCAAAAGCAGAGAGGTTCCACAAAAGAGTAAAGTAGCCCAAATGCCCTCAAGTATGGAGCAGACAGAGCTTAAAGATCCCAAATTACTCATGTCTAACAGACAAATTAATATGGATAAAATACATTCTCTAAAATGCTTGTATGCAAATGCTAGAAGTCTAAAAAATAAGATGGGAGAGTTAGAATATATAGCACTAAATGAAAGGTTAGATATGATTGGAATATCAGAGACATGGTGGAAGGACTACAACCAGTGGGACACTGTGATACCTGGGTACAAACTATATCGTAATGATAGAGCTGATCAAATTGGTGGAGGGGTTGCTCTCTATGTTAGAGAGGGCATTGAGTCAGAAAGGATTAAAGTTTTGCAGGAAACAAAATCTGCTGTAGAATCTATATGGATTGAAATTCCATGTAAAAGGGGGAAGGCAATGGAAGTGGGGGTGTACTATCGAGCGCCTGGCCAGAATGACCAAATGGATGATGAAATGCTCAAAGAAATCAAGGAAGCTAACAAAGGTTATAGCACAGTAATAATAATGGGTGATTTCAACTACCCCGGTATCGACTGGGTCAGTGTCACGTCAGGACATACTAGGGAGATAAAGTTCCTAGATGAAATAAATGACTGCTTCTTGGAGCAGCTGGTTCATGAACCGACCAGAGGGGAAGCCATATTAGACCTAATCCTTAGTGGAACACCAGATCTAGTGCAAGAGATAAGGTTGTTGGGGCCACTTGGCAATAGTGATCATAGCATGATCGCCTTTGATTTAATTAGTGGAGGAGGGATAGTAAGGAAATCCACAGTACTACCTTTTAACTTTCGAAATGGAGACTATGATAAAATGAGGAAAACAGTCAAGAAAAAACTAAAAGGAGCAGTTGCAAAGGTTAAAGATGCACATCAGGCTTGGCTGTTGTTGAAAAATACTATCTTGGAAGCCCAGACAAGCTGTATTCCACGCTTTAAGAAAAGTGGAAAGAAGTCCAAAAAACTGCCAGCATGGTTTAAAGTTGAGGTCAGAGAGGCTGTTGTTGCCAAAAAAGCAACTTTCAGGAAATGGAAAAAAGAGCCAAACGACGAAACCTGGAAAAAGCACAAGCACTGGCAAGTCAAATGCAAGGCATTGATAAGGCAGGCAAAGGGAGAATTTGAGAAGAAGCTTGCTGCAGAAGCAAAAACGCGAAGTAAAGACCTTTTCAAATACATTCGTAGCAAAAACCTGTGAGAGAGTCAGTTGGTCCATTAGATGATAAAGGGGTTAAAGGAGCACTAAGAGGCGACAAGGCGATAGCAGAGAGACTGAATGAATTCTTTGCTTCAGTCTTTACTGAGGAAGATGTAGGGATGTTACCCATGACTGAAGTGGTATTTAAAGGTGCAGAAGAATTGAAGGAAATATCGATACATCGAAAAGATGTATTACAACTATTAGATAAGCTGAAGAGTAGCAAATCACCTGGGCTGGATGGTATACATCCAAGGGTATTGAAAGAACTGAAATATGAGATTGCAGACCTGCTATTAGTAATCTGTGAACTATCATTAAAATCATCTCTAATACCTGAAGATTGGAGGATCGCCAATGTAACACCAATTTTTAAAAAGGGTTCCAGGGGTGATCCGGGAAACTACAGACCGGTGAGCCTGACGTCAATACTGGGAAAAATGATAGAAACCATCATAAAGAATAAAATTACTCAGCATGTAGATAGTCATGAACTAATGAGAGACAGCCAACATGGCTTTAGACAAGGAAGATCTTGTCTTACTAATCTGTTATTTTTTTTTGAAGGAGTGAATAATCAGGTGGACAAAGGTGAGTCGGTTGATATTGTGTATCTGGACTTTCAGAAAGCCTTTGACAAGGTCCCTCATGAGAGACTTTTGGCAAAACTAAAGAGTCATGGGATAGGAGGCAGTGTACTATTGTGGATCAGGAACTGGTTAAAAGATAGAAAGCAGAGGGTAGGGCAAAATGGCCAATTTTCCCAATGGAGAAAGGTGAATAGTGGTGTACCCCAGGGATCTGTGCTGGGTCCGCTGCTTTTTGACATATTCATAAATGACCTGGAAAGTGGAATAACGAGTGCGGTTATCAAATTTGCAGATGACACAAAACTATTTAAAGTTGTTAAAACCCAAGAGGATTGTGGAAAATTGCAAGAGGATCTTGATAAATTGGAAGACTGGGCATCAAAATGGCAGATGAAATTTAATGTGGACAAGTGCAAGGTTATGCACCTAGGGAAGAACAACCCAAACTATGGTTACACGATGCAAGGTTCCACATTAGGAACCACCACCCAGGAAAAAGATTTAGGCGTCATTGTGGATACCATGTTAAAACCCTCGGCCCAGTGTGCAGCGGCGGCCAAGAGAGCAAATAGAATGCTAGGTATGATAAGGAAAGGAATGGAAAATAAAACAAAGGATATTATAATGCCTCTATATCAGGGGTCTCAAACTCAAGTCCTGGAGGGCCGCAAACCAGTCAGGTTTTCAGGGTATCCCTAATGAATATGCATGAGACATATTTGCATACAATGGGGGCAGTGCATGCAAATATATCTCATGCATATTCATTAGGGATACCCTGAAAATCTGACTAGTATGCGGCCCTCCAGGACTGGAGTTTGAGACCCCTGCTCTATATCGTTCCATGGTGAGACCGCACCTTGAATATTGTGTGCAATTCTGGTCGCCGTATCTTAAAAAGGATATAGAGTTATTAGAAAAGGTTCAGAGAAGAGCCACCAAAATGGTAAAGGGGATGGAAGGATACTCCTATGAAGAAAGGCTAAAAAGGTTAGGGCTCTTTAACCTGGAAAAGAGACGGCTGAGGGGAGATATGATAGAAGTCTATAAATTAATGAGCGGAGTGGAACGGGTAAACGTAGATCGATTGTTTACCTTATCAGAATATAGAAAGACCAGGGGACATGCAATGAAGCTACAGGGTAAACTATTTAAGACTAATAAAAGAAAATATTTTTTCACTCAACGTGTAATCAAACTCTGGAATTTGTTACCGGAGGATGTAGTAAAGGCTGTTAGTGTAGCTGGGTTTAAAAAAGGTTTGGACAAGCAATTTTTCAGGAAAAGCAATGTTTATGCACATAAATAGGCTTTTTCAATACTACACGCCTGGACTGCAGGTAATTAGGTTAATTCAGCCTCTACAACTGTAACTTTAGACTGACTGAGCAGAGGACTTACCATGGCTACAACTAAGAAGGATTTGGCATTTACATATACATTTTTAAAAATCCAAGTATATGCATATAGATTAACCCAGATTTGTGACTGATAAAAACAGGTGTAATCATAAAAACATAGGGCTCAATAACCTAAGGCATTTAAACGATTTGCAGCCCTGCAAACCGTGTGAATGCCGTTCATCTGGATATTCAGCAACATTAACACAGTTAGTGCCACTGAATATCTGCGGGTGGCACCGCTACTCGCCCTGATGCTAACTGGTTAGCATGGGGGGGGGAAATCGGGGGCATTCTGGGACAACATCCATCGCTAATTGGGAAGAAGGATCTTGAGCCACTGCCTGGAGAGTGAAGCATGGCTAAATTAAGGCATAGTAAATGCTGGTCTTACTTTAGCTGCAGATGCTAACCAGGCAGTAGCGGAATATTGCCGCTGCATGGTTAGCTTCCAGGTTCTGCTGTCAATCTGGATATTCAATGCCAGTGGACGGATATGGCCCCAGCACTGAATATCTGGGTCTAAATGTCAGCGCCAGTGCTGAATATCAGGCCCATACATTCCTAGGGATAACTTTCTAAATAGAATACTACATATTTCTGCTTTAAACATTCACCAAAGCCCGGACAGAGAAAACCACGCATTGAGACTCCGGAGCTCTGCCTGCCTTTTGGGTCCTGTGCGTGGAACAGGAAGCAGTTCGGAGAATGATACCCTGGAAGTTCTGGATTTCAACTTCCTACCTAAAAGCGTGAATTTAGCCTCCAGAACCTCCCTACCACATTTTCCTATGTCATTGGTACCGACATGTACCAAGACAGCAGACTCCTCCCCAGCATTATCTAGATAAGGTCTTAGTGCTGGGGAGGAGTCTGCTGTCTTGGTACATGTCGGTACCAATGACATAGCAAAATGTGGTAGGGAGGTTCTGGAGGCTAAATTTAGGCTTTTAGGTAGGAAGTTGAAATCCAGAACTTCCAGGGTAGCATTCTCCGAAATGCTTCCTGTTCCACGCACAGGACCCAAAAGGCAGGCAGAGCTCCGGAGTCTCAATGCGTGGTTTTCTCTGTCCGGGCTCGTATTACCTACACATTTTTTATTTAATTTATTATTCTATTATTGGCTTATGTGTATGATCATGTATTTTTAATGGGGGTATTTTTTTTACAATTAGAAATATATCTATATTTTTATGGGGGTAGTATCCAATACATTCTATTCCTCAGTATATAGTAGTAAATTCTTATCCTTTATATAATCTTATTTATTGTTATTTATATTTTTATTTATTGTTATTATTATTTTTTTAAAGTAGAGTGCAATATTCGTATATGATTTTAATTTTTTAATTGTCTATTTTGGCGTAAGTTTTCCGCTCTTATTTTTAATCTTCAGAAGTTTTTCTGATAGTTGCGACCTCCATTGTCTCTTTTGAGCCTGGTGTAGTCTATGCACATCACACCCACAGGTAATGTTCAATTTTTCAATATAGTTTTTTAGTATTAACATAATTGTTTTTCATTTAGACCTACTCCTTTAGTCTCCTCATCCCTTCTCATCTTTGATTGTACATAGTTGTTTTTACATTTTTGGTATATTCTTGTACAATTATAAATGTTTGATTTTATTTCTTATTCCCGTTTTTTTGTATTCCTCTCAGCATTTTTAGTTATTTATTTATTTAATAAATTTATTATTTATACACTTAGGTATATGTATGTATACATATTTATATGTTAACTGATCTATAGCATAATTTATTTAATATATGAGGATTCAATTTTAAGTGTTTGTATATGGCATTTTTTACATTTTTTGTTGCATGTGTTTGTATGATTACAAATTGCCTGGTATATTTTTTATTGGATTCCATTTAGCATTTTTAATTATTTATTTATTTAATTATCCTATTTATGTACTTTTACATATGTATGTATACATATTTATATGTCATCAGATCTATAGAACAGTTTATCGAATAGACTTATATGTCATCAGATCCATAGTACAGTTTATTGAATAGATTAGGGTTTATTTTCAGTGACTGTATATGGTTTTTTATGATTTTAATTGATTATTATTGATGAGTTTCCTTTGCAAGTCATTTGATGTAGTCCAATTTCGCCTTTATTTTATGTATATTGTATATTCGTGTTACAATTTTTTATTTTTTTAACCCTTCTTTTTTGGTATATACTAATATGGTTTTACAATTTATTTTTTAGTGTGTCCTGATAGCCCCTGAGGAAGTTGTATACGAAACACGGCCTGTGTTGGGCTTAGGCCACTTATTTGGTTATAATAAATTTATTGGGTGTTGAATCTGCCGCTTCCTGTTTTTGTTTATGATAAAATGAGGAACACAGTTAAGAAAAAACTAAAAGGAGCAGTTGCAAAGGTTAAAGACGTTGGCTGTTGTTGAAAAATACTATCTTGGAAGCCCAGACAAGCTGTATTCCACGCTTTAAGAAAAGTGGAAGGAAGTCCAAAAAACTGCCAGCATGGTTTAAAGGTGAGGTCAGAGAGGCTGTTGTTTCCAAAAGAGCATCTTTCAGGAAATGGAAAAAAGAGCCAAACGACGAAACCTGGAAACAGCACAAGCACTGGCAAGTCAAATGCAAGGCATTGATAAGGCAGGCAAAGGGAAAATTTGAGAAGAAGCTTGCTGCGGAAGCAAAAACGTGAAGTAAAGACCTTTTCAAGTACATTCGTAGCAAAAAACCTGTGAGAGAGCCAGTTGGTCCATTAGATGATAAAGGGGTTAAAGGAGCACTAAGAGGCGACAAGGCGATAGCGGAGAGACTGAATGAATTCTTTGCTTCAGTCTTTACTGAGGAAGATGTAGGGATGTTACCCATGACTGAAGTGGTATTTAAAGGTGTGGAAGAATTGAAGGAAATATCGATACATTGGGAAGATGTATTACAACTATTAGATAAACTGAAGAGTAGCAAATTACCTGGGCCAGATGGTATACATCCAAGGGTGTTGAAAGAACTGAAATATGAGATTGCAGACCTGCTATTAGTAATCTGTGAACTATCATTCAAATCATCTCTAATACCTGAAGATTGGAGGATCGCCAATATAACACCAATTTTTAAAAAGGGTTCCAGGGGTGATCCAGGAAACTACAGACCGGTGAGCCTGACATCAGTACCAGAAAAAATGGTAGAGACCATCATAAAGAATAAAATTACTCAGCATGTAGATAGTCATGACCTAATGGGAGACAGCCAACATGGCTTTAGACAAGGAAGATCTTGTCTTACTAATCTGTTATGTTTTTTTGAAGGAGTGAATAATCAGGTGGACAAAGGTGAGTCGGTTGATATTGTGTATCTGGACTTTCAGAAAGCCTTTGACAAGGTCCCTCATGAGAGACATTTGGCAAAACTAAAGAGTCATGGGATAGGAGGCAGTGTTCTATTGTGGATCAGGAACTGGTTAAAAGATAGAAAGCAGAGGGTAGGTCTAAATGGCCAATTTTCCCAATGGAGAAAGGTGAATAGTGGTGTACCCCAGGGATCTGTGCTGGGTCCGCTGCTTTTTGACATATTCATAAATGACCTGGAAAGTGGAATAACGAGTGAGTTTATCAAATTTGCAGATGACACAAAACTATTTAAAGTTGTTAAAACCCAAGAGGATTGTGGAAAATTGCAAGAGGATCTTGATAAATTGGAAGACTGGGCATCAAAATGGCAGATGAAATTTAATGTGGACAAGTGCAAGGTTATGCACCTAGGGAAGAACAACCCAAACTATCGTTACACGATGCAAGGTTCCACATTAGGAACTACCACCCAGGAAAAATATTTAGGCGTCATTGTGGATACCATGTTAAAACCCTCGGCCCAGTGTGCAGCAGCTGCCAAGAGAGCAAATGATAAGGAAAGGAACGGAAAATAAAACAAAAGATATTATAATGCCTCTATATCGTTCCATGGTGAGACCGCACCTTGAATATTGTGTGCAATTCTGGTCACCGTATCTTTAAAAGGATATAGCGATTTTAGAAAAGGTTCAGAGAAGAGCCACCAAAATGGTAAAGGGGATGGAAGGATACTCCTATGAAGAAAGGCTAAAAAGGTTAGGGCTCTTTAACCTGGAAAAGAGACGGCTGAGGGGAGATATGATAGAAGTCTGTAAATTAATTAACGGAGTGGAATGGGTAAACGTAGATCGATTGTTTACCTTATCAGAATATAGAAAGACTAGGGGACATGCAATGAAGCTACAGGGTAAACTATTTAAGACTAATAAAAGAAAATATTTTTTCACTCAATGTGTAATCAAACTCTGGAATTTGTTACCTGAGGATGTAGTAAAGGCTGTTAGTGTAGCTGGGTTTAAAAAAGGTTTGGACAAGTTCCTGGAGGAAAGGTCCATAAACCATTATTAAGAAGGGACCCAGGATATCAATGCTTGAACCAATACAAGCATTGTGGAACCTGTGTCCCTTGGGGAAACTGCTAGGTACATATGACCTAGATTGGCCTCTGTTGGAAACAGAATACTGGGCTTGATGGACCTTGGTCTGACCCAGTATGGCACATCTTATGTTCTTATGTTCTTATGTAAACAGATAAGAATTTTTTAGAGGTGTTCATTCATTAGTGTGTATTGAATTAATTAGCATGTCTTAACTTGATTAATGCACACAAAATTTAACATACATTAACTTATGAATTAACGTGTTAAGTTAATCAGTGCATATTTTGAAAAGTTCTATCTTTTTATTTAAAGGAATACATGAAACAAACACCAAAAATATATATTTATATCACAAATGAGCTCAAATGTTTTGCTCTGTATACAGCCCTAAAACATTTTTCTCCCCCCACCAGAGGGCAATTGCCCAAGTGTTTTCCAGAGGTAAAAGGTATCTTGATAGTGTAACATCACTGAAAACTGTTGTCTTAATGAGGCTGAAATTCTTGTGTATTTTTCCACAACACGCAGACTTACCAGCATTGAGAGATGGCATTCCCAGGAGTATCGTTTGGTCAGGGAAGGAAAGCCCATATGTAGATTGGATTTTCAAGTATATGTACCTAGCAAACTCTATCCACACAAATAAAAGGGTGCAAGCAACCGCATACAATTTATACTGTTGGCAGTTCTCAAAGAGAAAATGCATGTGTGTTTTTGCATTGACAATTGGCTATGTCTTCAAGCAACAAACATTTGCTTTTTTTAAGTGCCATCAATATTTACTCCTGGCAACCCAGCAGCCCCTGGGTCTTATTGGAAAGGTATTACTAGAAAAATTAAGGGCGTGGGCAGGATCCCGGCGCCCGTAGGTAACCGGGTGCCCGGCCCGATGCAGGACCTGGCTCGCGCCCCTTGGGAGCGAAATGGACGGTGGGGGGGGGGGGGGGAAGGCATCAGGAGCGGGCTTGGTGGTGGTGCGGCTTCATTGGCCGCAAGGCTGAGGGAAGCTTCAAATTGATTGGATCCCCCCGTGGGAGCGCGTGCAGGGGATCCGCCGGCCTGTGCGAGCATGCGCACGAGCCTTTCGGCATCGTGGCACATGTGAGGTGCATGCTGCCAACTACAGCTCCTGCGGGCCGTTGCTTCGTGGCCGGTGTAGGCAGTCGCGAATTGCAGGCCAGTTGGTGCTTGGCGTTGGTGTCGGCAGCGAAAGTCCGGCGGCGTTCGGCGTCAGCATTGCTGATCGGGACACGAAGGCGGCATTGAGCGCCTGGAGAGCCAGGCGAGTCGGGTTTCGAGAGGGTGTGAGGAGAGGGCCCAGGCCAGGCTTCAGCATCGAGCAGTCTGTTAAAAAAATAAAAAAATAAAAAACAAGCTACCCGTGGTTTAAAGGTGATTCAGTCTATTCGACCCAGTTGCAGTGCTGGGGGCTACGGGTGCAAGACTCCGCTGAAAACATTGACTTATTCATTTCAGTAATTAAAAAAAAAAAAAACCAGGGAGAAGAGGACCTTGTGGTAAAGAAAAGGATAAAAAAAAAAAGCTGTCTATACATATAAATAGCAATAAGATACAAGGTTCCACGATGCCACCAGGTAGGGCAGGCCGTGGACGGGGGCGGGGGGAGGATAGTGCTAGGCTGAGCAGGACACGGTAGGGCCGGGGGGGGGGGCGGGGATGTGGGGGTGGTAGGAGCAACAGGCAGCGGGGACGCTCTGTGAGCCAGGAGACTCAACCAGCTAGGGGAAAGGCGGTGGGACCTCCTAGGCCACGGGGAAGGTCCGGGGGTCAGGCCAGTAGGGTGCGGGTAGGCTGCAGGCCCGGTGGGCATGGTAGGGGGGGCATATTACTGGAAAGGGGGTTGGGGCTTGATGGTGCGCAGGATGAAGGGCAGGGGAATTGGCAAGGGGGCGATGATGGTGGGGTGAGGATCGGGGCTCGGGGAGGGGACACACCAGTCCACGCTGGGGTCAGTGTTCCAGTTCGTCCGGGGTGGGGCGAGGGTGTGGTCCCTGGTGGTGCCTGCTTTCGCGAAGGGGCCAGGAGTGGCTCTGAGATGGAGCCCATGGCGGGGTTCGGCTCGGGGGTATGCCGGGGTTTGCCCCAGGTGGGCAGATGTTAGATTGGGAACGGTGGATGGGAGGGGGTCAAGGCCCATCCGCGGACGATTGGGCAAGGACCTGGCAACCGGTCTGGTCTGCCGGTTTTTCTCCCCACGTTTTCCCCTTTCTGTCTCAGCAGGTTCCATACCTTCCTTCGCCAGGACCGGCGATTGGAGTCAGCAGTCGCCGACAGCCGAACATGAATGCCCACGGAGAGGCGATGCACCCTGGCGTGGAGGCAGGTCCGGTGGCCCAAAGTTTGAATGAGCAGCGACCGGGCGAACAGCAGGTGCAAGGGACGAGTACACCGGCGGGGATGGATGCTTCAACGGCGGGTAAGTTTTTGTTGGACGACGGGGCGGGGGGGAGGCGAAAGGACGGAGAAAAGGGGCAAGGTGGTTAGAAAGAGGAAGCATTCGTGTCGGCGGAGGAGGGACTCGGACTTGTCGTCATCGGAGTCGTCAGGATCATCATCGGATGGTCTGGGTATGGGGTCTGAGGCGCGAGAGTCCGGGATGGCGGGTGCGAACCAGAATGTGGCGACTTTATCTGAAATGTGGGAGGGGGCGCCGGAGAAGTTGTGGCGGAGAATTCGAAAACGTAAATATATTGACATTTTCTGCCTTTTGGAAGGTCGTAAGCATTCGGGCGAGAGTAAGAAGAAGCAGAAAGAGGACGAAAAGGCGGGCAAAATTCGGAAGGTGTCTAACACAGTAGTAAATTGGGCTAGGTCCTTTTTGCGGCTGGCTAGCGTATGGGGGCAGCATCGCCCGGGCCAGTATGGTATGATGCTGGCTTATGCGGATACAATTCTCGAGGCTTCCCAGACCCACGAAGGGTGGGCCTGGTTGAATTATGATGAGAAGTTTTGGGTTAAAATGGAGGAAAACAAGTCATTGTCCTGGGCAACTCAAGACATCAATTTGTGGCTTACCCAAATGTCTGTGAGGACGGCTGTAAGGGGGGTGCAGGGGAGGGGTGGCTCGACGGCTATCGCAGGGACGAGTCGTTCCTTTCGGGGTGGGGGGGTCCCCTCTCCTGGCAGAGAGGTGTTGGGTATGGTTGGGGACGTCTGCTGGCGGTTTAACAGGTCAGCGTGCCCCTTCCAGGATTGCAAATTCAGGCATGCATGCTCTGCCTGCGGCAGCGGCCATCCTTCATCCAAATGCCTTAAGAAAGGTTCCGTGGGGCCGGCCTTGCCTGCAAGTAAGACAGCTGGGGGTGTTTGAGGTCACCCCTACACCAATAAAAGTGGAGGCGTTGAGAAGGTGGTTACAGGGTTACCCGAGTTTGAATGTTCAAAGAATGTTACTGTTGGGGTTTCAGTTGGGGTTTGTGATACCTGTTGGGGGGGTGGTAGCGGCTTCAGCCGCGAGGAATTCCCCATCGGTTCGGAGGTTTGCGGCAATAGCTCAGGAGAAGGTGGCTATGGAGATAAAGTTGGGCAGGATTGCAGGGCCATTTTGGCAACCTCCTTATCGTGATTTTGTAGTGTCCCCGGTTGGGATTATACCAAAGAAAGAACCGGGGAAGTTTCGGATGATCCATAATTTATCTTTTCCACTGGGAAATTCGGTGAACGATCACATACCGTGCAAGTGGTGTACGGTCCGCTACGCGTCATTTGACAGGGTGGAGGAGCTGGTCAGGAAGGTCAGGCCTGGCGCGCTGATGGCAAAGGTCGATATCGAAGCGGCATTTCGTTTATTGCCGGTGCACCCCACGGCTTTTCGTTTCTTGGGTTTTCAATTGTTTGGTGGATTCTATTTCGATAAGCGCATGCCTATGGGTTGCTCGGTGTCCTGTGCCTACTTCGAGAAATTCAGCACCTTTTTGTAGTGGGCCGTGACTCGACTGGTGGGCAGGGGCGGCCCAAAGGGGGTGCGGGGCCATGTGCGGAGACTCGGTGCGGGGCCTCATTTGCATAAGTGGCCTTATTTGCATAACTATTTGCATAATGCTAACATACACTAACTTTTAGTAAACATGTCTCTTAATGAGTGTATGGATAAAGACAGACTAAAAGATTTCTACATTACTATAATCCAGTGCCAACCGCCAGGCACATTAGGAACTACTACAAACACTGCCCATTTAGAACCAATTAAACAACTGATAATTATGGGCTTTTTATTGTGAGCTAATCATTACTGAATATCAACCGATCGTATAAGCTCAAACTATAACTCTTGGAATCTTCAATGAAACTATAAGTAGAAAACTTCTCCGAGGTACTCAGGTCTCAGCAACAATTTTACAGCCTTAATATAAGCTGGAGTATCATGCTTCCAAGCTTAGCTGCTGTTAACATCAACGACCTGATTAAAGTACCCTGTGTTTTCTTGAAAATTGGTCAGTCCTTCTGCCAATTGCTCTTCAGCAATTTTTCTATCTTTTTTATTATTTTTTCTATATTTTTTTAGACTATTATTTTCGTATTTATACACATAAAAACTGCAAAAGTCATTTTCAACACTTGTGCATTATTTACTACCAACAGCCTCCTCTTATTTCTTATATTAAATATACTTCTTGTAGATGAATCTTCACTGGGATATTTTAACTTGTAGACACTTATCTCAGTTGTGCACTCTTTCACATCCTGCTATGTTCGCAAGAAGTATTCTTTAAAGTGAGCTGTCATTCTTCGCGGCTATAACAAATGCTCCCGACGCCATTCCTCTAAGGTACCCAAGCGTTTCGCAACGAAAGGTTCTTCAGGGGAATGCACACTTTGTTAGGTAGCCGACCTGAAATAATGTCAAACTGTCAACTCTGTTCATCCATTCCATTGTATGATATTAATGAATATGGCACTAGAAAAAACTCTCTCCTTATCTCTAAACATCGCATTAAATTACCTGTGTAACCATTCTGTTTCTTAATCAAGCAGGAAATCTTCCATTCTCTTCCTTACTTGTTCTTTTATCAAAAGACGCCGCGCATGCGGAAACGGCCATCCTCCTCGCTCTTAAATCTCCTATGGGAGCTCCACCTACTCTTGAAAAAATGGCTACCCTCATTCAGAAATCTTCTCACACTATGAGAAACAATGTATCCACTCTATGGAAGCATTCAGACCATTCGGAATCACCGTATTGAGTGTGTAAATCCACCATTGTTCTTTCCTTAGTAAAATCTGCTCTTTTGTCTGTCTTCCATTCGACCAAAGAATTTGGTCTATAGCAAAACATTTGAGCTGTTCAAAATTATGATTTTCTCGGAGGCAATGTGCCACCATTGGTGCCTCCATAATCTTGTTATTTAATCGGCTGCGGTGTTCAGCCAACCGCAGCCGTAGGGAACGAATTGTTTTACCAATGTACAGTAGCCCACATGGGCAATAAATTCCATAAACTACGAAAGCAGATTGACACGTGGTGTTTTTGGTAAGTTTGTATTCTACCCCATGATACTGAAAAACATTGGTTTCAAAGGTCACGGCACATAGGCTGCACGATCCACAACTCTTATGACCACTATTTTGAATTAATCTCTCTCCCCAGAGCCTGCTGTTGTTAAGCTTTTCCTGTCCTTGCCTGCCTGAGTGACTCCTCCCCCTGTGTGTGTGGTAGCCATTTTGAATTAATCTCTCTCCCCAGAGCCTGCTGTTGTTAAGCTTTTTCCTGTCCTTGCCTGCCTGAGTGACTCCTCCCCCTGACCCCCTCCCCCTGAGGTATCCTGTAACCTTGTTCCTGTTTTCTCCACGTGTGCATAGGCTGTTTTAGTTTGCTTTTCTCTGATCAGAGAAAGGCTGAACTTTTACAGAGCTCTGCTAGTGAGTGGATTTTTGCCTCCTGGGACATCTTACTGTGAGTTCTAGCTGTTTATTTAATTATTTACTGTTTGTCTAACTGCTGTTTGTTTAATTATTTAGTGTTTATCTTAGTGGTGTGCAAGTTTCAGCCTTCTCAGCTGTACTTACCTTGCCTCTCTCAATTAACTGGGCCTTGTGTGGTACCCCCATCCCCCTGCTGAGGGTTCAGGACAGGGTACCTTGTAACTGCCCTCTTTAATAGGACTTATCTCCCCCCCTCCCTCCCCAGCACCCACCCACCCCTGGGGAAATTGTAGTTTTATAGGTACTTGGACATCTTAGAGGAAAGGGGCTGCTCTCAGGTGCAGCTCTTAATCCAAATCAGTCATACACAGAGGACCTGTGATTAATTAGCTTCAGGTACACAGGGTGTATTAGGGGTATTAGATACACTTTTATTAGTATAAGCATCTACACCAATCCTTATTATATACCGATTTAAAAGACCTAAACACAAGCTTTAAACTAAGATGCAGTCAGAGGTCCAGCAACGAGATGGGGGTTCTCCAGTCTTTTGCATCGAGTGTCACATGTATGATTATCTCCCAGTTGGTGAGAGGTCCTACATATGCACTAAGTGCAGGGAGCTCTTTGCTCTCAGGGAACGAGTCCGTTCTCTAGAGGCTAGAGTAGCAGACCTGGAAGACATAAGAAAGACAGAGAAGTACATGGACGAGACCTACAGGGATATAGTCTTGAAGTCCCACCTCCAGTCTGGCAGCATCCCTGTTGCCATGGAGGAGAGAGGTCACGTGACAGGAGAGCATCACCCTGGTGTGGCAGGAAGTGATCCTGTAACTAGGACCTGTCCTCCAGGTGATGTAAAACCCTCTCGCACCGAGGACGTTTCTCCAGGGCCATGTCCCCATGAGGGGAGGGTCAGGACAGCTGTTATAGTTGGTGATTCAATCATTAGGAATGTAGATAGCTGGGTGGCTGGTGGACGTGAGGATCGCTTGGTAACATGCCTGCCTGGTGCGAAGGTAGCAGATCTCACGCACCGCCTAGATAGGATCATAGATAGTGCTGGGGGGGAGTCTGCTGTCTTGGTACATGTTGGTACCAATGACATAGGAAAATGTGGTAGGGAAGTTCTGGAGGCTAAATTTAAGCTTTTAGGTAGGAAGTTGAAATCCAGAACTTCCAGGATAGCGTTCTCCGAAATGCTTCCTGTTCCACGTGCAGGACCCAAAAGACAGGCAGAGCTCCGGAGTCTCAATGCGTGGATGAGACAATGGTGCAAGGATGAGGGTTTTGGATTTGTTAGGAACTGGGGAACATTCTGGGGAAAGGGGGGGCTCTTCCGAAGGGATGGGCTTCACCTTAATCAGGATGGGACCAGACTGCTGGCATTAACCTTTAAAAAAGAGATAGAGAAGCTTTTAAACTAGAAAATAGGGGAAAGCCGACAGTCACCCAGGAGCGCACGGTTCGGACAAAGGTATCCTTGAAGGATACTACCAAAAGCAGTGAGGTTCCAAAAGGGAGTATAGTAGCCCAAATGCCCTTGAGTAAGGAGCAGACAGAGCATAAAGATTCCCAATTACCCATGCCTACCAATAGCCAGATTAATATTAATAAAATGCAGTCTCTAAAATGCTTGTATGCCAATGCTAGAAGTCTAAACAATAAGATGGGAGAATTAGAATATATAGCATTAAATGAGAGGTTAGATATGATTGCACTCTCAGAGACATGGTGGAAGGAGGATAACCAGTGGGACACTGTGATACCTGGATACAAACTATATCGTAATGATAGAGCTGAACAAATTGGTGGAGGGGTTGCGCTCTATGTTAGAGAGGGCATTGAGTCAGAAAGGATTAAAGTTTTGCAGGGAACAAAATATGCTGTAGAATCTCTATGGATTGAAATTCCATTTATGAAGGGGAAGGTGATGGCAGTGGGAGTATACTATCGACCACCTGGCCAGAATGAACAAATGGATGATGAAATGCTCAAAGAAATCAAGGAAGCTAACAAAAGCCACAACAGAGTAGTAATAATGGGTGATTTCAATTACCCCGGTATCGACTGGGACAGTGTCACAGCAGGACAAGCTAAAGAGATAAAGTTTCTAGATGAAATAAATGACTGCTTCTTGGAGCAGCTGGTTCATGAACCGACCAGAGGGGAAGCCATACTGGACCTAGTCCTTAGTGGAACGCCAGATCTGGTGCAAGAAATAAGGGTGTTGGGACCACATGGCAATAGTGATCATAGTATGATCATGTTTGATTTAATCAGTGGAGGACAGATAGTAAAGGAATCCACAGTACTACCTTTTAACTTTCAAAAGGGTGACTATGATAGAATGAGGAATATAGTTCGGAAAAAACTAAAAGGAGCGGTTCCAAAGGTTAAAGACTTACAGCAAGCTTGGGTGTTATTTAAAAATACTATCCTCGAAGCCCAGACCAGCTGTATTCCACGCATTAAGAAAAGTGGAAGAAAGTCCAAAAAACTGCCAGCATGGTTTAAAGGTGAGGTCAGAGAGGCTGTTGCTGCCAAAAGAGCAACCTTCAGAAAATGGAAAAAAGAGCCAAATGATGAAAACTGGAAACAGCACAAGCACTGGCAAGTTAAATGCAAAGCATTGATAAGGCAGGCAAAGCGGGAATTTGAGAAGAAACTTGCTACGGAAGCAAAAACACGAAATAAAGACTTTTTCAAGTACATTCGTAGCAAAAGGCCTGTGAGAGAGTCAATTGGACCATTAGATGATAGAGGGGTAAAAGGGGCAGTAAGAGGAGACAAGGCTATAGCAGAGAGACTGAATGAATTCTTTGCTTCGGTCTTTACTGAGGAAGATGTAGGGGTGTTACCCAAGACTGAAGTGGTATTTAAAGGTGATACTGCAGAGGAATTGAGAGAAATATCGCTACACCGGGAAGATATATTACAACTATTTGATAAACTGAATAGTAGCAATACACCTGGACCGGATGGTATACATCCCAGAGTGTTGAAAGAACTGAAATATGAGATTGCAGACCTGTTATTGGTAATCTGTGAACTTTCATTAAAATCATCTGTAATACCTGAAGATTGGAGGGTCGCCAACGTAACACCAATTTTTAAAAAGGGTTCCAGGGGTGACCCGGGAAATTACAGACCGGTGAGCCTGACGTCAGTACCAGGGAAAATGGTAGAAGCCATCATAAAGAACAAAATTACACAGCATGTAGATAGTCATGGCCTAATGGGAGACAGCCAACATGGCTTTAGACAAGGCAGATCTTGTCTTACTAATCTGATCTGTTTTTTTGAAGGAGTGCATAAACAGGTAGACAAAGGTGAGTCGGTTGATATAGTGTATCTGGACTTTCAGAAAGCTTTTGACAAGGTCCCCCATCAGAGACTTTTGGCGAAGCTAAAAAGTCATGGGATAGGAGGCAGTGTACTATTGTGGATCGGGAACTGGTTAAAAGATAGAAAGCAGAGGGTAGGGCTAAATGGCCAATATTCCCAATGGAAAAAGGTGAATAGTGGAGTACCCCAGGGATCTGTACTGGGTCCGCTACTTTTTGACATATTCATAAATGACCTGGAAAAGGGAATAACTAGTGAGGTAATCAAATTTGCAGATGACACAAAACTGTTTAAAGTTGTTAAAACCCAAGAGGATTGTGGAAAACTGCAGGAGGATCTGGATAAATTGGAAGACTGGGCATCCAAATGGCAGATGAAATTTAATGTGGACAAGTGCAAAGTTATGCACCTAGGAAAGAACAACCCACACTATAGTTACAAGATGCAAGGCTCCACATTAGAAACCACCACCCAGGAAAAAGATTTAGGAGTCATCGTGGATAACATGTTAAAACCCTCCGCCCAGTGTGCAGCGGCGGCCAAGAAAGCAAATAGAATGCTAGGTATCCTAAGGAAAGGGATGGAGAATAAAACAAAGGATATTATAATGCCTCTGTATCGCTCCATGGTACGACCGCACCTTGAATATTGTGTGCAATTCTGGTCACCGTATCTTAAAAAGGACATAGAGTTATTAGAAAAAGTACAGAGAAGAGCCACCAAATTGGTGAAGGGGATGGAAGGCTACTCCTATGAAGAGAGGCTAAAAAGGTTAGGGCTCTTTAACCTAGAAAAGAGGCGGCTGAGGGGAGATATGATAGAGGTGTATAAATTAATGAATGGAGTGGAACGGATAAACGTGGATAAATTGTTTACGCTATCAGAATATAGAAGGACTAGGGGGCATGTAATGAAGCTACAGGGTAAACTATTTAAGACAAATAGGAGAAAATATTTCTTCTCTCAACGTGTAATCAAACTCTGGAATCTGTTACCGGAGGATGTAGTAAGGGCTGTTAGTATAGCTGGGTTTAAAAAAGGTTTGGACAAGTTCCTGGAGGAAAGGTCCATAAACCACTATTAAAAAGGGACCCAGGATATCAATGCTTGGCCTAGTACAAGCACTGCAGAACCTGTGTCTTTTGGGGAAACTGCTAGGTACGTATGACCTAGATTGGCCACTGTTGGAAACAGGATACTGGGCTTGATGGACCTCGGTCTGACCCAGTATGGCATTTCTTATGTTCTTATGTTCTTATGTTCTTACTAGACTGACCACTTAACACATTTGCTGTGGCTGAAGTAAGCGGACGAAGCCGAGACGGGCACAATTGTTCCTTAAAATTTTGTCCTCTACTCCAAACGCAGCGGATGCGTTTATCTTGCAATCCTGGAGTCACTTCTAGCGTCCTACTGTGGGTACGAATGATTTTTTGAATTTGAAAACTCAATGGAGAAAACGAGTGATAAAGTTAATCGTATCTTCCTCATATGTTTGTTGAGAATGCTGTGATGGTCCTGTAGGTGATAATAAGAGCTGACGGTTGTTATATAAAGCTCTTTTGAATGCCTTTCTTATTGTTGATTTTGGATAGCCTCTAGATTGAAAATTTTCCATCAACTGTTGTGATTTATAACAAAAATCTGACACGTCTGAACAGTTTCTCCTGTACCTAAGAAACTGGGAAAAAGGCAAACCTTCCTTTAGCGACCTCGGGTGAGCACTGGTGAAATGTAAAAATGTATTACGATCTGTGGGTTTATGATAAACTGATGTTACCCAAGTTGAATCACCCCGTGTGATCGCTACATCCAAAAAATTGATTGTATCTCTGGCATATTCTATTGTAAACTTTATATTTTGATCCCTCTTATTTAACCATTCAAAAAAAGAAAAAAGTTCATTTTTTGTGCCTTCCCAGATCAAGAATACGTCATCTATAAAACGCTTCCACATGACAATGTTACTGTTGTATGGAGACCTCTCAAGCCACCGCTTCTCAAATGCAGCCATATAAAGGTTCTCTATGGACGGGGCACTCGTCGCGCCCATAGCAACCCCCGCAATTTGCTGATAGATAACTTCTTGAAATTGAAAAATGTTCTGAAAAATGACCAATCTGGATAATTTCAAAAGAAAAGAAAGTTTAGCGTCAGATAAGTCTCCTCGTTGAAACAAAGATTGCTCCACTATTTCTTGTGTGGCTTGTTGAGGGATACTAGTGTATAGTGACACTACATCTATTACCACTAACCAAGTACCCAAACTCATAGACCAACTATCGAATTCCATAAGAACATTCAAAAAATGTGTAGTATCCTTTAAATAAGACGGAATTCGTGGCAAGAGTGGACGCAAAAACGAATCCACAAATTGTGAAACAGGCTCTAATGGAGTTCCCTTCGTTGATACAATAGGCCTTCCCGGAGGGGTTAAAAGATTCTTATGGATTTTCAGCACCATGTAGAATTGAGCTAGTGCTGTCGAATCACTATTTAAATACCGGAATTCTCGCTTATCCAAAACATGTTGGCGTAAGGCTACTAGAGTTATCTCTTTAATGTCTAATTTCAACTGAGGTGTGGGATCGACAGTTAGTATACTATATGTTTGTTCATCCTGGAGTTGGGTCAATGCTTCCCTGATGTAATACTGTCTGTCTAATAGCACTATTGCTCCTCCTTTGTCGGCCCTCCGGATTACAATATCTGTACGATTTCATAATTGTGATAAAGTATGCCTTTCAGCAGATGTCAATGCTGTTGATGACTTTCGCCGAGTGCGTTCTAACTTTTGTATATCAGCTAACACTAGATCCTGGAATACCGACACTGCTGGTGGAAGAGGACCAGGCGGAGTCCATCTAGATTTGAAAGGTAAAGAGATTTGCGGGGTCCATTCAATATCTACTTCTTGATCCTCTTGTTGTTCAGAAGAAGGTAATGAAGCAAAATAATTTTTCAATTGTAATTTTCTAATTAAGTTCTGAAAGTCTATGCGAAACTGAAAAGGATCATGGACCATTTTAGGCACGTAGGACAAACCTTTAGTTAATAACTGAGTCATGGGGAAATCCTTGCGACGCCTCTGTGTTTCTTTAGCTAAGTCTGGAAAAATACGTACCATTAAACCCTTAAACAATAAATTTCTTTTCTTAAAGAATAGCCTAAGAAGCCACTCTCTATCTGACAATAATGCAAAAGTAACAAGCAGCGTAGATGAAACCGGAGTCTCACATTCAGAGGTTTCCAATAAATCTGTAACATTCAGAACATTAACTTGATCTTTTACCCCCTCCGAATCAGCCCCTTTTTCAACCCCATTTTCAACAATTTTTGCCTTAGGAAGATAATAAATTCTTCTGTTACGCCCTGGGGTTCTTCAACTGGGAGGGCTCTTTTTTCTTAAACACCCATGCAAATGCTTGGTGAAATACAGAGCTATTTCATATATTTTTTATGATCCTTCCCAGTTAACGGCCTTTATTGCTGCCAGGCGCTTGGAGACTTCTATTGGGGCCTCACCTGTGCTCTCATAAAATAATACTGGAGTTAGTTAGCTGCCTTTTCCTTTCTACTTTGTTAGTATATTGTGCATTTGGAATTTTGGAATTCTCCCCTCTTATATTGTGGGCTAGGGTGAACAGATGCATTGATTTTTGAAAAATTTTCTTGTTATAATTAATCTGCTATGATTGTTCCTGATTGTATCTGTACTTTTTCTTTCAAGATTGTTCTGTGAACTTTCTTGATTTATAATGTAAAATGATTATAAATAAATAAATAAAAAAAATAAAAAAAAATAACTGAGTCATCTCTTTTGAAATAGGTTTCCCTGAGATGTTAATAACTAGATCCATATCAGAAGATGGTGTTGAAACATCTTTTACTTTCTCTTTGGATATCGTCTTTCTGGGGATCTTCCTCGATTGTCCTTCTGCTTTTTATTCTTTGTAGTTTCGTCGCGGTCCCTGGAAAATCTCCTTTCTTTTGATGAAGTGCTTGTATTAGTATCGTCGGAATTATCCGAAAAGTTCTCAAAATGTACTTTTTTTCTTGAACCACGTATGTTTTTCCTATTTGCATTTAGCCATGGATAGACGTATCCGGTTGTATAATCTGAATTGTCACGACTCAATTTTTTGGATTTCTTTGCCATTACTTCCTGTCGAACAGTTTCTATCTGTTTTTGTGTTTCTGTTGTTTTCAAAAGAAACTGGTCTGGGGTGGATAATTCCTTCAAACTAGCTTGAAGTTTTTCTATTTCAGCTGTCATATGTTGAACTTCCATGCGGGTATGCTCTATAATCAAGATCATCAGGTCTAATGAGCATTTATTGAGCACTTTGTTCCACTTTGTTATAAAAATTGTATCAATATTAGGTAATCGAGGTTCTTTATACACACGCAGACCCCTCGGGATCTGCTGTCGATTGATATACTCAACCAAAGATAAGCGGTGTAATTCCGCTCTTAGGTTCCTTTTTTGTAAACTTAATAACGAGTCCCATTGGCCTTCAGTATCTCCTGTGAGTTGTTGTGTCATTGTGGGGCCCTGGGCAAATGGAGTTTTTTCTTTAAGTAATCCTGCGACATATTCTTGAGGGAAGCTAAAAATATCCCTCCATCCGGATTGGCCCTCCATCAGCAGTTAAACAACTGATAATTATGGGCTTTTTATTGTGAGCTAATCATTACTGAATATCAACCAATCGTATAAGCTCAAACTATAACTCTTGGAATCTTCAATGAAACTATAAGTAGAAAACTTCTCCGAGGTACTCAGGTCTCAGCAACAATTTTACAGCCTTAATATAAGCTGGAGTATCGTGCTTCCAAGCTTAGCTGCTGTTAACATCAACGACCTGATTAAAGTACCCTGTGTTTTCTTGAAAATTGGTCAGTCCTTCTGCCAATTGCTCTTCTGCAATTTTTCTATCTTTTTTATTATTTTTTGTATATTTTTTTTAGACTATTATTTTCGTATTTATACAAATAAAAACTGCAAAAGTCATTTTCAACACTTGTGCATTATTTACTACCAACAGCCTCCTCTTATTTCTTATATTAAATATACTTCTTGTAGATGAATCTTCACTGGGATATTTTAACTTGTAGACACTTATCTCAGTTGTGCACTCTTTCACATCCTGCTATGTTCGCAAGAAGTATTCTTTAAAGTGAGCTGTCATTCTTCGCGGCTATATCAAATGCTCCCGACGCCGTTCCTCTAAGGTACCCAAGCGTTTCGCAACGAAAGGTTCTTCAGGGGAATGCACACTTTGTTAGGTAGCCGACCTGAAATAATGTCAAACTGTCAACTCTGTTCATCCATTCCATTGTATGATATTAATGAATATGGCACTAGAAAAAACTCTCTCCTTATCTCTAAACATCGCATTAAATTACCTGTGTAACCATTCTGTTTCTTAATCAAGCAGGAAATCTTCCATTCTCTTCCTTACTTGTTCTTTTATCAAAAGATGCCGCGCATGCGGAAACGGCCATCCTCCTCGCTCTTAAATCTCCTATGGGAGCTCCACCTACTCTTGAAAAAATGGCTACCCTCATTCAGAAATTTTCTCACACTATGAGAAACAATGTATCCACTCTATGGAAGCATTCAGACCATTCGGAATCACCGTATTGAGTGTGTAAATCCACCATTGTTCTTTCCTTAGTAAAATCTGCTCTTTTGTCTGTCTTCCATTTGACCAAAGAATTTGGTCTATAGCAAAACATTTGAGCTGTTCGAAATTATGATTTTCTCGGAGGCAATGTGCCACCATTGGTGCCTCCATAATCTTGTTATTTAATCGGCTGCGGTGTTCAGCCAACCGCAGCCATAGGGAACGAATTGTTTTACCAATGTACAGTAGCCCACATGGTGTCACAAGGTGGACCCAACAGAGCCTGTACAAATGGAGATCAGCATGGAAGATCAGGGAGAATCTGACAGCATAAATAGAAACCTGTCAGGCGGTTGCTATAAACAACCAGGACACACGTGGGTAAGGGCTAGGAAGACACACCCAGGTAGCAGGGGAATGGAGTTTTCATTACCTGATGGGGATCAGTTGCAGGAGGTGGAGCCCAGAGACACGTACATAAAACACGCTCACAAACAGTTAGGGAAGAGAGGCAGCGGCAAGGGCAGCAGCAGCCGCGGAAGGAATGGAAATGGAATGAGAAAGAGAGAGAAAGAGAGAATGAACCATTGGGTCAGCATGAGAATCAACAGGAAAGTCTGAGTGAGTCCCAGGACCTGTTTGAGACGTTTGGAAGTCAGCAGCTGGATACTGTGTGTATGAATGAAAGTCACGAGAGACGTGGGAGGATTTCTATAGAAGGTAACAGAGCAGAAAATACAGAGAGAGGCTGTTTCCTACCTGATTGGGTAAAACCCAGAGTTAACAGGAAAAGCCAACCAAGAGCAAGCTTAAAGGAAGCAAAGAATAACTTCTTTCCTTGTGCTAGCAGCCACAAGAGAAAGGAAGTTTTCCTACCTGCAGGAGCTTGTAATTCTGCTAGTAATTCTAAACTCCCAGCTTTTAACAAAGTGCCGTCTCGAGCAGTGCAATCACAGGCAGCTGTGCAGAAGGAGCTAAGCCCAAGCAAGCTCAGAGCATACCACGAACATTCTAATAGCAGAGCCAGTGAATGCTTGCAGTTCCCTTTTAATTACCAGCAGGGACAGAGCTCCTACAAGCCACACTCAAAGGCCTATGGTAATTCCCAGCAGGGCATTTGCTCAGAGAAGCAAAGTAACTTCCTGCTAGACGGAGCAAGCCAACTTTACTCCGGTGAAACAGCTCATCCTACAAACGTGTGTTCAAGTGATTATGAATTGATGCAATGTGATATTCCAGATATGCAAGTAAGTCCTGAAGCTATGGACTGTTCTTTATCAATGGTTGACCCAGAGTTCTCTCTGAGATGATGTATTGAATGTAACCTGAAGTTAAAGCCATAACCTGTTTGCTGACAAACGGTTTCTCAGTCAAACAGTATAATTGAGCTGTAGTGAGGCAGCAAAAGAAAAGGCTGTTTTGATAACAGGAGGACTGTTTAATACTTTTCTTTTGTTATGTTTTAAAGCTGAAGCAAGCTATTTCTGTTCCACTTTATTCTTCTGTTATATGCCCGGAGTGGCTTTTGTTATTTGTTTTGCCAAAAGAAGAAAAACCTCGTGGACGGGGAATAAAGCCCTGATTTGAAATTGAAGTGTGTGCATAAGTGATTCTTATCAGAGAAGGTACAACTACCACTCCCAGAGGGCCAGGCAGGGCTGTCTGCATCTCTTACAGAGCCAAGAGGAGGAGTCATCTTGTAATACCTGACCCCACCGGTAGGGCCCCCTGAGGGTGTGACAAGAAAATGGCGTAGTATTGAGGATTTTTTTTTTGTGGCAAAGTAATTTTTCCTGGAAAGAGGAGAAATAAAAGGACATTGCTGGAAAGAAAGGAGAATATTGGCCTTACAGAACACTGTCTGGAGGAATATTCGCTGGCAGGTCGGCCAGAGGACGAATAAAGACCCTTTTTCACATGCTGAAGTCTGCCAGGAGACTGAGGTAATAGTAGCCTGAGTGGACGGGTACGGGATACCCAGTGGAAAAAAAAAAAGGGGGCGCTATAACTTGAATAAAGTTCTGTATAGAAAGTACCGCACTTGGTGGGTCTTTCTTTTCTTTCTTTACAGGAGCAGAGTCCGGAGAAGAAGATGGATCCACGGGACATGATGGCGTGGATAAACGAACAGTGGGACAAACAGGCGAAAATGGTGCAGCATCTACAAGAGCAGTACATGGCGGCCATGAAGGAGCAACAACAACCATTGCTGGAGGCAGTGAACGCTCTGTTGAACAAGCCCCATGGAGAAGGAGCAGCGCATGCTACAACGATACCGCAAGTAGAACTGAACACTGGCCTTGCTTTGTCTTTGGGACATTTAAAACAGGAGGACAATCCTGATGACTTTATTGAAGCATTTGAGCGAATAGCTGGAAACCTTAAATGGCCTTCAGAGCAATGGGCAATGCGGTTTGCAATGACCCTAAGTGGTGAAGCTCTGTCCGCATTTAAGGCCATGCCCGCTAGCCTTGCTAATGATTATCTAGAAATTAAGAAAGCAGTAAAAGATCGGCTTGGTCTTACACCAAGACACTATAGGCGTTTGTTCAGGGAGGCACAAATGCATGTAAATGAAACCCCAAAAGCACTATGCCAAAGGCTTAAAAGTCTGGCATACAAGTGGTTAGACCCAGACGGAAAATCGCTAGAATCAATTCTAGATGAGGTTATTCTAGAACAATTCCTGCTAGCAGTACCCCCAGAAATGAAAACATTTCTCACTCTACAAAATTGCTCTAATACTGAGGAGGCAGCTAAGGTGGCAGAAGTGTTTAAAGAAGCCAAAAGAGCTGATACCTCTAGGATAAGCCTTTTAAAAGTGGCAGGTATGGAAGAGTCTGTTGAGTGGAAAAAGTGTGAAAGGGTCAAGGCACATAATTATGATTCAGGTAAAGTTAGGACAGTCCTTGTAACAGGGACAGAAGAGATAATACCCGAGGAATTCGTGCAAATGTTCCAGGTAGAGGGATTACAGGTCCTAGCGCTACTGGATTCGGGGGCCGATCAGAGTATGGTTTCTCGTGACTTCTGGGAAACCATAGAAAAACATCGGTCGTCTCCCTCGAATCCAGTAGAAGGCCAAGTACGCATAAGATGCGTACATGGGGAAGCTTCCCACTATTCACTATACGAGGTGGGCGTACAAGGTTTAGGGACCATCCGTCAGATACTGGTCGCCGTGGTACCCAAACTGCCTTATGCGGTTGTCCTTGGACGAGACTGGATTCCTTTCTGCCAAGAAATGGAGAAGGGTCTCCAAGAGATATTAGTACCCGCACCCACACAATGCCCAGCAGTAGCTGATGAGGAAAAGGTAGAAGCAATAGCAGCCGCTATCCCCAGTCCACTATTTGGGAAACCACATAAAAAGGGACCCCAGGCTCAGGAGCCACCACCATCTGGAAAACAGAAATTTACCTTACAGTTTTGTAAGAATACTGACCAGGCTAAAAGTCCAAAAAGAGCCTCCGCGGTAGCAGCGGGATACGACCTTTTTAGTGTGGAGAACGCTGTGGTGGTAAAAGGAGGGAAAGCATTGATAGACACAGGCATCCAGATTAAAATCCCAGATGGATGCTACGGACGTATAGCGCCGAGGTCGGGTCTAGCAGTAAAATACTCGATAGATGTTGGTGCCGGGGTTATCGACCCCGATTATCGAGGTCCAGTGAAAGTCCTGTTATTTAATTTCGGAGACAAAGACTTTAAAGTACGTACAGGTGATCGTATTGCACAGTTAATCTGTGAGCGCGTAGGGTTCCCGACTGTTGAGGAAGTACCCTCATTACCACCCACTGAAAGGGGAAAGAGCGGGTTTGGCTCTACGGGGGCAAGAGAGGTAAAGAGCTTAACGGCCCTTGGTGAGGAAAGGACCGAAGAGGATCTGGGGCCCCAGGTAGAGGATTGGGCAAAGCAACCCCCCCCCCCCAGGATAGGTTCTGAGTTAACCCCTCAACAACAAAAAGAGTTAATGCAACTATTGGCAAAATTTTCGGATGTATTAACTACTTTACCAGGCGAGACCCATCTCGTAGCGCACGAAATAATCACTGTACCAGGACGAGTCATACGACAACGTCCATATAGGATGCCCGAATCCAGAAAACAGGAAGTTATTGCCCAGGTAAAAGAAATGCTGACCACAGGCATCATAGAGGAGTCTCGGAGCCCGTGGTCCAGCCCCATAGTGATGCCGAAACCTAACGGAACCTTAAGGTTTTGCATAGACTTTCGCCAGGTCAACGACATCTCGCAATTCGATGCGTACCCTATGCCTCGCATAGATGACCTTCTGGACCGTTTGGGGCAAGCGAAATATCTAACTACTTTAGATCTCAGCAAAGGCTACTGGCAGATCCCTTTAACCAGGGATTCAAAGCCCAAAACGGCCTTTTTCACGCCACTTGGGCTATACCAATTCAGGCGGGTGCCGTTTGGTTTGCATGGGGCAGCGGCTACATGCCAGCATCTTGTAGACCAGGTTTTGAGGCCCCACCATGAGTACGCCCTTGCGTACATGGATGACATAGTAATATACAGCACAACCTGGTCACAACAACTTACAAGGGTGGAAGCAGTCCTTCGAGCACTACGGAGGGCAGGTCTCACACTCAACCCTGAAAAATGCTTGTTTGCCACGGAGGAGGCCAAATACCTAGGCCATATGGTAGGAAGGGGCCTGGTAAAACCATTGGCAAGCAAGGTAGAAAGCGTTAGAGAATTCCCCAGGCCCATAACGAAGAAGCAAGTGCGAAGCTTCTTAGGACTACTGGGCTACTATCGCCGCTTCATACCCCGCTTCGCGGAGGAAAGCATTCTCTTTACGGAGATGTTGAGAAAAAATGCACCGAACCATGTCCGATGGACCCCTGAAGCAGAGATAGCCTTCACGACCCTCAAGGAGAAATTATGCAGTGCCCCAGTATTACGAGGCATAGATTTTAACTTACCATTTATTGTACAGACCGATGCGTCGGATACGGGGTTGGGGGCGGTGATGTCCCAGGTATTCGAGGGTAGGGAGCACCCGGTAGCCTACTTAAGTAGGAAACTCTCTCCGGCAGAAAGAAACTATGCCACTATAGAGAGAGAGTGCTTAGCCATAAAGTGGGCCATCGAGGCTCTTCGTTTTTATCTCACAGGGAGAAAGTTTTTACTAATAACTGATCATGCTCCATTGAAATGGCTTCACTTAATGAAGAATAATAACGCACGATTAACCAGGTGGCACCTAGCGTTCCAAGCTTTTAATTTTGTGGTTCAGCACTGAGCAGGGAGAATGCATGGGAACGCGGATGCGCTCTCCCGAATTACGTGCTGTCCGCCAGAAATTGCGGCAGCACGTAATATTTTAAGGGGGGGAATGTGTCACAAGGTGGACCCAACAGAGCCTGTACAAATGGAGATCAGCATGGAAGATCAGGGAGAATCTGACAGCATAAATAGAAACCTGTCAGGCGGTTGCTATAAACAACCAGGACACACGTGGGTAAGGGCTAGGAAGACACACCCAGGTAGCAGGGGAATGGAGTTTTCATTACCTGATGGGGATCAGCTGGGAGGAGGTGGAGCCCAGAGACACATACATAAAACACGCTCACAAACAGTTAGGGAAGAGAGGCAGCGGCAAGGGCAGCAGCAGCCGTGGAAGGAATGGAAATGGAATGAGAAAGAGAGAGAAAGAGAGAATGAACCATTGGGTCAGCATGAGAATCAACAGGAAAGTCTGAGTGAGTCCCAGGACCTGTTTGAGACGTTTGGAAGTCAGCAGCTGGATACTGTGTGTATGAATGAAAGTCACGAGAGACGTGGGAGGATTTCTATAGAAGGTAACAGAGCAGAAAATACAGAGAGAGGCTGTTTCCTACCTGATTGGGTAAAACCCAGAGTTAACAGGAAAAGCCAACCAGAGCAAGCTTAAAGGAAGCAAAGAATAACTTCTTTCCTTGTGCTAGCAGCCACAAGAGAAAGGAAGTTTTCCTACCTGCAGGAGCTTGTAATTCTGCTAGTAATTCTAAACTCCCAGCTTTTAGCAAAGTGCCGTCTCGAGCAGTGCAATCACAGGCAGCTGTGCAGAAGGAGCTAAGCCCAAGCAAGCTCAGAGCATACCACGAACATTCTAATAGCAGAGCCAGTGAATGCTTGCAGTTCCCTTTTAATTACCAGCAGGGACAGAGCTCCTACAAGCCACACTCAAAAGCCTATGGTAATTCCCAGCAGGGCATTTGCTCAGAGAAGCAAAGTAACCTCCTGCTAGACGGAGCAAGCCAACTTTACTCCGGTGAAACAGCTGATCCTACAAACGTGTGTTCAAGTGATTATGAATTGATGCAATGTGATATTCCAGATATGCAAGTAAGTCCTGAAGCTATGGACTGTTCTTTATCAATGGTTGACCCAGAGTTCTCTCTGAGATGAAGTATTGAATGTAACCTGAAGTTAAAGCCATAACCTGTTTGCTGACAAACGGTTTCTCAGTCAAACAGTATAATTGAGCTGTAGTGAGGCAGCAAAAGAAAAGGCTGCTTTGATAACAGGAGGACTGTTTAATACTTTTCTTTTGTTATGTTTTAAAGCTGAAGCAAGCTATTTCTGTTCCACTTTATTCTTCTGTTATATGCCCGGAGTGGCTTTTGTTATTTGTTTTGCCAAAAGAAGAAAAACCTCGTGGACGGGGAATAAAGCCCTGATTTGAAATTGAAGTGTGTGCATAAGTGATTCTTATCAGAGAAGGTACAACTACCACTCCCAGAGGGCCAGGCAGGGCTGTCTGCATCTCTTACAGAGCCAAGAGGAGGAGTCATCTTGTAATACCTGACCCCACCGGTAGGGCCCCCTGAGGGTGTGACAATGGGCAATAAATTCCATAAACTACGAAAGCAGATTGACACGTGGTGTTTTTGGTAAGTTTGTATTCTACCCCATGATACTGAAAAACATTGGTTTCAAAGGTCACGGCACATAGGCTGCACGATCCACAACTCTTATGACCACTAGACTGACCACTTAACACATTTGCTGTGGCTAAAGTAAGCGGACGAAGCCGAGACGGGCACAATTGTTCCTTAAAATTTTGTCCTCTACTCCAAACGCAGCGGATGCGTTTATCTTGCAATCCTGGAGTCACTTCTAGCGTCCTACTGTGGGTACGAATGATTTTTTGAATTTGAAAACTCAATGGAGAAAAACGAGTGATAAAGTTAATCGTATCTTCCTCATATGTTTGTTGAGAATGCTGTGATGGTCCTGTAGGTGATAATAAGAGCTGACGGTTGTTATATAAAGCTCTTTTGAATGCCTTTCTTATTGTTGATTTTGGATAGCCTCTAGATTGAAAATTTTCCATCAACTGTTGTGATTTATAACAAAAATCTGACACGTCTGAACATTTAGAACCAATAGCAAACCCGCCGTATCCTAACAGCACTACCAGGACTCACAAAGCACCATACCCTACCTATCAAAAGGCAACACTGCAAATATTAAACCAATACATTTCAGAGAACAACAATACATGACCTACTGGGGAAAGAGAACAAGTGGCAATGTCAAATAGGAATTACATAAACAGAATACCTCAGCTCAGTTACACATGCAGAACATAGACCATCACCAAACAAGGAATCACAATTTAGAAACAGGAAGGCAATAATTAAACTGGGAACCCCAAAAGCCAAACTTGGAATGTACAACAACACTGTAGAAATAAAACTATAAATTAATTTCCTCTTGTACCAAACAAAGCGCAGACATTAATGATGCACATTTCCCAGAGCTTTCATATTCCAGTTAATAAATTCAAAATAAAGAGATATCTTTCTACCTTTTGTGCATTTTTTTTTTCAGTTGCAATTGCTCCAGCCACTTTCTTCTGGTTTCTTCATGTTTTCTGCTAACTCTCCATCATCTGCTGTCCATTTGTCCTTTCTTCTCTCTTCTAGTTTTTTTTTTTTCCATTCTCTCTCTCTACATCTGCTTTAACATACTAATCTTTCTCCTTTTGCTCTTTCCTCATTCCTATTTCATCCACTCAAATTTTACCCCTCCATCCTCAATCCCCACTTACTCTCCCAATACCCGGCCAATTGTAGATTTTTTATCCCTCCCACACAAAATATTTTTCCCCTCTCCATTTTACTCTCCCAACCCTATCCCATTCTAATCCTCCCCCAACATCAGCTCCCTTCTAGTTCCAGCCTCACCCAGCATCCATTCCCTTCTAGTCCCTGCATCAGCCCACCTCAAGTCCTAACCCCTCCCCATCAGCCCATTTCCTGTCCTAGCCCCCCCATAGCCCATTATCAGTCCTAACCCCCCCATAGCCTATTACCAGACAGCCCCCATCAGCCAACAGCCCATTACCAGTCTTAACCCCCCCATAGCCCATTAACAGTTCTAACCCCCCAACAGCCCACAGCCCATTACCAGTCCTAACCCCATCAGTCCACCTCAAGTCCTAACCCCTCCCCAGCAGCCCATTACTAGTCCTTTCCCCCCCATAGCCCATTTCCAGTCCTAACCACCCATCAGCCCACAGCCCATTACCAGTCCTAACCCCATCAGCCCACCTCCAGTGTTAACCCCCCCCATCAGCCCATTTCGTCCTAATCCCCATCACCCAATTTTCAGTTTAAGCCCCCCATACCCAATTACCACTCCTAACCTCCCCATCAGCCCACTCCCAGTCCTAATCCCAACAGCCCATTTCCAATCCTAATCCCCCATCACCCAATTTTTAGTTTAAGCCCCCCATACCCAATTACCAGTCCTAACCTCCCCATCAGCCCACTCCCAGTCCTAATCCCACCAGCCCATTTCCAATCCTAATCCCCCATCACCCAATTTTTAGTTTAAGCCCCCCATAGCCCATTAGCAGTCCTAACCCCCCATCAACCCACTTCCAGTCCTAATCCCATCAGCCCATATAAAGACTTAGCTCCCCCGTAGCCCATCACCACTCCTAACCCCCCAGCCCCCCATAGCCCATCACCACTCCTAACCCCCCCAGCCTCCCCATAGCCCATCACCACTCCTAACCCCCCCAGCCTCCCCATAGCCCATCACCACACCTAACCCCCCCAGCCTCCCCATAGCCCATCACCACTCCTAACACCCCCCAGCATCCCCATAGCCCATCACCACTCCTAACCCCCCCCCCAGCCTCCCCATAGCCCATCATCACTCCTAACCCCCCCAGCCTCCCCATAGCCCATCATCACTCCTAACCCCCCCAGCCTCCCCATAGCCCATCATCACTCCTAACCCCCCAGCCCATCAGCACTCCTAACCCCCCCAGCCCCCCTAGCTCCCCATAGCCCATCAGCACTCCTAACCCCCCCCCAGCCCCCCATAGCCCCTCATAGCCCATCAGCACTCCTAACCCCCCCAGCCCATCAGCACTCCTAACCCCCCCCAGCCCCCCATAGGCCCCCATAGCCCATCAGCACTCCTAACCCCCCCAGACCATCAGCACTCCTAACCCCCCCAGCCCCCCATAGCCCCCCATAGCCCATCAGCACTCCTAACCCCCCGACCATCAGCACTCCTAACCCCCCCCCTCAGCCCAGCTCAGCCCAGCCCAGCCCAGCTAAAATTTTTTTTTTTAAAAAGCTGTCTTCTCCCGCTGCCGGGGCCACCGTGGCAGAATCGAGTGTGCCGCGGGGCCCCCCCTGCCCAGCAGAGCCTGCCCTCCCCTGTATCCGCTCTCTCGTACAGCTGCCTGCAGTCTCACGCGCCGGCTTTCCGAGCGCGAAGGGACTAGTTTCCCTTTCGCGGCTCTGTTAAAGCCTGCGGGGGCTGATGGGAACTTCCCATCAGCCCCCGCGGGCTTAACAGAGCAGCGAGGGAGAAACTCTCCCCTCGCGCTCTGAAAGTCGGCGCGTGAGACTGCAGGCAGCTGTACAAGAGAGCGGATACAGGGGAGGGCAGGCTCTGCGGGGCAGGGGGGGCCCCGCGGCACACTCGATTCTGCCGCGGCAGCCCCGGCAGCGGGAGAAGACAGCTTTTTTTTTTTTTTTTAATTTGACTTTAGGATCAGAATGTTTTTTGCGCGGGGCCCCCTGAAACGCGGGGCCCTGTGCAAAAAACATTCTCGCTCAATGGACGGGCCGGCCCTGCTGGTGGGTTGAGTCGAGGTGGTGCACTATTTAGATGATTTTCTGTTTGTTGGTGCAAGCGGATCCCCGGCTTGTCAGGAGCTATTGGAATGTTTCGTTGATTTTGCAGGACAGTTGGGAGTACCTCTGGCGGAGGGAAAGACAGTCAGGCCATGTTTAAGGCTCATCTTTTTGGGTGTTGAGTAAGATTCGGATCAGATGGTAGCGCGCTTGCCAGTGGAGAAGGTGGTGCGGTTGCGGGTCAAGAGTAAGATTCGGATCAGATGGTAGCGCGCTTGCCAGTGGAGAAGGTGGTGCGGTTGCGGGTCATGGTGGCTAACGCCCTGGTTTCCTCTAAGTTAACACTGAAGGAGATGCAGGCCTTGATCAGATCCTTGAATTTTGCATGTAAAGTGATTCTGATGGGGTGAGTCTTCTTGCGGCGTCTGGCGGCAGCGACTGCTGGGGCAAGGAAGCTGCATCATCGTATCAGGGTTTCCAAAGAGGTCAAGAAAGATTTAAAAGTCAGGGACACCTTTTTGAAGGACTTTAATGGGACCTCAGTTATTAAAGAGGTGGAGAGTTCGAGCGCGGACTTGCAGCTTTATACCGATGCAGTAGGGGGTGTGGGTCTGGGTATTTACTTCAAGGGGGCATGGTACGCGGATAGATGGCCTGAGAATTGGCAGGCAACGGGTTTATTGAAGAACATAACCTTCTTGGAGTTGTTCCCGATGCTTGTGGCGTTGGAATTGTGGCCGGACAGATTGTGTAATCGCAGGTTGGTGTGGTGGTGCGACAATGCGGCGATGGTTAGTGTAGTGAATCGCTACGCTCCGAGATGTCTGCAGGTTGCAGCGCTGATAAGAACATAAGAACATAAGATATGCCATACTGGGTCAGACTAAGGTCCATCAAGCCCAGTATCCTATTTCCAACAGTGGCCAATCTAGGTCGTACGTACCTAGCTGTTTCCCCAAAAGACACAGGTTCCGCAATGCTTGTACTGGGTCAAGCATTGATATCCTGGGTCCCTTCTTAGTAATGGTTTATGGACCTTTCCTCCAGGAAATTATCCAAACCTTTTTTAAACCCAGCTACACTAACAGCCTTTACTACATCCTCAGGTAACAAATTCCAGAGTTTGATTACACGTTGAGTGAAAAAATATTTTCTTTTATTGGTCTTAAATAGTTTACCCTGTAGCTTCATTGCATGTCCCCTAGTCTTTCTATATTCTGATAATGTAAACAATTGATCTACGTTTACCCGTTCCACTCCATTCATTAATTTATAGACTTCTATCATATCTCCCCTCAGCCGTCTCTTTTCCAGGTTAAAGAGCCCTAACCTTTTTAGCCTTTCTTCATAGGAGTATCCTTCCATCCCCTTAACCATTTTGCTGGCTCTTCTTTGAACCTTTTCTAATAACGCTATATCCTTTTTAAGATACGGCGACCAGAATTGCACACAATATTCAAGGTGCGGTCTCACCATGGAACGGTATAGAGGCATTATAATATCTTTTGTTTTATTTCCCATTCCTTTCCTTATGATACCTAGCATTCTATTTGCTCTCTTGGCTGCCGCTGCACACTGGGCCGAGGGTTTTAACATGTTATCCACAATGACGCCTAAATCTTTTTCCTGGGTGGTGGTTCCTAATGTGGAACCTTGCATTGTGTAACCATAGTTTGGGTTGTTCTTCCCTAGGTGCATAACTTTGCACTTGTCCACATTAAATTTCATCTGCCATTTTGATGCCCAGTCTTCCAATTTATCAAGATCCTCTTGCAGTTTTCCTCAATCCTCTTGGGTTTTAACAACTTTAAATAGTTTTGTGTCATCTGCAAATTTGATAACCTCACTCGTTATTCCACTTTCCAGGTCATTTATGAATATGTCAAAAAGCAGCGGACCCAGCACAGATCCCTGGGGTACACCACTATTCACCTTTCTCCATTGGGAAAATTGGCCATTTTGCCCAACTCTCTGCTTTCTATCTTTTAACCAGTTCTTGATCTACAGTAGTATACTGCCTCCTATCCCATGACTCTTTAGTTTTGCCAAAAGTCTCTCATGAGGGACCTTGTCAAAGGCTTTCTGAAAGTCCAGATACACTATATCAACCGACTCACCTTTGTCCACCTGTTTATTCACACTTTCAAAAAAACATGCGCTTATCGAAATAGAATCCACCAAACAATTGAAAACCCAAGAAACGAAAAGCCGTGGGGTGCACCGGCAATAAACGAAACGCCGCTTCGATATCGACCTTTGCCATCAGCGCGCCAGGCCTGACCTTCCTGACCAGCTCCTCCACCCTGTCAAATGACGCGTAGCGGACCGTACACCACTTGCACGGTATGTGTATGTTTTTTCTTTTTTTTTTTTTGAACAGACTGCTCGATGCTGAAGCCTGGCCTGGGCCCTCTCCTCACACCCTCTCCAAACCCGACTCGCCTGGCTCTCCAGGCGCTCAATGCCGCCTCCGTGTCCCGATCAGCAATGCTGATGCCGAACGCCGCCGGGCTTTCGCTGCCGACACCAACGCCAAGCACCACCTGGCCTGCGATTCCCGACTGCCTTCACCGGCCACGAAGCAACGGCCCGCAGGAGCTGTAGTTGGCAGCATGCACCTCACATGTGCCACGATGCCAAAAGGCTCGTGCGCATGCTCGCACAGGCTGGCGGATCCCCCGCACGTGCTCCCACGGGGGGATCCAATCAATTTGAAGCTTCCCTCAGCCTTGCGGCCAATGAAGCCGCGCCACCACCAAGCCCGCTCCTGTTGCCGTTCCCCCCCCCCCCCCCCACCGTCCATTTCGCTCCAAAGGGGCGCGAGCCAGGTCCCGCATCGGGCCGGGCACCCGGTTACCTACGGGCGCCGGGACCCTGCCCACGCCCTTAATTTTTCTGGTAATACCTTTCCAATAAGACACAGGGGCTGCTGGGTTGCCAGGAGTAATTATTGATGGCACTTAAAAAAAGCAAATGTTTGTTGCTTGAAGACATAGCCAATTGTCAATGCAAAAACACACATGCATTTTCTCTTTGAGAACTGCCAACAGTATAAATTGTATGCGGTTGCTTGCACCCTTTTATTTGTGTGGATAGAGTTTGCTAGGTACATATACTTGAAAATCCAATCTACATATGGGCTTTCCTTCCCTGACCAAACGATACTCCTGGGAATGCCATCTCTCAATGCTGGTAAGTCTGCGTGTTGTGGAAAAATACACAAGAATTTCAGCCTCATTAAGACAACAGTTTTCAGTGATGTTACACTATCAAGATACCTTTTACCTCTGGAAAACACTTGGACATAGGGAGGATCGCCTCCAGCGTCTTGAGCAGCGTTGGATTTTCCTTCTAGGCACAGTGGAGCCCGGAGGTTTGAATCGTGAAATAGACTGGCAAAGTCTTTTATGAATGAAAGATTGTCATTGCTTCAGTTATCCAATCACTGCTGGGATTCCCCGTCATGTGGGGTTTTCTCTGCGATTATTGGACGGTTCTTCCTTAAAAAAAAAAAAAAAAAAAAAAAGATTGTGATCGGCCATTGTGAATTAAGACCACAGCTGCTTTGATGGCGTTTTTTCAACTGCTGTATAGTTTATCTAGACTTTGCACTTGATACAGGGCACAGGAGCCTGAAACGTGCGCGTCGTGCATTTGGATTATTTACACCAGCGTTTGAAGTGACTGAGATAAGTGACATTTAATATTTAATAAATTTGGAATTTCGTGATTTTGGTGAAGAACCTTTTGAGAAAAAAAGTAGCTTTCCGCTTGGAGAGGGTCGTTTTTGATTTCGGCCTTCCTACGGTATAGCTCCGACAAAAAAATTTGTTTAATATGTGGGTCATTTAATTTGGGTTTGTTTGTTTTTTCTCTAATACTTGATCCGACACCGCGCCAGACCGCCACCCGAGTTCCCGCAAAAATGCTACCACCATTCTGCAGCTTCTCCGATAAGCATCCCAGGTACTCTCAGCCACAGAACTCCGCAGCAGCTCCTTCAGCTCTGCTGGCCACAGCTCCACAATCTCCACGGGACTGCTCTCCCTTCCGCATCCGCCTCTGGTGCCAATTACCAAAACCGCTCCCACTGCAAACGAGAAAGAGCATCAGCAATTTCGTTAGTATGACCTGGAATATGCCGCGCCTTCAACACTAAATTTAAACGCAAACAGCCAAGAACTATAGCTCTTTGCTCTCAGAGAACGAGTCAGTTCTTTAGCGTAGCAGACTTGGAAAACATAAGAAAGACAGAGAGGTACATAGACGAGACCTACAGGGATATAGTCCTGAAGTCCCACCTCCAGTCTGGCAGCATCCCTGTTGCCATGGAGGAGAGAGGTCATGTGACAGGAGAGCATCACCCTGGTGTGGCAGGAAGTGATCCTGTAACTAGGACCTGTCCTCCAAGTGATGTAAAACCCTCTCGCACCGAGGAGGTTTCTCCAGGGCCATGTGCACATGAGGGAATGGTTAGGACAGCCATTATAGTTGGTGATTCGATCATTAGGCATGTAGATAGCTGGGTGGCTGGTGGATGTGAGGATCGCCTGGTAACATGCCTGCCTGGTGCGAAGGTAGCGGACCTCATGCGTCACCTAGATAAGGTCTTAGATAGTGCTGGGGAGGAGTCTGCTGTCTTGGTACATGTCGGTACCAATGACATAGGAAAATGTGGTAGGGAGGTTCTGGAGGCTAAATTTAGGCTTTTAGGTAGGAAGTTGAAATCCAGAACTTCCAGGGTAGCGCCCTCTGAAATGCTTCCCATTCCACGTGCAGGACCCAAAAGGCAGGCAGAGCGCCGGAGTCTCAATGCGTGGATGAGACAATGGTGCAGAGATGAGGGGTTTGGATTTGTTAGGAACTGGGGTACATTCTGGGGAGGGGCTCTTCCGAAGGGATGGGCTTCACCTTAACCGGGATGGAACCAGGCTGCTGGCATTAACCTTTAAAAAGGAGATAGAGCAGCTTTTAAACTAGATAATAGGGGAAAGCCGACAGTCGCCCAAGAGCGGATGGTTCGGAAGAATGTATCTTTGAAGGATACTACCAAAAGCAGAGAGGTTCCAAAAAAGAGTAAAGTAGCCCAAATGCCTTCGAGTATGGAGCAGACAGAGCTTAAAGATCCCAAATTACCCATGTCTACCAATAGCCAAATTAATATGAATAAAAAACAGTCTCTAAAATGCTTGTATGCAAATGCTAGAAGTCTAAAAAATGAGATGGGAGAGTTAGAATATATAGCACTAAATGAGAGGTTAGATATGATTGGAATATCAGAGAAATGGTGGAAGGAGGATAACCAGTGGGACATTGTGATACCTGGGTACAAACTATATCGTAATGATAGAGCTGATCAAATTGATGGAGGGGTTGTGCTCTATGTTAGAGAGGGCATTGAGTCAGAAAGGATTAAAGTTTTGCAGGAAACAAAATTTGATATAGAATCTCGATGGATTGAAATTCCATGTAAAAAGGGGAAGGCAATGGCAGTGGGGGTGTACTATTGACCGCCTGGCCAGAATGAACAAATGGATGATGAAATGCTCAAAGAAATCAAGGAAGCTAACAAAAGTTACAGCTCGGTAATAATAATGGGTGATTTCAATTACCCCGGTATCGACTGGGTCAGTGTCATGGCAGGACGTGCTAGGGAGATAAAGTTCCTAGATGACATAAATGACTGCTTCTTGGAGAAGCTGGTTAATGAACCGACCAGAGGGTAAGCCATATTAGACCTAGTCCTTAGTGGAACACCAGATCTAGTGCAAGAGATAAGGGTGTTGGGGCCACTTGGCAATAGTGATCATAGCATGATCACCTTTGATTTAATTAGTGGAGGAGGGACAGTAAGGAAATCCACAGTACTACCTTAGAAACATAGAAACATAGAAACATGATGACAGAAAAAGACCACATGGCCTATCTAGTCTGTCCTTTCATATCAACAACTACGACAGTCCACTTTTTACCTTTAGAGATCCTCTGTGTTGGTCCCATGCTTTTTTGAATTCAGTTACTGTCCTCATCTCTACCACCTCCACTGGGAGACTATTCCATGGATCCACTACTCTTTCCGTAAAGAAATATTTCCGCATATCACTCCTGAATCTATCTCCCTTCACCCTCATCCCATGTCCCCTCGTAGCAGAACTTGCTTTCAATTGAAAGAGGCTCTATCCCTGAACATTTATGCCACGGAGGTATTTAAACATCTCTATCATATCACCTCTATCCCGCCTTTCTTCTAATGTGTACATATTAAGATCCTTAAGTCTGTCCTTTTAACTTTCGAAAGGGAGACTATGATAAAATGAGGAAAATAGTTAAGAAAAAACTAAAAGGAGCAGTTGCAAAGGTTAAAGACTTACATCAAGCTTGGGTGTTGTTGAATAGTGGAAGGAAGTCCAAAAAACTGCCTATCTTAGCTTCTCCAGATTATTGTGTGACTTCTTTTTCTGTGATCTCTTATAGTTTATGAAGGCTAGCATCTTTTTCCTTTTCAGCTACTACTTGTGAAAAGCATAGCAGCCTGCTTTTCTTCTTAATTTTACTTTCCTAGCAAAAAGTTGCCCTTAAAATATCTCCTTTTATTTTTGCCCATTCTACTTATTCCCATTCATTGTGGTAATTCCCCATCTTTGCAAAATTAGTGTTCATCAAGGCTAGGATTCTCACTTTTGAATAAACCATCTCCACCCATGTCCTAATATTGAAACTCAATATCCAGGGATCACTGCAGATGATATTCCATTACATCATCATATACTCTGCTCATTTGTAAGCACCAAGTCCAACATTGTCCCCTCCTGTGTGGGTTCTGTTACCAATTGCTAGAACATTTCTCCCTTTAGAGATTCCAGAATCTCCCTACAGTACTTTTAGATGACAACATAGTCGGGATATCGCAAACAACAACTGTAAAACTGAAATCCACCAATAGTACTTCCACTTTCATAGCAATATTGTCAGTGTCTTCAATTAAATCTATATTTCTACTGCCTGTGAGAGAGGTCTGTGTATTACACCAATGTAAAGAGATTTTCCATTTCCTCTTTCCAGACTAACGCACAGTGCCTTCTCCTTTCTTCATAAACCCTTCAGTTCCGTGGCGGTAATATTATTTTTTACGTGTAGTTCCACTCCTCTTCCCTTTCTTTCTGTCCTCTTTCCTGAATAGATTATAACCTGGAATAACTATATCTTAGTTATTGTTTTCTGTGTACCATATCTCCATGACATTACAGCTTTTGAATCTGGGCATTGGTGTACTGTATGCTGCTATCCAGTTGGTTCCCCTTTCGCCCCCATTTTCTATACTATTTTTTAATGTTTTACTTATCTAATGGCTTTTACTTACCTGGGGGCATGGCATACTCCATGAAAAAAATGGTATACAAATGCTAACAAATGTCAAAAGCAATATTTCAGGAAAAGCAATGTTTATGCACATAAATAGGCTTTTTCAATACTACACGCCTGGACTGCAGGTAATTAGGTGAATTCAGCCTCTACAGCTGTAACTTTAGACTGACTGAGCAGAGGACTTACCATGGCTACAACTAAGAAGGAGTTGGCATTTACATATACATTTTTAAAAATCCAAGTATATGCATATAGATTAACCCAGATTTGTGACTGATAAAAACAGGTGTAATCATAAAAACATAGGGCTCAATAACCTAAGGCATTTAAACGATTTGCAGTCCTGCAAACCGTGTGAATGCCGTTCATCTGGATATTCAGCAACATTAACACAGTTAGTGCCACTGAATATCTGCGGGTGGCACCACTACTCGCCCTGATGCTAACTGGTTAGCATTGGGGGGGGGGGGGGAATCGGGGGCATTCTGGGGCAACATCCATCGCTAACTGGGAAGAAGGATCTTGAGCCACTGCCTGGAGAGTGAAACGTGGCTAAAGTAAGGCATAGTAAATGCTGGTCTTACTTTAGCTGCAGATGCTAACCAGGCAGTAGCGGAATATTGCCGCTGCATGGTTAGCTTCCAGGTTCTGCTGTCAATCTGGATATTCAATGCCAGTGGACGGATATAGCCCCAGCACTGAATATCTGGGTCTAAATGTCAGCGCCAGTGCTGAATATCAGGCCCATACATTCCTAGGGATAACTTTCTAAATAGAATACTACATATGTCTGCTTTAAACATTCACCAAAGCCCGGACAGAGAAAACCACGCATTGAGACTCCGGAGCTCTGCCTGATTTTGGTTCCTGTGCGTGGAACAGGAAGCAGTTCGGAGAATGATACCCTGGAAGTTCTGGATTTCAACTTCCTACCTAAAAGCCTGAATTTAGCCTCCAGAACCTCCCTACCACATTTTCCTATGTCATTGGTACCGACATGTACCAAGACAGCAGACTCCTCCCCAGCACTATCTAGATAAGGTCTTGGCTGTTGTTGAAAAATACTATCTTGGAAGCCCAGACCAGCTGTATTCCATGCTTTAAGAAAAGTGGAAGGAAGTCCAAAAAACTGCCAGCATGGTTTAAAGGTGAGGTCAGAGAGGCTGTTGTTGCCAAAAGAGCATCTTTCAGGAAATGGAAAAAAGAGCCAAACGACGAAACCTGGAAACAGCACAAGCACTGGCAAGTCAAATGCAAGGCATTGATAAGGCAGGCAAAGGGAAAATTTGAGAAGAAGCTTGCTGTGGAAGCAAAAACACGAAGTAAAGACCTTTTCAAGTACTTTCGTAGCAAAAAACCTGTGAGAGAGTCAGTTGGTCCATTAGATGATAAAGGGGTTAAAGGAGCACTAAGAGGCGACAAGGCGATAGCGGAGAGACTGAATGAATTCTTTGCTTCAGTCTTTACTGAGGAAGATGTTGGGATGTTACCCATGACTGAAGTGGTATTTAAAGGTGTGGAAGAATTGAAGGAAATATCGATACATCGGGAAGACGTATTACAACTATTAGATAAACTGAAGAGTAGCAAATTACCTGGGCCAGATGGTATACATCCAAGGGTGTTGAAAGAACTGAAATATGAGATTGCAGACCTGCTATTAGTAATCTGTGAACTATCATTCAAATCATCTCTAATACCTGAAGATTGGAGGATCGCCAATATAACACCAATTTTTAAAAAGGGGTGATCCAGGAAACTACAGACCGGTGAGCCTGACATCAGTACCAGGAAAAATGGTAGAGACCATCATAAAGAATAAAATTACTCAGCATGTAGATAGTCATGACCTAATGGGAGACAGCCAACATGGCTTTAGACAAGGAAGATCTTGTCTTACTAATCTGTTATGTTTTTTTTGAAGGAGTGAATAATCAGGTGGACAAAGGTGAGTCGGTTGATATTGTGTATCTGGACTTTCAGAAAGCCTTTGACAAGGTCCCTCATGAGAGACTTTTGGCAAAACTAAAGAGTCATGGGATAGGAGGCAGTGTTCTATTGTGGATCAGGAACTGGTTAAAAGATAGAAAGCAGAGGGTAGGGCTAAATGGCCAATTTTCCCAATGGAGAAAGGTGAATAGTGGTGTACCCCAGGGATCTGTGCTGGGTCCGCTGCTTTTTGACATATTAATAAATGACCTGGAAAGTGGAATAACGAGTGAGGTTATCAAATTTGCAGATGACACAAAACTATTTAAAGTTGTTAAAACCCAAGACGACTGTGGAAAATTGCAAGAGGATCTTGATAAATTGGAAGACTGGGCATCAAAATGGCAGCTGAAATTTAATGTGGACAAGTGCAAGGTTATGCACCTAGGGAAGAACAACCCAAACTATCGTTACACGATGCAAGGTTCCACATTAGGAACTACCACCCAGGAAAAAGATTTAGGCGTCATTGTGGATACCATGTTAAAACCCTCGGCCCAGTGTGCAGCAGCTGCCAAGAGAGCAAATGATAAGGAAAGGAACGGAAAATAAAACAAAAGATATTATAATGCCTCTATATCGTTCCATGGTGAGACCGCACCTTGAATATTGTGTGCAATTCTGGTCACCGTATCTTTAAAAGGATATAGCAATTTTAGAAAAGGTTCAGAGAAGAGCCACCAAAATGGTAAAGGGGATGGAAGGATACTCCTATGAAGAAAGGCTAAAAAGGTTAGGGCTCTTTAACCTGGAAAAGAGACGGCTGAGGGGAGATATGATAGAAGTCTGTAAATTAATTAACGGAGTGGAATGGGTAAACGTAGATCGATTGTTTACCTTATCAGAATATAGAAAGACTAGGGGACATGCAATGAAGCTACAGGGTAAAACTATTTAAGACTAATAAAAGAAAATATTTTTTCACTCAACGTGTAATCAAACTCTGGAATTTGTTACCGGAGGATGTAGTAAAGGCTGTTAGTGTAGCTGGGTTTAAAAAAGGTTTGGACAAGTTCCTGGAGGAAAGGTCCATAAACCATTATTAAGAAGGGACCCAGGATATCAATGCTTGAACCAATACAAGCATTGTGGAACCTGTGTCCCTTGGGGAAACTGCTAGGTACATATGACCTAGATTGGCCTCTGTTGGAAACAGAATACTGGGCTTGATGGACCTTGGTCTGACCCATTATGGCACATCTTATGTTCTTATGTAAACAGATAAGAATTTTTTAGAGGTGTTCATTCATTAGTGTGTATTGAATTAATTAGCATGTCTTAACTTGATTAATGCACACAAAATTTAACATACATTAACTTATGAATTAACGTGTTAAGTTAATCAGTGCATATTTTGAAAAGTTCTATCTTTTTATTTAAAGGAATACATGAAACAAACACCAAAAAAATATATATATATCACAAATGAGCTCAAATGTTTTGCTCTGTATACAGCCCTAAAACATTTTTCTCCCTCCACCAGAGGTTCTTCACGAAAATCACGAAATTCCAAATTGCTTGCGCCGCCTTTGTCAAACTCTGTCAGCTTTTGAGGAACATGCTTCAGATTTATATAATCGGTTGTTATCTCGGGGGTACCAAGATCAGTAGTATCTCAAGCTTACAAAAGAGCGCGTTATACACATAGGGAATGGTTGCTGGATCCTGCTTATTCAAATAAGCCAACAGACGATAAGGCGGTCACTGGGATACTGCCTTTTATGGATCGTAGTTCTGATGTTCTACGTATTTTGAAATCACATTGGGGGATCTTGCAACTTCATGAGTGTTTTAAAGGTCCATTACGGATTGCTTTTTCTAGGGGTCGGAACCTAGGCGATCGTTTAGTTCAAACATCTTTACAAAATGATCGGTTAATATATCAAGAACCTACACAAGGTCATGTGGCCTGTCATGACTGTAATTATTGTGATTCTACAATGGAGGGTATTGAATGGTGTCACCCTGTAACACGTCAAGAATTTCGTCGGCGCTGGGATACGAATTGTAATTCTACTTTTGTAGTATATATGATCGTATGCCCTTGCCCTTTAATATATATAGGTCGCACCATTCGACCCTTTAAACGGCGTCTGATGGAACATGCCTCAAGACAGCGATGTGGAGTTGAATCTGCCCCCTTGGTATCTCATTGCTCTGTAGCATCTCATCAGTTTCATCAGCTTCGCTGGTCTGTGATTGACCATGTTCCTCTTGATCCTAGAGGCGGACATAGGGAGGATCGCCTCCAGCGTCTTGAGCAGCGTTGGATTTTCCTTCTAGGCACAGTGGAGCCAGGAGGTTTGAATCGTGAAATAGACTGGCAAAGTCTTTTATGAATGAAAGATTGTCATTGCTTCAGTTATCCAATCACTGCTGGGATTCCCCGTCATGTGGGGTTTTCTCTGCGGTTATTGGACGGTTCTTCCTTAAAAAAAAAAAAAAAAGATGGTGATCGGCCATTGTGAATTAAGACCACAGCTGCTTTGACGGCATTTTTTCAACTGCTGTATAGTTTATCTAGACTTTGCACTTGATACAGGGCACAGGAGCCCGAAACGTGCGCGTCGTGCATTTGGATTATTTACACCAGCGTTTGAAGTGACTGAGATAAGTGACATTTAATATTTAATAAATTTGGAATTTCGTGATTTTCGTGAAGAACCTTTTGAGAAAAAAGTAGCTTTCCGCTTGGAGAGGGTCGTTTTTGATTTCGGCCTTCCTACGGTATAGCTCCGACAAAAAAATTTGTTTAATATGTGGGTCATTTAATTTGGGTTTGGTTTTTTTTTTTTTTCTGTGATTTATTGAGTCCAGACCTTGTGGGTCTTTTGTTGATTAGGATCAAGTATTAGGGCAGTATATAGTATGGGCAAAAGGCCAGGGGATGTCAAGATCGGCTGTTTCGCCGGTTTCGTTTTTTTTGCGAGAGCCATCGGTTGGGGCGCTGTGGGTGGAGGGTATATGGTCCGGTGGCTGCTCCGCAGGTGAGAGCGCTCGAGGCCATCCCCGCCTGATGGAAGGCGTCCGGTTTCCCATTCGTTACTCACGAGACTGTGCGACGAATTGCCGAAAGTCGCGGAGTCGCATTACGAGGCGGTGTTGTTCCGGGCGGCATTTACGTTGGCTTTCTTTGGGGTGTTTCGGGTCGGGGAGCTGGTGGTGAGTTCCAAAAAAGCCGGGTTAGGGGCCAGTTTGCGTCTCCAGCACATCCAGCTGGATAGGGGACAATTAAAGGTAGTACTGGCAAAATCCAAGACAGATCAGCGGGGTAGGGGTCTCTGGGTAATCCTCAATGCGATAGGCGGTCCCACCTGCCTGGTCTCAGCAATGCGGGCCTACTTGCAAGTGCGTCCAAGGGTAGGGGGCGGACTTTTTGTGCATGAAAATGTGCACTTCCTGACGCGATTTCAATTTTCGGCGGTGTTACGGAAGGTACTGGACCGCTTAGGTGAGGATGCAACTCAATTTTCGGCTCATTCCTTTCGTATAGGGGCGGCAACCAGTGCCATGGCGTTTGGCCTCGGGAACAGGCAGATACAAAGTATAGGCAGGTGGCAGTCTAGAGCATTCCAAGGCTATGTACATTTATAGGATGGGGGAGAAAATGGGGGGGGTCATTAACTGTTAATTTCTTTTTCAGACAGGGGACATGGTGGACGGGAGTGTTGGATGACTGGGCACTCCTTTGTCTTCTGGGCTGAAAATCAAGCTGCAGTCCGGCCGGTCGGGATCAATCTTGGCTTCGATCTGGCAACGTTGTCGGTTTCATGACTGGGTGTGCGGGGACTGCGGTGGACGCAGATGCTGCCCTTGCTTTGGGGGGATAAGACATTTTTCAGATATATTAGTGAGAAGAGGAAAAAGGGCAAAAGTGGTATTGTCAGACTCAAGGGTGCAGGGGGGGAATATGTAGAAGCTGATAAGGATAAAGCGGAATTGCTTAACAAATATTTTTGTTCTGTGTTCACAGATGAAGAACCAGGAGCAGGATCTCAGAAAACACCCACAAATAAGAACAGAAGTGAGGGGACATCTTGAACAATTTTCAGAAGACTGTGTTCGTGAGAAACTAGCTCAACTTAAAGTAGACAAAGCGATGGGACCGGATAGGATACGCTCTAGAAAACTGAGGGAACTTGGGGACGTTCTAGCAACTCCACTGACTGACCTTTTCAATGCCTCGTTGGAGTCGGGAGTGGTGCCAAAGGACTGGAGAGAGGCTCATGTGGTGCCTTTACACAAAAGCGGAAGTAAGGATGTGGTTGAAAACTACAGGCCGGTTAGTTTAACTTCAGTGGTGAGTAAATTATTGGAAACGCTGCTGAAAGAGAAAATAGTGAGGTTTCTGGAGTCCAGCGGATTACAGGATCCGAGGCAGCATGGATTCACCAGAGGCAGGTCTTGTCAGACAAATCTGATTGATTTCTTTGACTGGGTGACCAGGGAGTTGGACCGAGGGAGAGCTCTAGATGTGGTGTATTTAGATTTCAGTAAAGCCTTTGACACTGTTCCTCACAGGCAACTTATAAACAAACTGAGCACCCTAGGGATGGACCCTAAAGTTACTGCTTGGGTTAGAAATTGGTTGGGTGGGAGGCGACAAAGAGTACAAGTAAATGGAGCTCACTCTGAGGAGAAGGATGTTACCAGTGGTGTGCCCCAGGGATCTGTCCTTGGTCCGATTCTTTTTAACATCTTTGTTAGTGATATAGCGGAAGGGCTGTCGGGTAAGGTTTGCCTCTTTGCAGATGATACCAAAATCTGCAATAGAGTAGACATCCAGGAAGGTGTAGATAACATGAGGAGGGATCTAGCTAAGCTTGAAGAATGGTCTAGAATTTGGCAGCTGGGATTTAATGTTAAAAAATGTAAGGTCATGCATTTGGGCTGCAGCAATCCAAGGGAGCAATACAGTATAGGAGGTGAAGTACTTTTGTCCACTAAAGAAGAACGGGACCTAGACGTGGTTGTGTCTGATGATCTTAAAGTAGCTAAACAGGTAGAAAAGGCGACGGCAAAAGCTAGAAGGATGCTTGGGTGCATACAGAGAGGAATGGCTAGCAGAAAAAAGGAGGTGATAATGCCTCTGTATAAGTCTTTGGTGCGACCTCATTTGGAGTATGGTGTGCAATTCTGGAGACCGAACCTTCAAAAGGATGTGAACAGGATGGAGTCGGTGCAGAGGGTGGCTACTAAAATGATTAGTGGGCTTCATTATAAAGCATATGAGGACAGACTTAAAGATCTTAATATGTACACCTTAGAGGAAAGGCGGGATAGAGGTGATATGATTGAGATGTTTAAATACCTCCGTGGCATAAATGTTCAGGGAGAGAGCCTCTTTCAATTGAAAGCAAGTTCTGCTACGAGGGGACATGGGATGAGGGTGAAGGGAGATAGATTCAGGAGTGATATGCGGAAATATTTCTTTACGGAAAGAGTAGTGGATCCATGGAATAGTCTCCCAGTGGAGGTGGTAGAGATGAGGACAGTAACTGAATTCAAAAAAGCATGGGACCAACACAGAGGAGCTCTAAAGGTAAAAAGTGGCCTGTTGTAGTTGTTGTTATGGAAGGACAGACTAGATAGGCCATGTGATCTTTTTCTGTCATCATGTTTCTATGTCTCTATGACATCAGCTGCAACTTGGGAGACAGACGGTGATTCTGCTGGTGCATCTCGGGGGCAACGGGGTATCATCATGGACTTGCAAGCAGTTGATTAACGTGGCAAAGAAAGATTTGGCAGTGGTGCTGAGTTGGTGTGAGGGGGTGGTTGTGATCTGGTCAGACATTGTACCTAGACCAGCTTGCTGGGGGCAGAGGAGGTGGCCAGGGGTTTGATAAAGATTAATCGACAAATTGGACGGTGGGTGTGTGAGACGGGGGGTTTATCAGATCCAGCATGCATGGGTCGAGGTGGGTTGTGCGGGTCTCTATCGGAGTGATGGGGTTCACCTATCCCCGGTTGGGGTGGACTTACTGCTTAATGATTGGCAGGAGGCTTTGGAGAAGGTGGTGCAGGACAGCAGAACTGGTCGTAGATAAGTTTGGGGGTGGGGCGGCACAGAAGGTTAATGAGCCTGTGCCGGTGGCGGGGTCCCGGAGGTTTCCGGGGTCCGGAGCTGTAGGCCATTTGGGCGAGGATGGGGTGCCCTCGACCCGGTTAAACCCGGGCTGGCTTGTGCTACTGAGACGGCCAAGTCGAGGAAGGGTTCTTGGCAATTGGCCGGTGCCTTGACTGTCCTGGGGTGGCAGCAAGGTCACCTTGCTAATCATAAAACTGGTGGCCGATCGTGCCACGGGGCATGGGGTCGCTTGTTTACTGTTCTAAGTGTTAATGGTTGGTTTATTGTGAATAAAGCTGCTACCAGTTTCTGCCAATTGCGGTCTCTTGTGATTATTGGGGGGTTTCCAGGTAGGTCAGGACTGCTTACGAGGTTGGATTATTGGAGGGGGGGGGGGGGGAAGGTATAAATAGATTGCAAGGGTGAGCATTGGGTCCGGCTACCCGGTTAACAGATTACAAGGCCTCTTCTACGGAGAAAGTGGAGGGCAAAGTGACTTGCATCAAAGCCACAAGGAGTGCCAGTGGAATTGAATCCAGATCCTTTGGATCCACTAGGTTACTCCTCGACTCCTGAAAGCTGGTGTTAAGGGTTGCCTTATAAGACAGAGAGCTGTTCACGCCCATTAAACACCACACAGGGAGACCATTTACATGTAGATAGTGTGCAGCAACCAGACTAGAGCCCTGAAATTAGTAATAATAGTGGTCTATTGGCAGTCACAGCATGGTGCCCTTTCAATAAATGGCACTGTGTTGTTGGTCTACAAAGAGTAATCTTGGTCTTCTCGGAGTATGATAATGATATATGATATAAAGGTTTAAATATTCCACTCTAACATGCATCAATGTTTAAAGTTCCAGCAATATATCCTTATCTTATTATACTTTTAAATATGTAAAAAGTCCCAAAAGTAGTCTCAGACCACAGCAGTACTTTAAACCACTATCTCAGTGGAAAACAAATAGCACTTTGATCGCATCAATGACTACTGGGAGCGTAATTTTTTTAAATTGATTTTGCTTTGAATATCACCAATATTCCACCACCATTGTGTTTTCAAAAATCTATTAGACAAGCTTATCTTAAACAAAATTCTCTTATTTGCTCTTCTCTTTGTTAAAGTTCTCTACGCCTCCCATCGGCGCCACTTTTAGCGTTTCACTCCTCATCGGAGTTTCTTCAGGAGAATCTGAAAACAAGAATAAAACCATAGCTCCTAACTTTCAATAAAATCATTGTGGTACATTGATTATGTATAAAGTTGGCTTAATTCTAATAATTAATGAAACCTCTCTCATAAATCTCTCTCATAAATCGCCCTAGAAAATACTACTCACTAGTGACTGCTGCCCACGTCTCTCAGTATCTTCATGTGGTTCAAAAAAATGCTGCGCATGCAGCCTTCTTCTCCCACCTCGTTTTTATACTGAACAGCTGATTCCTACTATTTGTATCTCTACCTACACACTTGCCACTCCACTGAAGTATTTAAACCAAACGGTTTGACTGTGTTAACTGTGAAGATCCAACGCTGTTCATAAAAAAGCAGCGTTTCATCTAGAGTCTTTCCACGCTTTGGTATATAAACCCGATCAATGCAAAAACATCGGAGATGCGTAAAATCATGGTTAAAATCCTCACAATGCTGTACAAGGGGGGCTGTCATATTTTTACAGTGTAGGCGGCTCTTGTGCTCCTGCATCCGGACCTTAAAGGAACGGCTGTTTTTTCCAATGTAAAGTTGATTGCACGGGCACCGGATAGCGTACACAACTGAGGTAGAATTACAAGATGTTGCATGTTTAAGAAGATAGAGTTTGCCTAAGTATTGAAATTCAGTTACCTCTTCGGTAATACTGCAAATAGTGCACTCTCCACACATTCTATGACCTCGCTCCTCTGGTATTCGTTCTCCAATAGCATGTGGACGTAAGACAGCAGGGCTTAACTGTTCTTTCAAATTGCTATTCCTTTGCCATACACATCTTACATTTCTGTCTTCCATCCCTGGAGCTGCTCGGTCTATATTCAAATGCTTTTGAACTATTCTTTGCTCAATGGTGAAAACTTTGTTATAAGGTTAACATTATCATCTCTCTCATCTGAATGTGTTTGATGCGGAGTAGTGAATAACCCAGTGCGGTCATTACACAAAACTCGCTTATAAGCTCGCTTTGAAATATGCTCAGGATACCCTCTATCCAAAAAATCTTTCAACAACTGTTTGGATTTTTTCTTAAATTCCGATGTTTCTGAACAATTCCGACGAAATCGAAGAAATTGAGAAAACGGTAAACTGTTTTTTAGTCGTACTGGATGGCCACTGGTATAATGTAAGAATGTATTTCGAGCGATTGTTTTTTTGTAAATGGTGGAACTCCAACCTCGTATCCCCCTAGTTATTTCTAAATCTAGAAAAACTATAGTATTAGAATCCACTGTATGAGTAAACTGTATTGCTTCATTGCATCTGTTAAGCCATTTAATGAACTCCTGTGCTGCTGCCTCCGATCCCTTCCACAAGAGGAAAATGTCATCTATGAACCGAGTCCACATCTTAACATGTTGAAAAAACGGGGATGTCTGTAACCAACGATCTTCAAAGTCGCTCATAAAGAAGATTAGCTATCGAGGGGGCACATGAGGCCCCCATCGCTATACCTGTGTTCTGTTGGTAAATGACACTTTCAAACTGAAAATAGTTATAAGCTATGGTAAATTGTGCTAATTCCAAAAGAAATGATATCAGGGAATCCGAAAGATCTCCTCTATTTCTCAATTGCTTTTCCACAGTAGAGACTGCTTGATTTTGAGGAATACTGGTATATAATGCTGTAATATCTAATGTGATTAACAATATCTCATAATTCAGTGCCCATCGGCACTGTGTTGTTGGTGCCAAAGTGGCAAAGGTGGTACCATCTGAGTGACTGAGTGAAGCTGGTTAATCCACTAGGAATACAAGGTGGCCACCTTGTGTTTAAATCCACGATGTCTGTTACAACTCTGCTGTGACCACAGTGGCACACATACATGTTGCCGCTGTCACAAAGGAGTCGTGCCATCACCACTGCCACTACACAGCCATGTTATCAGGGGATGAGGTAGTGGTGGTTGTGGCAGCGGCAGTGGCTTCTGCCTGGTGAATAAGATACCTTAGTCTCTGTCCTGTGTGTCAGGTACAATGCTGCTGTGTCTACAGTCAGGGGCATCGCAAGCATGTCACTGGCAGGTAAAGCAAAGCCAATGGTGCTTTCTCCTTCCATGATAGCAAGGCTTAAGGCATCAGCCTGCATGCTCACGGCATACCGCTCCTACCACCATCTGTCAGAGGGGAGCAGGAGCAGCAGGCCATGACTAGCCACATGAGCCTGCACTTTGTACCGTGGCATGCTACATCTGTCAGGCAAGGATTAATGACCATTCTTTCTGTGATCATGACAATGTGATTACAATGACATTCTCCATTTCTCCTTTCTGCTGGGAGTCAGAGCACATACTCAGACCTGAATGTCACAGACCTGAATGATGCATGCTTGGTTAGTCACAATACCAAAACAGTGCCAAAATACCCAGCCAGATCAAAAACCTATACCATAACTAAGAAAACCTGGTCTATCTAAAGGAAACCACCATTCAAATTACAATTTTTTTTTGTTTTTGTCGGAAGCGCCGTCACAGTGTAAAGGACTCCACCTCACACCATCCGCAGTGGTGTGAGGTGGAGTCCTTTACAATGTGACGGCGCTTCCGACAAAAAAAAATAAATTGTAATTCGAATGGTGGTTTCCTTTAGATAGACCAGGTTTTTTTGGTTAGTCACAATGACACTACCTATGTTTTTGATGTGATGCTTACCTAACCATACATGACTGATATTGCTTTGTCCCCACAAATGTCACTAGGCACAATATTAGGTGCAGATTTTCAGCAAGGGTGCATTGGGTCAGTAGACCCATGTGACACACTCTTCCATAAAAACATAAGAACATAAGATATGCCATACAGGGTCAAACCAAGGCCCATCAAGCCCAGTACCCTGTTTCCAACAGTGGCAAATCTAGGTCAGAAATACCTAGCAGTTTCTCCAAAAGACACAAGTTCCACAATGCTTATATTAGGACAAGCAGTGGATTTCCCAGGTCCCCTTTCATAATGGTTTATGGACCTTTCCTCCAGGAACTTGTCCAAACATTTTTTTAAACCCAGCTACATTAATAGCTTTTACTACATCCTGCGGTAATGAATTCCACAGTTTGATTACACATTGAGTAAAAAATTATTTCTCATATTAGTCTTAAATAGGTTAGACTAGCTTCATTGCATGACCCCAAGTCTTTCTATATTTTGATGGCATAAACAATCAATCTACGTTTACACGTTCCACTCCATTCATTAATTTATAGACCTCTATCATATTGCCCCTCAGCCATCTCTTTTCAAGGTTGAAGAACCCTAACCTTTTTAGCCTCTCTTCATAGGAGTATCCTTCCATCCCCTTTACCATTTTAGTGGCTCTTCTCTGTACCTTTTCTAATAACGCTATATCCTATTTAAGATACGGCGACCAGGATTTCACCCAATATTCAAGATTGAATGATACAGAGGCATTACAATATTCTTTGTTTTATTCTCCATTCCTTTCCTTATGATTCCTACAGTAGCATTCTATTTGCTTTCTTGGCCACCGCTGCACATTGGGTGGAGGGTTTCAACATGTTATCCACAATGAGCCTAAATCTTTTTCCTGGATGTTGGTCCCCAATGTGGAATCTTGCATCGTGTAACCATAGCTTGGGTTGTTCTTTCCTAGGTGCATAACTTTGCACTTGTCCACATTAAATTTCATCTGCCATTTGAACATTCAGTCTTAAAAACATAGAAATATGATGACAGAAAAAGACCACATGTCCTATCTAGTCTGTCCTTCCATATCGTCAACTACAACAGTCCCCTTTTTACATTTAGAGATACTCTGTGTTTGTCCCGTGCTGTTTTGAATTCAGTTACTGTCTTCATCTCTACCACCTCCACTGGGAGGCTATTCCATGGATCCACTACTCTTTCCGTAAAGAAATTTTTCCGCATATCACTCCTGAATCTAACTCCCTTCACCCTCATCCCATGTCCGCTCGTAGCAGAACTTGCTTTCAATTGAAAGAGGCTCTATCCCTAAACATTTATGCCATGGAGGTATTTAAACATCTCAATCATATCACTTCTATCCTGCCTTTCCTTTAAGGTGTACATATTAAGATCCTTAAGTCTGTCCTCATATGCTTTATAATGAAGACCACTAATCATTCTAGTAGCCACTCTCTGCACAGACTCCATCCTGTTCACATCCTTTTGAAGGTGTGGTCTCCAGAATTGCACACAATACTCCAAATGAGGTCGCACCAAAGACTTATACAGAGGCACTATCACCTCCTTTTTTCTGCTAGCCATTCCTCTCCATATGCACCCAAGCATCCTTCTAGCTTTTGCTGTCGCCTTTTCTACCTGTTTAGCTACTTTAAGATCATCAGACACAATCACGCCTAGGTCCCGCTCTTCTTTAGTGGACAAAAATACTTCACCCCCTATACTATATTGCTCCCTTGAATTGCTGCAGCCCAAATGCATGACCTTACATTTTTTAACATTTAATCCCAGCTGCCAAATTCTAGACCATTTTTCAAGCTTAGCTAGATCCCTCCTCATGTTATCTACACCTTCCTGGGTGTCTACTCTATTGCACATTTTGGTATCATCCGCAAAGAGGCAAACCTTATCCGACAGCCCTTCCGCTATATCACTAACAAAGATGTTAAAAAGAATCGGACCAAGGACAGATCCTTGGGGCACACCACTGGTAACATCCTTCTCCTCAGAGTGAGCTCCATTTACCTGTACTCTTTGTCGCCTCCCACCCAACCAATTTCTAACCCAAGCAGTAACTTTAGGGTCCATCCCTAGGGTGCTCAGTTTGTTTATAAGTCACCTGTGAGGAACAGTGTCAAAGGCTTTACTGAAATCTAAATACACCACATCTAGGGTTCTCCCTCGGTCCAACTCCCTGGTCACCCAGTCAAAGAAATGAATCAGATTTGTCTGACAAGACCTGCCTGTGGTGAATTCATGCTGCCTCAGATCCTGTAATCCGCGGGTCTCCAGAAACATCACTATTTCCTCTTTTAGCAGCGTTTCCAATGATTTACTCACCACTGAAGTTAAACTAACTGGCCTGTAGTTTTCAACCACATTCTTACTTACGCTTTTGTGTAAAAGCACCACATGAGCCTCTCTCCAGTCCTTTGGCACCACTCCTGACTCCAACCAGTCATTTTAAAGGTCAGTCAGTGGAGCTGCTAGAACGTCCCCAAGTTCCCTTAGTATTCTAAGGTGTATCCCATCCGGTCCCATCGCTTTGTTGAGCTAGTTTCAAGATGTCCCTCGCTTCTGTTCCTGTTTTTGTGTGTTTTCTGAGGTCCTGCTCCTGGTTCTTCATCTGTGAACACAGAACAGAAATATTTATTAAGCAATTCCGCTTTATCCTTATCAGCTTCTACATATTTCTCCCCTGCACCCTTGAGTCTGACAATACCACTTTTGCCCTTCCTCTTCTCACTAACATATCTGAATCTTTGCCTTCCTGACTACTTTGCTAGCTTCTCTAAGTTTTTCCAAATATAGATGCCTGTCTTCCTCTCTCTGTGATCTCTTGTATTTCATAAAGGCCTCCCTCTTTTTCTTCAATTTTTCAGCTACTTCTTTCGAAAGCCATAGTGGTCTCCTTTTCCTTTTACCTTTATTTACCATTTTAACAAAAAGGTTGGTTGCCCTTAAAATATCCCCTTTCAGTTTTGCCCACTGTTTTTCTACATCCCGCAGTTGTTCCCATCCCACTAACGACTCCCTGAGGTATTGGCCCATCTTTGCAAAGTTCCTAATATATCAAGGTCCTCTTGCAATTTTTTACAATCCTCTTGGGTTTTAGCAACTTGCAATAATTTTGTGTCATCTGCAAATTTGATTACCTCACTCATTATTCCAATTTCCAGGTCATTTACGTATATGTTAAAAAGTTGCAGACCCAGCACAGATCCCTGGGGTACTCCATGATTCACCTTTCTCCATTAGGAAAATTGGCCATTTAGACCTACCCTCTGCTTTCTATCTTTTAACTAGTTCCTGATCCACAGTAGTACACTGCCTCCTATCCCGTTACTTTTTAGTTTTGTCAAAAATCTCTCATGAGGGACCTTGTCAAAGCTTTCTGAAAATAAAGATACACTATATCAACTGACTTACCTTTGTCTACCTGTTTATTCACACCTTCAAACAACATAACAGATTAGTAAGACAAGACCTTTCTTGGCTAAAGCCATGTTGACTGTCTCCCATTAAGCCATGACTATCTACATGTTCAGTAATTTTGTTCTTTATAATGGTTTCTACCATATTTCCTGATACTGATGTCTGGCTCACTGGTCTGTAGTTTCCTGGATCACCCCTGGAACCCTTTTTAAAAATTGGCGTTATATTGGCCATCCTCCAGTCCTCAGATATTACAGATGGTCTTAATGATAGTTCACAGATTACTAATAGTAGGTCTGCAATCTCATATTTCAGTTCTTTAAACACTCTTGGATGTATACCATCCAGTCCAGGTGATTTGCCACTCTTCAGTTTATCAAATAGTTGTAATATATCTTCCCAGTATATTGATATTTCTTTCAATTCTTCTTTGGTATCACCTTTAAAAACCATTTCAGTCATGGGTAACATCCCTACATCTTCCTCAGTAAAGATCGAAGCAAAGAATACATTCAGTCTCTCCACTATGGCCTTGTTCCCCTTTTACCCCTAAATCATCTAATGGTCAAACTGACGCACACATTTTTTGCTATGAAATGTGCTTGAAAAAGTCTTTATTACGCATTTTGTTTCCACAGCAAGCTTATTCTCAAATTCTCTTTTTGCCTGTCTTATCAGTGCCTTGCATCTAACTTGCCAGTGCTTATGTTGTTTCCAGTTTTCATCATTTGGCTCTTTTTTCCATTTCCAGAAAGATGCTTTTTTGGCAACAACAGCCTCTCTGACTTCACCTTTAAACCATGCTGGCAGTTTTTTGGATTTCCTTTTACTTTTCTTAAAGCATAGAATATAGCTGGTCTGCACTTCCAAGATAGTATTTTTAAACAACACCCATACTTGATGTAAATCTTTAATCTTTGCAACTGCTCCTTTTAGTTTTTTCTTAACTATTTTCCTCATTTTATCATAGTCTCCATTTTGAAAGCTAAAAGGTAGCACTGTGGATTTACTTGCCATCTTTCCTCCCTTTATTAAATCAAATGTGGTCATGCTATTTATTTATTTATTTATTTAACACTCATTTAACACTCATGCTATGTCACTATTGCCAAGTGGCCCCAACACCCTTATCTCTTGCACCAGATCTTGTGTTCCACTAAGGACTAGGTCCAAAATAGCTTCCCCTCTGGTTGATTCAAGAACCAGCTGCTCCAAGAAGCAATCATTTATTTCATCTAGAAACTTTATCTCCCTAGCATTTCCTTCCATAGCAATGACCCAGTCGATACCGGGGTAATTGAAATCACTCATTATTATTATTGTGATGTAACTCCCTGATTTCTTTGAGCATTTCATCATCCATTTGTTTATTCTGGCCAGGCGGTCGATTGTACACCCCCACAGCCATCACCTTCCCCTTTCCCTTTTTACATGGAATTTCACCCCATAGATATTCTACAGTGAATTTTGTTTCCTGGAAAACTTTAATCCTTTGTGACTCAATGCCCCCTCTAACATAGAATGCAACCCCTCCATCAATTTGATCTGCTCTACCATTACGATATAGTTTGTACCCAGGTTTCACAGTGTCCCACTGGTTGTCCTCCTTGCACCATGTCTCTGAAATACCAATCATATTTAACCTCTCATTTAGTGCTATATATTTTAACTCTCCCATCTTATTTCTTAGACTTCTAGTATTTGCATACAAGCATTTTAGAGGCTGTATTTTATTCATATTAATATGGTTATCAATCAGCAGTGGTAATTTTGTATCTTTAAGCTCTGTCTGCTCTGTACACAAGGGCATTTCGGTTACTTTAGTGTTTATTGGAACCTATCGACATTCCCTAACTTCAGTCTTTTGCTAGTATACATTGTTCTGAACCATGCATTCTTGGGCAACTGTCAACATTTCCCTATTATCTCCTTTTTAAAGATTAATGCTAGCATCCTGGGTCCATCCTGATTAAGGTGGAGTCAATCCCTTCAGAAAAGCCCCACTTTTCCCCAGAATGTTCCCCAGTTCCTAACAAATTCAACACCCTCTTCCTTGTACCATCATCTCATCCATGCATTGAGACTCCCAATCTGCTACCTTCGCATCAGGCAGGCATGTCTACCAGTCACCCAGCTATCTACATACCTAATGATGGAATCACCAACTATAATGGCTGTCCTAACCCTTTCCTCATGGGCACATGGTCCTGGAGAAACCTCTTTGGGTAAGAGGGTTTTACATCACCTGGAGGACACGTCCTAGCTACAGGATCACTTCCTGCCACACCAGGGCAATGCTCTCCTGTCTCGTGACCTTTCTGTCCTCCATGGCAACAGGGATGCTGCCAGACTGGAGGTGGGACTTCAGTACTACATCCCTGCAGGTCTTGTCTATGTACCTCTCTATCTTCCTTATGTCCTCCAAGTCTGCTAATCTAGCCTCCAGAGATCCGATCCGTTCCCTGAGAGCAAAGAGCTCCTTGCACCTAGTGCACACATAAGACCCCTCACCAACTGGGAGAAATTCATACATTTAACACTCAATGCAAAAGACTGGAAAGCCCCCATATCGCTGCTGGACTGCTGTCTGGACCTTAGTTTTCAAGTTGTGTTTAGGTATTTGTTTACGTAGGTTTGCTGGGGATACTTACACTAATAAAATTATAACTAATACATTTAATGGTCTTTGTTCACCTCAAGATTAATTCATCTCAGGTCCTTAATGTATTCCTTATGAGGATAAACAGCTGCACCTGAGAGCGAATATGGGCACCTCCTTCCCTTTAAGAGGTGTAAGCACCTATAAAGCTATGATTAACCCAAGGTTGGGTGGGAGTAGGAGAGGGAGGGAAGGAAAAATGACTTATTAAAAGCCGGCTGCTACACGGTACCCTGTCCTTTGTTTCTAAGGTAATCTGTGACCAATTTCCTGGGTGAATCACACAGCCCTTGCTTTGATAGAGTCTTTCAAAATGCCCCTTTGTTCTGTCACTTGGCTTTAACACCTCTTTAAAACAATTTCACGGGTCTCTTGCCCCCTATCTAGAAAGTCTCTTTGTAAAGGTCTCTAGAAACAATTTATTGCTCAAAGAATACTGACCCTGTTTTTCCTTTTATGCTAAGTTATACTCTGATTTGATTTAACTTAAAGCTTGTTCCTGATCCTAGGCCCCCCCTGACTGAATATTAACTTTAAAATAGCAGTTCTCTGCTGGGTTTTAAATGTAACCAGAAAACTCTCTGCCGAGTTCTGAATTAAAACTGAAAGCCCTCTGCTGGGTTTTAAATTTAAACTGAAAGCTCTCTGCTGGGTTCTGAATTTAAACTGAAAGCTCTCTGCTGGGTCTTAAACTGAAAGCTACCTGCTGAGTTTTTAATGCAAACTAAAAGCTCTTTGCTGATACTAGGCCCTGACTATTATATTTAAACTAGAAACTCTCTGCTGGGTTCTGAATTTAAAATGTAAGCTCTCTGCTGTGTTTTGAATTTAAGATGAAAGCCCTCTGGTAGGTTTTAAATTTAAACTGAAAGCTACCAGTTGATATTTTAATTTAACTAAAAGCTCTTTGATGATACTAGACTCTGACTGATTTAACAAATACACTGGATTCTAATTTACACAGATTAATCAGCTTTAATCTAAAAAAAAATCCTTTTTCTCCAAGATTTGAAAAATTCCCATAAGTGAATACTTACAATTGCCTATCTCTCTCCAAACCTCTCTCCAGAAGTAGCAGTCCCTTTTTGTAGTCCTTCAAGACTACACCTCCACAACCATCTCCACAGAGGCTTCGTGATCACTCATGTATTCTCATGACAGCTGGTACACCCAGGCCCACACAATAGCTCTTTGCTCCCTAGGACATATCACATATACATCACCTGCACCACTCATGCCCAGTCACTGCAACTCCTCACTGGCGCATACATCTCCACTTCTCGGCCATCCACTGACATCACCCCAAATGAGCAGGGCACCCCTCAATGATAACATCCACCTGCCTCCAACATTATCCTGCCATTTACTGTCATCAGCTATTACTGTGGCTTTCATCCAGCACCTGAAATGTGACTTGCAGTAAGGCTCCCTCGTTAAGGTAACCAGCATTATCGGGCATTAACATGCATGCTTGGCACCCTGACCATCCAATGTCCTGTTAATGCCCACTTACTGGCTGCTAGCACCCTTACTGCTGGAACGCCTACTCCCCGCCCTGGCTTTTAATGCACGAAGGGGGCCTTAATGCTGCCGTTAATGCATGCAATTCAGTGTACCATTATCGTCCTTTAGTACGTAATAGTACCCCTTACTCTCTTCTCCAAGTAAGAACCCCTGTACAATTCATACCAAAAAGCAAGTTTAAACACTTGCTTCTCCAGTTAAAGATTTTATTTTTTTCTCAGAAATATAATAAAAAAATACATTGAATTTGAATGAGTGTCCTTCTTTATGGGTGCTTGTAAAATCTATTTAAGCTCAAATAGTGTTTGAATGTGCTGAAGTAGTTGCTTATCTATCTTCCAGTTCAGCTCTCTTGTGATAGGGCTCTTTTCTTTCACTTGGACCAGGAACCGGATCCTCTTCTCCCTCTGGAATGGATCAGTGCTGCACACGAATAGAGCTACTCTCTAACTGTACGTAAATCAATAAAGCAAACCCCTAATTTGGGAGCCATAAGTTCTATTTTTCTCCTTTTGGTTTCCCCAAATTCTTTCTCTGTTAACATAATCATAAAATAATAATTAGAGGCCCCTAACAATTTCTTACAGCACAACCATTTTTCCTCTCTCTCTTTCTCTGGGACCTGGCACAAACTCTCTATCTCCTTGGTTCATACATCAGAAGTTTCAACAAACAAAATATTCCTGAATTAATTAAGGAACTGTAAGTGTAAAAGTTTATTCAGATTTATGGGAAATATAATGACAGAAGTTCTTTGTGCAAGTTCCTTTTGCCCAGTCAAAACTTATTTCTCACCTGAGCTTTCACCTGCCTAAAATAATTTGCCAAAACTGAAAACTTCTCAAATGTCCCCAAGTCACAGCATTTCTTTTAGAGAACCAGCAGGTTTTAACTGGTCAGGGGCTCTCTTCACTAGGTAATTTTTATAACCTTGAACTAAACTATAAGTTGTTCTCACACAATAATGCCTTACTGATAAAACACTAACAAAAATTTCCTTCCAGTCAGTACTCTTAAATAAATTCACATTTACATAGAAACATAGAAACATGATGACAGAAAAAGACCACAAGGCCCATCTAGTCTGTCCTTCCATAACAACTACAACAGTCCACTTTTTACCTTTAGAGATCCTCTGTGTTGGTCCCATGCTTTTTTGAATTCAGTTACTGTCCTCATCTCTACCACCTCCACTGGGAGACTATTCCACGGATCCACTACTCTCTCCGTAAAGAAATATTTCTGCATATCACTCCTGAATCTATCTCCCTTCACCCTCATCCCATGTCCCCTCGTCGCAGAACTTGCTTTCAATTGAAAGAGGCTCTCTCCCTGAACATTTATGCCACGGAGGTATTTAAACATCTCAATCATATCACCTCTATCCCGCCTTTCCTCTAAGGTGTACATATTAAGATCCTTAAGTCTGTCCTCATATGCTTTATAATGAAGACCACTAATCATCTTAGTAGCAACCCTCTGCACCGACTCCATCCTGTTCACATCCTTTTGAAGGTGCGGTCTCCAGAATTGCACACCATACTCCAAATGAGGTCGCACCAAAGACTTATACAGAGGCATTATCACCTCCTTTTTTCTGCTAGCCATTCCTCTCCGTATGCACCCAAGCATCCTTCTAGCTTTTGCCGTCGCCTTTCTACCTGTTTAGCTACTTTAAGATCATCGGACACAACTACGCCTAGGTCCCGCTCTTCTTTAGTGGACAAAAGTACTTCACCTCCTATACTGTATTGCTCCCTTGGATTGCTGCAGCCCAAATGCATGACCTTACATTTTTTAACATTAAATCCCAGTTGCCAAATTCTAGACCATTCTTCAAGCTTAGCCAGATCCCTCCTCATGTTATCTACACCTTCCTGGGTGTCTACTTTATTGCAGATTTTGGTATCATCCGCAAAGAGGCAAACCTTACCCGACAGCCCTTCCGCTATATCACTAACAAAGATGTTAAAAAGAATCGGACCAAGGACAGATCCCTGGGGCACACCACTGGTAACATCCTTCTCCTCAGAGTGAGCTCCATTTACTTGTACTCTTTGTCGCCTCCCACCCAACCAATTTCTAACCCAAGCAGTAACTTTAGGGTCCATCCCTAGGGTGCTCAGTTTGTTATAAGTCGCCTGTGAGGAACAGTGTCAAAGGCTTTACTGAAATCTAAATACACCACATCTAGAGCTCTCCCTCGGTCCAACTCCCTGGTCACCCAGTCAAAGAAATCAATCAGATTTGTCTGACAAGACCTGCCTCTGGTGAATCCATGCTGCCTCGGATCCTGTAATCCGCTGGACTCCAGAAACCTCACTATTTTCTCTTTCAACAGCGTTTCCATTAATTTACTCACCACTGAAGTTAAACTAACCGGCCTGTAGTTTTCAGCCACATCCTTAATTCCGCTTTTGTGTAAAGGCACCACATGAGCCTCTCTCCAGGCCTTTGGCACCACTCCCAACTCCAATGAGGCATTGAAAAGGTCAGTCAGTGGAGTGCTAGAACGTCCCCAAGTTCCCTCAGTATTCTAGGGTGTATCCCATCCGGTCCCATCGCTTTGTCTACTTTTAGCCTAGGTGTCTCTAGGAGAATTTAGATCAATTATTGCCAGTCTAGTTCAAATGAACACAAACAGGCAGAGATTTGATTCCAAATAAATCTTTCTGGATCAGATCCTCTTTTCCATAACCAGAAATATTGTAATCATCCCCAAAACGGCAAATTTTCTTCAATACAGCTGGCAAAAAGCAGCTTCAGTTCTGCCAGCACATTCACTTATTCTCACAGTTGTGCTGTTTTTATCCACAGTTAAAGTCTGAACTCAGTTCAAAATATTTTAGCTTCCCAAAGAGTTCAGGGTTCATTAGGAAGAAACCCTCTTCTTGCAGTCATTTTTATCTGACACCCTTTTCACAGTCTTTCCTCAGTCTGTTTTTTCTCAGAAAACTCACATAAAAAAGCAGGTTTTGACTTTTCTTACAATAATCAGCCTTTCTTTAGCTAGACCTACAGTTCCAATTTCTTTTGAAATTGCTTAATTTCACTCTTATACTACAGCATTGCAGCACATACATGTTACTCACAAGAACCAGGTCCCCAAACTGAAACTGTAACACTAGCTTAGTTCTGCACATTGCTGGAAAAATACTATTCTTCAACAACAGCTAGTCCCTGTAGATCTCCCAAACTAAGCCTTAAGAGCCATTTTATAACTTTCTTTACCCATCACAGCTCTTAGCAGGACCTTAAAATTTGTCCCCAATAATATCTAAAAAACAAACCTCGCACTTTCACACTGAAAGTGCATCATCAACCCATGCTCTTGTGGGCATTCCCGGCATGAAAATAGTATCCCTCCACAGTAGACAGCCCTGAAGCCTCAGAATGCCAGGTATTTTAAAAAGGCATTATTTCTTTTCCATTGGTTACATTATATACTTAGGTAAAAAATACAAAAGGTCTTTGTTCCAATGCAAACAATTTAAAAATTGCTGTCTTAAAAATTATCATCACCAGATCATAATATTTCTTGCATAACACAATTGTTAGTTATTGTTGAATAGAAGTCAAAACTGTGAAATTCTGAACTTTGAGAATTAAAATAATTGTCAAAAAGTCAAGCTTTCTGCTATTTTAAGGCATATTTTACAAAGGTGCAATGTGGGGCGACAAAGCCAGAACTTCTTAAAAGAAAAAAGACGACAAGTGCAAGTTAAGGCAGGATTTCCAAAACATGGACGTACCTGATATGGATGTCTACATAGATATCCTCAGAATAGCATTTCAGACCAGGGAAGTCTAAGGGGCATGTTTACTAAACTCCGAAATTGTGCGGGGCCGCGGTAGTGTGCCTGTGCCATATAAGGAGTGGGCGGTTCAGGCAGAGAAAAGAAAAAAACGGGAGACAGCGACCATACTTGTGCGCGTCGCGCTAATGTGCGGGGTCCACATTAGCGCGTGGGAAGGCTAAGTGGCGCGCTGCTGGGCAAAGAAAAAAACAGAGCTGTAGTACAACGGTGAAGACACTGACCAATGGTGCAGGGGCCATGAGTTCAATCCCCCATTGTACGCAACAAAATCTTTTGTCTGAGTCAATAACTGTAATGGGTTAAAGTGCTGTAGGAGGCATATTAATTTTGTGCAGCATAAGGCGGCGCACTGTTAATGTTGGGCAACATTAGGCGGTGCGCTGTTAGGTGTGGGCGTCATAAGGCGTAGCACTGTAAATAGTGGGCATTAGGCGGCGCGCTGTTAAGTTTGTGCAGTTTGGGCGGCAGAAGGTGGTGCGCTGCTATGCCATGAAGGCCTAAGGCAGTGCGGCAATGTCTAAACACAGGAATAGAGCCACAGCACAATGGTTAAGACACTGACCAATGGTGCAGGGGTGCAGGGGTTCAAACCCTCACAGTGCCCAATGGAGACAGCTGGCAGAGGCATTATTTTAGGAGGCATTTAAATGATGGGCGGTATAAGGTGGCACGCTGATGGGCATAAGGCGGTGCGCTAATGTTTTAGGAGGCTTTTTAAGACTGGACGGCATAAGGCGGCGCGCTGATGTGCAGTCACAGAAACAGAGCCACAGCACAATGGTTAAGACACTGACCAATGGTGCAGGGATCAAGGATTCAATCCCTCACAGTGCCCAGTGAACAAGGCTGGCTGAGGCATAATGTATTATGGGGATGAGTGCTGTAGGAGGCATATTAGTTCTATTTTATTTATCAGTACTAGCAAACTCACTCTCAAAGCGTGTTAACATAAGGTGGCCCATATGGCACATGTTAAAGTTCACTGTCCGCCAAGGCACCCTAGAATGTCCCCTATAGGTCACCATATATGTTGCATCACAGGATAATGTATAGTGCACCTTATATGGACGGCAACCATAAGGTGCCCTATAGGGCGCCCTATAAAGCACCCTCAGCAGCACCTTATGGGTACAGTATGCTGCAGGTGTTTTTGCTGGCATCAACATATGTACATTAAATAAAAAACCTTTGGACAGGGGGGCGGAGCCTGATGTCCAACGGGGTAGACGCCTGGTGCTGAAGCTCCCGAGAGGCCTACACAGAATCCTGACTAAACTCCTGCAAAACTTCACTATTTTGCTTTAAAATCGCCGGGGCGCATCGGAGGGATGGCGGGACCTAAACCACAGCGCCTAGATTTCGGCTCCCCCACTTCGTCGCACGGCAAACGCTCCAAAACGGAACTGCCTTCCCCCGCATAAGATGGCGCCGCTCTGTGAGAGCCCTGAAATGCAGCGGGTGATACTCGAGGAGATTCGTGGTGTAAAGGACTGGTACAATCCAACGGAGAAGCGATCCGCGCCATGCGTGAGGACCTTACCATGATGCAGGAAAGGCTCGAGGGCCTCTCGTTGCGCCAAGACAAAATGGCGGAGACTCTTGAATCGCACGCGGTGCGAATGGGGAAGATCGATAAAGCTGAACGCCAGATTTTGCTCCTTCAAAAGGAACTTGAAGATAGCAATAATAGAGCTCGTCGCAATAACATTCGACTCATTGGAGCTCCAGAGGGCGTAGAAGCAGGAGATCTGCGGGAATATCTGGGCAATATTCTACCCTCTCTATTGAAGACGACGTTTCTTAAGGACCTGGAGATAGACCGGGCACATCGTGTCCCCACTAATATGGCGCTCAACCGGACGACTCCCAGGCCCATCATTTTTCGGCTACTGCGCTATCAACAAGCTGAGCAAATTCTGGCTGCTGCCCGGGCTAATCATCACCTCGAGATAGATGGGCATAAAGTGTCTTTCTTCCCTGATCTCTCTAAGCCCACGATGGACCGCCGAAAGAAGCTTCTTGCTTATCGCCCTCGCCTTCAGCAACTGCAGGCCCGATTTGGTCTCCTGTATCCGGCAAAGCTACGCGTTACGCTGCATAACCATACCAGGACCTTCGAGGATCCTGACCTCCTCGCTGCATTTTTGGACTCTAAAGAAGCTGAACTGATGCGTTGATGTTACCATCAAGCTGTGTTGCTGTTCAAAGCTCTCTTAAATCTCTACCTTATTGGGGCCTATCGCAGTGATTTCGCTGCGGACGCGGTTGGATTGCTCTCCTGACCTACTTCTTTGAACCGCCATCCTGCTTCTCTGCACCCTTCGGTGGCTCCGCGGGACTTGTTCCTGCTGCAGGGAGTATGGCCAGTATCGGGCCTTCTCTGGGGCTTCCCCCCGCAGACTCATGGTCGCCAGTAATAGTTGGGGTTTTGCTTCTTCTCTAGTGCACTTCGGTGCCTGTCTCTTTTTTTTTTTGGGGTTATTTATGCTTTCTACCAAAAGTTTATTATTTCATGTCGTGTGTACAGTCATTTGCTACCAATATGCATAGTTTAGGGAATAATGTGCAACTTCATGTTCTCTCAGAATTTTGTATATTACTAGATGGCTTTCTGTAAGCTCTTATCATTGAATGTCAAAGGTATCAATAGTCCAATCAAAAGGAAGAAAATTCTTAGCTATTTGAATACTGAGCATGCTGATTTAGTACTGCTTCAAGAAACGCATTTAAATGCTAAAGAAACACTAAAGCTTAATGTCAAGCCTTATGCTGTTGTGGCGTATTCTCCCGCTGTTGCTAAACGCTGTGGTGTTGCCATACTTGTTAAGAAATCCCTGCAGGCCACCGTGCTAGATATTAGCTCAGATAATGAGGGTAGATGGGCTCGCGCTCATCTCAAAGTGGGGGATCTAGAATTCACGTGTATTTGTATTTATGCTCCAAATGTTGACAATCCTGGTTTTTTTTGCTAAAATTGCACAAGCTGCGCAAGCCTCCGCTCATACCCCACTAATACTGGGAGGAGACTTTAATCAGGTCCTCGACCCTTTGGTGGATCGGCAGCCGCCTAGAACCTGTGGTCCACCCAAGAGTCTCTCCATACTTACAGCTATGATCGCTGATTTGGCTTTGGTGGACATATGGAGGTTATTGAATCCTTCTGATTTGGATTTTACCTTTTTCTCTCCGCTCCTCACCAATCACAATCCCGAATAGATTTTTTTCTTTTATCTAAAGCATTGGTATCGCAGATTGGTATGGCTAAGATTCACCCCTTGCACATTTCAGACCATGCTGCCATATCTTTTACGATACACACTGCTGCGCAAAATGCAAGTCCCCGAGCATGGTCTTTTGATAGGTCTCTCCTAGACCAACAGGATTTTCAAACTGTAATACGGGCTGCCATACAAGATTACTTTCATTTTAACTCTCCCCTTGACACAACGAACTGGGCCTGGTGGGAGGGTTTTAAGGCGTCTATTCGAGCCACGGTGACTAGTTATCAAATCCGTCTTGGGAAACAAAGAAGGCAACAATTGGTGATCCTTGAACAACAGATACAGGCTGGTGAACGTATTCTTACGTCCCGAACAGACCCATGTGTCCTGCTTCGTTTGCAACGTCTCCGTTTTCAGTACAACAAGATTTTGCATAATGCCGCTGTTAGAAATATAGCGTCCCAGCAGGGATTGTATTACCGGGAAAATAATCGCGCTGGTAAACTACTAGCTAATGCTTTGAAGGGGAAAAAAGAAGCCAAACGGGTAGCAGCTCTCCGAAGCCCATCTGGGAATGGCCTTGTCACAAAAGATCATGAGATTTTAGAGCTTTTTCGCGATTTTTATGCTAGCTTGTATAAATCTGAATGTGAGTTTGTTCCTGAACATTTCGACCGCTTGTTAGCTGGTGTACAGCGTCCTACTCTCTCGGCTGAGGAATGCACGGCCCTTGATCATTCGTTTACTCTTGTGGAAATACAGGATGCAATTAAAAGATGTGCTTCCGGCCGTGCTGCGGGTCCAGACAGCCTTCCGGCTGAGTTCTTCAAAACTTTCAGCTCTGATCTGGCCCCGTTTTTGCAGCAATACTTCACTACCCTAGTAGCCGACGGATCCTCCCTTGGTTCCTTTTCAGAGGCCAACATAGTGGTCTTTGAGAAGGAGGGGAGAGACCCACACCTGACAGCCAATTACCGACCCATCTCCCTGCTTAACGCAGATTATAAAATCTTCGCCACTATTCTTTCTACTCGGCTCTCTCACAAAATGACCACTTTAATACATCCAGATCAATGTGGATTTATTCCCGGCAGATCAACTGCTGATAATGCCAGGACTCTTTGTCATGTACTAACTAATATGGCCTCCCACGATCGTCCATTGGTTGGCCTTTCCCTAGATGCCGAAAAAGCCTTTGACCGGCTAGAATGGCCATTCCTATTTGCGACCCTCCGTTGGTTTGGTTTCGGCGATAATTTTCTCCGTTGCCTTCAAGTGCTATACTCTCAACCAACTGCTAGTGTCTGTGCCAACACATTGAAGTCCCAGCCATTTTTACTGCAAAGAGGCACCCGTCAGGGGTGCCCACTTTCCCCCTTACTTTTTGATCTTGCGTTAGAACCCCTAATCCTGTTAATCCGTCAGTCTCCACATATCCACGGCGCTCCTTTTCCCCGTCGGGATATAAAAGTCTCAGCGTATGCAGATGATCTTATGCTTTTTGTTTCCTTAGACTCCGTATCTGTTGTTCTGGATCTAATTGACCGCTATTCTCAACTTTCAGGTTACAAAATTAATTGGACCAAATCAGTCGCCTTTCCCCTAAACCACCAGGTTCACCAAGCAGACTTGCAAACCTTTCCTTTTGTATGGCAGCCCCGTATGGTAAAATATTTAGGGGTACATTACTGTTATCCTCTCGAAGAAACCGTCGCTTTTAATGTCAAAAATTTAATCACCAAGGTCCGTGAGCTCACCCAACGTTGGTCTCCACTTACTCTTACGTGGTGGGGCCGTATGGATACCATAAAGATGATGATTGTTCCCAAGGTTAATTATGTCTTAGAAATGTTACCGTGCCTTCTCCCTCGACACACCTACAAAGATATCGAGGGCCTGTTGATCAGATTTTTGTGGCAAAACAAACCGCCTAGAATAGCGAAACATAAACTTCAGTCAGATAAGGAACATGGTGGGATAAGATTTCCTGATTTTTTCAACTATCACCTCTCTTTTCTTCTCAAACAGGGTGCCCGTTGGTTGGACGCTTCTTTCCCGTCCAGACCAATATGGTTAGATATAGAAGAAGACCTCTGTAAGCCCATTCCACTTAGCTATCTCCCTGGAATGACTTTCCCACTGGATGCCCACTATCCACCAATGCTCCTGGATACACTTCGCTCCTTCAATGTTCTCATCAGCTCCCTAGATTCCCTAGCTTGCCCACTAGATAGGCTTCCAATTTGGCATAATACTCGATTCCAAATTCAACATAAGCCGGTGGCCTGGAGTCCCTGGTATTCCAGAGGCATCTGGACTCCCAATCAACTGTTTCACAATGCTCGCTGGAAGTCCATTAATGAGCTCCATTGTGAGTTTGGCCTTCCTTCTAAATACTATTTTCAACTGCTTCAGTTGCAGCACTGTCTCAAGAGTGCTGGGGTTTTTCCCCCACTAACTCCTCATGACCAAGGGATAACTGAGGTGGTCTCCTTTATTGGGGCTCAGTCCGGTGTTGCTTCCACCTTTTATAAAACTCTTTGTGCTCCTCAGAATGCTGTCCCCCCTTCTGCACAGCAGACTTGGGAGCGAGAATTGGGTGTAACTCTAACCCCTGAACATTGGAACCTCTTCTGGAGCAAAGTGGTTCGTGTTTCCCGCTCGGCTTCCTTAACCCAGACGCTTTTCTTCTTTGCCCATCGCTGTTTCTATACCCCTGATAGATTGGCCAAATGGACTTCCACTCTGAGTAATCAATGTTGGACTTGCCATGCAGCTACAGGCACCCTCACTCATGTCATGTACGAATGCCCCGCACTACAACACTACTGGAGCCGGGTCTGGGGTCGTATTCAATCTATCTTACACTTTACTGAACCACTCTCCTGGAAAATAGTGGGACTCCGTTCTGCAGCGGGCATCCCCTCTCTCCCGAAGTCTGCTTACTTCCTCCTTGACTTTCTAATGGGTATTGCCATATCGTTAATCATGAAATATTGGAAAAATAGCTCTTCACTGAGTCCTCTAGAATGGTGGAATTGTGTCTGTCTATATAGTAAGTTTGAACAAATTCCTCGTAGGGCTACCCCTTCCCTTCAGGCCCGCTACCAGGTGTCTAAATGGAAATTACTCACAGATTTCGTGCAGTCGGCCAAATGCTCGCACTTGACTGTCTAGTTATATCTCTCTCTTGATCCATAGTATATCATGACTGTTATGTTTATGTTCTAACATAATTGCTATGGACCCCATGCCTGGGTTAATATCTTTTCTTTTCCTTTTTTTTTTTTTATTATCTAGAGAAGAAGCATAGGGGGGGAGGGTTGATGGGGTTATTTTCCGGTTTATTCCATTTTATTTTGATGCAATCATCCTTGTTTTATTACTGTGTGTATTGTTATTGTTATAAAATGAAAATAAAAGTTTAAAAAAAAAAAAAAACCTTTGGACAACCCTAGCAAATTAACCCACTGTGGGTTTCAACCCATGACCTCTGGCTTCTCAGGCAGTGAAGTAACCATTGGGCTACAGCTCTATAGCTGCCAGCAAGCCCCTGGCTGGCTGCAGAGAGCCTGCACTTCACCACACAGACAGTCTGCTGTGGTAGCCAGGATAGGGTTAGGCCACCCGTACCCATGATGCACTGCACATGCAAATCAGCTGTCCACAGATGAACACAAGATGGGGAATGCACCCCAACAGCTCCCCGGCATGGTAGGGGGAAGTGGCCGTGTGCACCCACACAGCAACTCGGCCTGGTAGGGGGTACTGACCGGGTGTTTTACTGGCACAGAGTAGCTACACACTGTCACATTGTGCGGGTACTGTGCTTACCCTGAGGGTGTGAAGAGGCGCCCAGGACCAGGTCCACAACACCCTCCATGGATGAAAGAGGCCATGCCAGAGCTCCACAGCAGTATTAATCTGTGAGATAGGTAGTTTCTGCAGAAACACCTTGGATATCATTTTCTGTCTTAGTCAGGGGAACCCTTTATGGACACCTAGGTGGGCTATGTACCACCACCCAAGGTTGAAAAAAACAGGGTCTCCTATCAACAGATCCACATTCTACCTCCCTGCAATGGTGGCAGTAGAGTGGACCATCAACCCCGGTCCTGCTGGGGAACAGACACCCTACAGGGCAGTCAAAGCAGCTCTATACACCTCCACAAAACAATATCAGACAGACATTAGGCCTGGATATGCTAAGCTGCACCCCACCACTATCTGATATTCTCCTGCAGCAAGCCTTCAGCCGCTGCACCCTGCAGGGCACTCCATCACGACACAGACCAGCTGAAAACAGTCTGCTAGCTAGTCCTGGTGGAAATGCATGCACCCAGAACTGGGATGGCAGTGCACACCAGCAGATAAGTCAGTGACTGGGCCCCAAAAGGAAACCCATATATATCACATGAGAGAAATACTATATAGCACTATGGGGGTGCCTTGACATGCTGTGGTCACTGCACAGTCAGGGTGAGAGTGATCCCCCAGCAGGACAGAAAGAGGTCACCCTGTCTGTGTAGGTGGTGGCCGGCCACAACAATGTCCCAGGCAGTGCCCTATTCCCTGTGCAGATGCATCCTGGCCAGCCCACCCTGTCTGAGCTATACCCATGGTACCTTGCTGCTCATTATGCACATTGGCAGGCCAATAATGGCAACAGTGCTGGCAGTGTGGGCTGTGGAAGGTGTTTGCAGCCACCACACACTGTATAGACCAGGGGTGGGCAATCTCGGTCCTGGAGGGCCGCAGACCAGTCAGATTGGCAGGATATCTGTAATGCATATATATCGCATGCTTATTCATTAGGGATATCCCAAAAACCTGACTGGTCTGCGGCCCTCCAGGACCGAGATTGCCCACCCCTGGTATAGACAGACACACACTCCCACACGTATGCCAGCATTGTGCTACTATAGAGGAGTTTATCAGCCTTGCCCACCACACCAGTCTTGGGCACAGCACAGGCATGGATATGGTACGCAATACTGTTGGGGGTCACTCCCCAGGGTGGTGAGCACTGTCAGAGGCCAGACCTGAAGCACACACCGCAGACATCAGAAAGATTGTTATGATGGAGCTCAAAGAGCAAACTGTGCTTAACGTAGGAATGTCTATCTGCCAGTACTCATAGCAAACGTTTGAGAGCTGTGTACCATATACGCAGGTGTAGGGTGGCATTGCTAAGGTATGCAGGTGCTAGTATTGGGAGATGCACGCAGGGCCCAATGTCCTGCCTCTCCAGGAGGCATTGGCCAATGGGGCCTGTGGGTGTGGGTGTGTCTGCCCCTGTTGGCTGCTGCTTTACGGCAGAGGTTCCCAACTCCAGTCCTGGTGTGCCTAACACTGTTCGGGTTTTCCTGCTGTCCCTCATGAATATGCATGAGCTACATATACATGCCATGGGGGTGGTGCATAGATATGCAGCACAGGCATTTGTATTAGAGGCAGCATGGAACCTGAATGGTGTGTGGCCCTCCAGGACTGCATTTCGGAGACTCTGCTCTAGGTAATGCCCCTGTTCATGGTGTCTGTGCTCGGTGTGGTAAAAGATAGGCGTATTACCAATGCGTATGCCCTCAGCAATAAAGGTTTGTCCTTACTATCACGGTTTAGTTGTGGGAAAAATATGTGGACAGGATTGGCAGTAGCCCCAGCTGGGCTTTGAACCTGTGACCTTCTGTTCTTGCACTCACTGTCTGTGTGCACTGCACCACCGTGTTGCCACAGATTAGCTGAATTCCCTGGGAGGTCCATGACTGTACATCCGACAGGGCCTGTCTGTTGCAGTGGATGGTACCATCCTTCACATGGCTAGGCCACTGTCTTCTGTGGCTAGCAGCCACTGCCCCTCCACCACCTGTACCCTTCCGCCAACATGCTGGCATGTCCTTATCGTAGTAAAACCATATGACCTGATTGAGTTGTGGCACTCCAGGCCTGCATTTGGGGGACTCGGCTGTAGGTAATGCCCATTGTTATGGTGTGTGAGCGGTGTAGGGTAAAATATGGGTGTTTGCAACATGCTTATGTTCTCTGCAATAAAGGAGTGTCTTTACTATCTCTGTTTAGTGGTGGGGACAGGGCTGGCAGGTGTCCCAGCTAGGATTTGAACCTGTGATTCTCTGGTCCTAGAGATACTGGCTCTGTCCGCTGCACCACACTGTGGCTGTAGAAACAGTGCAGTCCCTGGAGATAGGAAACCTGGCAAGAAGGAGTCGGAAGCCATGGTCTGCACATTTTTACTGTTGGCTCGTTCACCTTGTCTGGGGACAAAAGTGCAAATACACCACGAAAATGCCTGCAAAAAAAGGGGGAAAAAAGATAGCCAAGCTGGGCAACAGTGTTATTAATGGGCAACCATACACAACACTCCAAGGACAGCTCCAATAGCAAGAAATGATTTTTGGAAGGGTCTCCACTCCGTGGACCCTTCCAAAATTCATTTCTAATGTTATGGAGCTTTCCAGGGAGTGTTTTTTGTTGTTGCCCATTAATATCACTGTTGCCCAGCTGAAGTACTATTTTTAATATTTTTGTTGTGGTCATTTTCGCTTTTTATTTGCACTTTTGTTCTATGCACATGTATCACACTGCTCACGTTGTGTTGGTTTCCCCGGTTTTCATGTACATTGCTGACGGAAATGGTTTCTCTTCCCTTTAAATGCCCTCTACCGCGAGTGTTTCACTCGCGGTATTTTTTACTTGTATATTCGGCCCCGTAAATGTGCGAGGAGCTTCTCCCCTCCCCTTCCCCGCCCATTTCAGCCGTCTCTCCGCCCCTCGGGAGCCTTCCTCCGCCCTCCGTTAGCCTTTCCACGCCTCTATCGGACATTTGCGGGCCCGTACTTGTGCGGAGCCCGTTAGTGTGCCGCGCACGTGTGCGGGGGTTCATCGCACGTGTGCGGGGCGCTTAAGAACACTTAAGTGCTGCTTTTAGTGCGCTATTGTGCGGCGCGCAATTGTGCGGTTTTTAGTAAACATGCCCCTAAGAGCCTAATGGTTAAAGTATGGGGTTAGGAACAGAAGCGTAAGGGTTCATATCCCAGGGTGTGTCTTTGTGATTTTAGGCTAGTCATTTAATTCTCCATCTTCTTTACACCATTTGTTTTAAGGCTACAATAAGCACTTCTCTGATTCCTGTTTGTGCCTGGAGAAGATCTAAACATGGCTGTGCCTGCAGATATTTCTGAAATCTAATGGGGACATCTAAGTTCTTTGCACTTTCCCAGACAAACCTCCATCACACCTCCTGCCTATTTGGACATCCCTGTACTGTAGACATCTCTAAATGCCATTTGTGAAATTCTCTGTAGATGTCTCTGTGATTTCGACATTCACATGCATTGGATGTTCAAATCACAACTAAGGGGTATGTTTACTAAACCGCGCACACGTGCGCGGCACACAAGAGCAGACGCTAATGATGCACTTAAGTGCTCTTAAGCGCCACGCATGCGTGCACATCACATTAACGGGCCGGCGCACGTGTGTGGGGCGCTCAGATGCGATAGAGGCGGGGAAACGCTTACGGAGGGCGGAGGAAGGCTCCCGAGGGGCGGGGGGACGGGGTCAATGGGTGGAGAGTGGGAGGGGAGAGGCTCCCCGCACAGGAGCGGGGCTGAATTTCGGCATTAATAATACCGCGAGTGAAACCCTCGCATTAGAGCCGATTTAAAGGGAAGAGAAACCATTTCCGTCAGCAATGTACAGCAAAACCGGGGAAACCTGCAAAACGTGAGCAGTGTGATACATATGCACAGAACAAAATAGCAAATATAAATTGAAAATGACCACAACAAATCTCAAATAAATTATAATCCAGCTGGGCAACAGTGATATTAATGGGCAACCAGAAAAAATACTCCCAGGAAAGCTCCAAAAAAAAAAATGATTTTCAAAAATCACTGCATGTTAATGGAGCTTTCCTGGGAGTGTTTTTCATGTTGCCCATTGATATCACTGTTGCCCAGCTTGGTTTTGGTTTTTTACCTCTTTTTTTGGAGGTCATTTATGAGGTTTAATTGCACCCCTGTCCCCATACAAGGTAAACGAGCCCACAGTAAAATTGTGCAGAGCAGGGTGTCTGACTCGTGCGGCCAGGTTTCCTATCTCCAGAGACTGCACTGTTTCTGTGGCCACAGTGTGGTGCAGCAGACACAGCCAGTGCCTGTAGGACCAGAAGTTCACAGGTTCAAACCCCAGCTGTGGCTCCTGCCAACCCAGTCCCCATAGTTTTACCCACCACTAAACCGTGATAGTACAGACACTCCTGTATGGCAGAGAACATAAGCATGGTTCCAACACCTATATTTTACCCTACACTACACACAAACCATAACAATCGGCATTACCGACAGCCGAGTCCCCCAAATTCAGTCCTGGAGTGCTACAACTCAATCAGGTCATATGCTTTTACCCAGATAGGGACATGTCTGCATGTTGGCGGAAGGGTACAGGTGGTGGAGGGGGCAGTGGCTGCAAACCACAGCAGACAGTGGCCTAGGCCTGTGCAGGCTGGCACCGTCCACCATAACAGACAGGCTCTGTCGGATGTACAGTCATGGACTCCCCAGGGAACACAGCATATCTGTGGCAGCATGGTGGTGCAGTGCACACAGACAGTGTGTGCAAGAACAGAAGGTTACAGGTTCAAAGCTCAGCTGGGGCTACTGCCAATCCAGTCCACATATTTTTCCTACAACTAAACCGTGATAGTAAGGAAAAACCTTTATTGCTGAGAACATACGCATGGTGCACACGCCTATATTTTACCACACCAAACACAGACACCATAAACAGCTGCATTACCCAGAGCAGAGTCACCCAAATGCAGTCCTGGAGGGCCCCACACCATTCAGGATCCATGCTGCCTCTACTAAAGATGCCTGTGCTGCATATCTATGCACCACCCCCATGGTATGCTGATGTAGCTCATGAATATTTATGAGGGACAGCATGAAAACCCAAACAGTGGTTGGAACACCAGGACTTAGGACACTGCTGTAAAGCAGCAGCCAACAGGGCCAGGCACCCCCCAGGCCCCATTGGCCAATGCCTCCTAGAGAGGCTGGACATTGGGCCCTGCCTGTATCCCCCAATACTAGCAATTGCATACCTTAGCACTGCTACCCTACACCTGATGGGAGACCCTGTTTGCCATCCTCAGCCCTGGGGGAGGATGGTGGTACATGGCCCACCTGGGGGTCCATGGGGGCTACACCTGACTGAAACAGACAGATATCAAAGGTGTTTGTGCAGAAACTAACAATCTCACACATTAACACTGCTTTGGACCTCTAGCTGGACCTCTAGTATGGCCTCTTTCAGCCATGTAAGGTGTTGTGGACCTGGTCCTGGGCGCCTCATTGCACCCTCAGGGTGAGCACAGTACCCGCACAATGTGACGGTGTGTAGCTACTCTGTGCCAGTAAAACACACGGTCAGTACCCCCTACCAGGCCGAGGTGGTGTGTGGGTGCACATGGTCACTTCCCTCTACCGGGCAGAGGTGCTGTGGGGGTGCATTGCACATCTTGTGTTAATCTGTGGACAGCTGATTTGCATGTGCAGTGCATCATGGGTATGGGTAGGCTAACCCTATCCTGGTGACCACAGCAGACTGTCTGTGTGGTGACGTGCATGCTCTCTGCAGCCAGCCAGGGGCTTGCTAGCAGCTATAGAGCTGTAGCCTAATGGTTCCTGCACTGCCTCTGAAGCCAGAGGTCATGGGTTCAAACCCACAGTGGGGTTATTTGATAGGGTTGTCCAATGCATTATCTTTTTTTAATGTACATATTTTGATGCCAGCAAAAACACCCTCAGCGTACTGTACCCATAAGGTGCCTCTGAGGGTGCTTTATAGGGCACCATAGGGCACCTTATGGTTCCCATCCATATAAGGTGCACTATACATTCTCCTGTGACGCAACCTATAGGGTGCCCTATAGGGGACATTTTAGGGTGCTGTGGCGGACAGTGCAATTTCTAATGTGCCCTATGGAGTGCCTTATAGGGTGCCTTATACGGCACCTTCAATTACGGCACGTGAGGGCGTGTTTGCTGGCAGCAATTAATAACATAAATATAACGTATTGCAGGACAAAATATGTACAATGCAAAGCTGATATCACAGCCAGCCTTACGTATTAGGCACACTGGGGAGCAAACCCATGACCCCTGTATCAGCAATCAGTGCCTTAACCATTGTGCTCCACTGATGCTCCTCCTTGCCTGTCAGCGCACCTATGTATGCTTTTCATTCCTTAAACTGCACAGTGCTGCCATAAAAAACAGTACACTGACCTTGCGGTACCTCATACGGCACCCTCTAAAGCACCCTATAAGCAACATTCTAGGGTGCCTTGGCTGACAGTGCACTTTAAAATGTGCCTTATAGGGCACCTGATGTTAACACGCTTTGGGAGTGCGTTTGCTAGTAGTGGCAATTAAAATATGACTAAAATGCCTCCTAAAGCAATCTGCCCCATAATATGTTATGCCTCAGCCAGCCTTGTTCATTGGGTACTTTGGGGGATTGAACCTCTGATCCCTGCACCATTGGTCAGTGTCTTAACCATTGTGCTGTGGTTCTGTTTCTGTAACTGCACATCAGCGCACCGCCTTATGCCTCCCAATATTAACAAGCCTCCTAAAACATAGGCACACCACCTTTTGCCCATCAGCACGCCGCCTTATGCCGCCCATCATTTATATGCCTCAGCCAGCTGCCTCTATTGGGCACTGTGGGGGATTGAACACCTAATCCTTGCACGGTTGGTCAGTGTCTTAACCATTGTGCTGTGGCTCTGCTCTTCTGCTTGCCCATCAGCGTACCACATATGCCTCCCGCGCAGCCATCTGATGCGCTAAGGTGCAGGGCATACAAGGGCGCCGCGCACCTTAGCGCATATTTAAATTCCGGCTTTTCTTTTTCAGGACGGAACGCCCACTCCTTATATGGCATCCGCACTCTACCACGGCCCGCACTCTACCGGGGTTTTAGTAAACATGCCCCTAAGACTTTCAAAATGACCCCTTAACCTCTAACAACTTTTAATTTCTGAATCTGAATCTTGATCAAACTTGGATTTGGATTTAGCTTATGCCCTTCCAGTAGTAGTCCATGGTGAGTTATATTCACATACAAAAAGTATTTCTCTGATGACAGAGGGCTCACAATCTAAGAGCCCTGTTTACTAAACACTTTCCATGGACGCAAAATGGGAGAAGACTTCAGTAAACAGGGCCCTAAGTTTGTACCTAAGGCAACGGAGGCTTAAGTGACCTGCCCAAGATCACAAGGAATGTTGTTCAAACTGTATCAAGGATAATATGGTTTCCCATACACACAGTGCTTCAGAGGGTAATACTTAATAGGCAGAGTATGAAAATTGGATAATAATTTGGCTGAAGATAAAATATCATGTGCAGAAAATAACATTTTCTTTAATTTGTCAGTGTGAGATTAGTGTAACATTATAGATGGGATGACTTGCTCATTGCTGTCATGTCACCCTCATATTGTTTATAGTCTATAGTAACTGCAGCTACCTGTAGCTACTGTATAAGCATTAAAGCATGTCTAATTATACAGTGAACAGTGTTTCTATGGAAACCACCTCATTGCATTTGATTATGCTACACTGTACAAAGTCAAGGGATCTATTTTGGTTTATATTTGATCTCAGCTCAGAATCTACTGTTTTCTTTTGATGGGTAATCCTCCAAATCAATTTCTAACTGCACCAGAACATCACAGTCACACACTGTAGCAACTCAGACATATCTGAACCCATCATAATGGACATAATCCAACCAGAAATACCTCAACTCAAAGTCAACGCGGTGTAATGTGTGAAACCTTGGGGTATAGCTGATGTTCTGAAACATGAGTTTAAGATTCCCTTCAGCTGTCAGTTCTGCTAAATCATTCTTGGGCTTCTGATTTAATACCATGTTATTTTTTAGCTTGTTCAGTTATGTGCAGATGGAACGGTGAAGTGAAGCCAAATGCTTCCCTTTCATCAGCCAAAGAGAGCCAGTAAGAAACACTACCTGTTCAACTATTTTATTGATAATTCTAATATTACTTCCTGATAGCAGAGAGGGAACCATGGAGATGGGTGGCAAGTCAAGAAGGGGGAAGAAGGCAGAGATTTAGTTTGGGGGTCAGGAGTTGAGGGATGAAGTTACCAGTTGCCTCAGATGTAGGGGGTATTATGATTACACTGGACATGCTAGGCAGGATCATGTCTAAGTTGTGTGGTAAGGGTACCTTTGGCACCTTTTTGATATATTAGCAATTTTAGAACAAATCGTGGTTATGTCAAGCATTGTTTCACTTCTCATCCTTTGATATTTGGGTCAGAGACCATTGTGCCATTTTGAATTTGGCAGTACAGTTAGCAATGGGAAGACTGATTTCCTCTTACTAGCAAAGAGTCATAGGAAGCCTGTGCTCAAAGTAAGAGGTTGGGGCTATCTGGGTGAGGTCTTATGTAGGGGTTCGGAGATAGCATAACAGGGCCAGAATTGTCAGTGGTAGCAAGTGAAGTCCCAACAAGCCTGTGACAAGGTGATTGACATTTAGGGATTGTGACTTTCCAGGATGCGTATGTTTGGTATGGAGGCACTGCAGAAGTCCATGTGACTTTATGGGATAACAGGATCATGGAAGAAGACCATGCATGCCATGTAAAAAGCAAAGGCAACTTTATACTGAAAAAAACAGCAAACACCATATTATGTCTCTGCAGTGCATGTGCACACTATTGCACAATAGTGTGGGTATTAATCAGTAGCATGAACCATTGGATGATAACATGCATTTCAGACTGATGGCATGCGTTACTGAGCAATAGCATGCACTACTAAATGATCTGCTGCATTTTTTTTGAAGGCGTGAATAAACAGATAGATTAAAGTGAGCCAGTGTATCTGGATTTTCAGAAAGCCTTTGACAAGGTAGTATGGAGGAATGGAGGAGTAGCCTAATGGTTAGAGCAACAGGCCAAGAGCCAAGAAGGCTAACACTTCTTTTGGCCTTAGGCAAGTTACTTAACAAGCTTAGATTATAAACTCTCCAGGGACAAGGAGTACCTAAATGTAACTTATCTTGAACTACTGTTGGAAAAGTGTGAACTAAATGTAGCCTCTCCCCCTGGGGGAGGCATGGCCAGACTCTTAGTATAGTACTAAAGATGTTATAATGTAGTCCAATGGCCAAGTAGTTACTTGGAGTCTGGTACTCACTCAGGTGGGAGCTTCAAGAGTTCACTAACCTCCACTTATCTTCTCCCACTGTGAAAAGGAGAGAACTATAAGAGGAAGATAAATTCTACTAATGTGATATTAGAGATTTAATGGAATGGTAGAGGCTCAGCATAGAATGAAGAATACCTTTGCCTTCATATATGGAATTTTTACTAAAGTTTATTAAACGCTAGAATAAATAGTTAAATAAGTTTAAAAAAATGGAGCACTCCAACATTTCACAGCTCATTAAAACTCAGAATAAATAAAGGGGTCTGTTTACTAAACAGCGTTAGTGGCAATTGTGCAAAATCAGCGCTGCAGCCCTGTTTTATTCAATGGGGCCGCGGTACCGATTTTGCATGAATGCCGCTATTGCTGTTTAGTAAACAAACCCCAAAGTGTTTTACACTATTGCACATTACTTATTACTCATTTACAGGAATCTGTTAATTCCTTTGAAACAGTTCTCTCAGCAATTACAGGTAAGTGAAATATCTTCAACCTTTGTTTTTGGTTTCTTCTATTTCAATTAATTTCCCATTAATACATTTAATTTCCCTTTATACAGGCACGTTATATTCTCCCTTTAATAGGTAAGTCCCCTTATTTCTTTGAGTACTCAATATTCTACTCAAATTAGCGTGCAAACACTTAAATGTGTTTTGTTTGTTTCTCAGGGTGTAAGTGGTGCACTGGTACCTCTTCCTAGATCTTTCTTGCGATGGGCCCGTTCTCTGGTCTGGTAGTCCAGCAACATTCTCTGTCAGAAGAATTGAAGACCCAGGAACTCACTCTGATCCAGCAATGTTCTGTTATTACCTAGCTTCCTAACTTTAATCAAATCAATAAAGAAAACTATCTTAAAAGTTTTGACCGATTCACCAGTCACTTAGAGTTAAAACTGTAACTAGAATCTGATATGGTTTATTTTCCTATTTCTGTTTCAGAAATAAAGGATAATCATTGGTCCCTATCTAGACTTACACAATCAGACTGGCCAGTCATACATACTCCTTTTACACTCACAAAGAAAAAAATAATTCCTTTTAGAAATCAGGAATTCTTTGTTAAATCTGGTTCAAGTAGCCACAGTCTGACAGAGGCTAACTACAGCGCTTCTCTCCTTCAGGCTGTCTTCACCAGCACACAGAACCTAGTGCCGCTTTAAAAGTTCTCCACTGCCCGAGCACAGCAGAGCTATCAATATCCCATTACAGGTTTAAAAAAAATTTCCTCCACTGAAGCTTTACCATAGCTTTAGCTTCTGTATTTAGTTCTCTTGAGAAAGCTCAACAGAGCTTTCCCTTAAGATTCTCAAACAGTCATAGGAAAGGCAGTTTCTTCTTTCTCTTTGTCAATCACTCAATATAATTTCCTGACTCAAATTCAGTCAGAAAATTCCCAACAGAGCTGTCAAGGGCAATTCTCTTTCTAGCCACCACAGACTCTCCCACAGAACTCAATTGGGAAGTTCAGATTTATCAATTTCCCTCTCTTCTCTCCCAATTTCCACAAATAATCACCATTAAGCCCAAAGCACCTCAGCTCTCAATAAAATTTCCAACTGCCTCAATTCAAGTCCCCTCAAACACATCCTGCTCTTTTTCATCACCAGCCCCAACTGCCAGTTTCTCTGTCTAGAAACCAACATTCTAACCTCCCTTCCAAAGCTGATATCATAAAACAACCACAGCACTTTACCTTCTGCACAACTGCGCGGAAAGAAGAAAAAAAACAAGTTGGTTACCCTAAACAGCCCCAAAGCAGAGCCACAAACCCTGGGGACAAAACTAAAATACAAACTGCTCCAGCCCCCCTGGGCCAAAAAGGTACTCTTATTTTAATTCTATTTTAAGCCTACTAGTTACATAAATATAAATAAAAAGATACCTAATGAGACAGTGTCCTATTCTGGATTGGGAACCAGTTAAAAATAGAAAACAGAGTAAAGCTACATGCTCAATGTTTCAATTGCAAAATAATAGTAGAATACCTCAGGGATCTGTATTCACATTGATTGCTGCTATTGCCTGTTCAGTTTCCACAACAACACCATGTGGCCTACCTGATCAAGTCACCCCTAGGGATACTAATTTAGAGGATATGATTGCGGCACTGCAAATACTGTCCCTCTGTTTTTCTTATTGTTTAGTGCTGAATGTGCTGTATTTTCCCGTTATCTTTTCAGGCTCCATATCATCCATCACTCACATTGATTGCTGCTACCTCCTTCTCAGCTTCCATGACCCCCACCACGCACCATATCCGATCAGGTCACCCCTACAGATACTAATTTAAAGAATATTATTGTGGCATTTCATGCTACGGCAATGAGCACCATGCGCAAGCTCCTTAGGTCAAACCCAGGAGCCTCCTATCTGGCCACTTCTTTTACTAGAGATGCTACACCTCAGTCGCCAGGTTACAAACCCATTCTGCACTATGGTTTCACGCTCTTTTTATTCCTGGACTGGTACTCCTCTCAATGATCTTTATCCCAGTGTTCTGGGGTTGGCATTCCTCCACTGCCTTGAGATTCAGACGCAGCTCTAATGTAAGTAACTTAATACCTTGTTTCCCTCATTCTTCCATTGCCCAATCACATAGGTGACACACTGTTTCCTCCAAGCTCTTTTCCTGCTTGTTCTTCTGAACGGTAGATCCTTTCAAGACAAAACTTACCTAATCTCTAACTTTGTTAATTTACCACTCTCTTGACATCCTTTGCCTCACTGAATCCTGGCTTAAGGACACTGAGTAATCAATACTCCACTCTTGCCTTTCACCTAATTGCTCTCCTTTTCTTTCCCCTGCCTCTTCAGGAATATTAGCAGGAACATTTTCCTTTACTCCAATGGCTGTGCCAAGCTGCAGACACTGGCACTGCCAAGTTCCTGAAAGTGAAACAAAGCCGTTTCATGCACAGGACAGGAAGCGCCCCTGTTTCGCTTTTAAAAGGACGGCGATCTGATGCCAGAAGCTGCAACTTAGCACAGCCGCGGCAGTGAAGGAAAACATTCCTGTGGCTCTGAACAGGTGAACCAATGAGGTGGACTTACTGCCCTCTTGTGCATGGTGCCCAGAACCAGTGCCTCATTGATTCACCTCTTAAGCCAGCTAGATACAGGGCCTGTTTTGGAACAGAACCATTTGCATTCATCATGCTTGCACAGGCCTAGGACCAGTCCTGGCCCCTCCATGTAGGATATCACTCTTGCTGTCCCCCTGCATAGGGGAGAACCTCTTTTGATTGAAAGGAAGTTCTGCTATGAGGGTACATGGGATGAGGGTGAAAAGGGATAGATTCAGGAGTGACATGCGGAAATATTTCTTTACGGAAAGAGTGGTGGATCCATGGAATAGTCTCCCAGTGGAGGTGGTAGAGATGAGGACAGTATCTGAATTCAAAAAAGCATGCGACAAACACAGAGGATCTCTAAAGGAAAAAAGGGGACTGTTGTAGTTGTTGATATGGAAGGACAGACTAGATAGGCCATGTGGTCTTTTTCTGTCGTCATTTTTCTATGTTGGTCTCCTCTCGGTGCCCTACCATTTTGGTCTTCCTCTTCTTGCTAGCCTCTCCCCCAATTCTTAGAGCTTAAAATTTTCTTCTTCTTTTCCCATCCTGATCCCTTGGTCCCGGAACCCCAGGTATAGTGCTTAAGAGACCATCAGATTCCTTTGCCATGTGGGGTCTCTATCATGGTACTAGCGATGATATTCCATAATCTCATAGCTCAAGCTGTGAGGCCAGCCCCCATGTGGCAGAAGAAACTAAAGAGTACCATTCTCCTTGCGAGCCATGGGAACCGATATCTGAGAGAAAAGCTGGGGTATAGCCACTACTCTTTTGCTTCCTCCAGAATCTTGGCACTCCAGGTAATTGCCTAGTTGCAAGAAGTTTAAAGAGTTTACACATTGCCCCATGAAAACAAACTGCAAATCTGTAGCACAGCTGCTGCATTTTGGGATCTCTGGGAGAAATAGTCATTACAAAGAAAAATATTTGTGACTAGAAACAATATAGTGCTGTAGACACTCAGTTAACATCCTCTATTCTACTCAGTCATGTCTACAATATCCATTCAACCAAATACACTATAGTCCTGATACCTCTAGCAAATATATTTTACTTTTGGCACAACCTAGAAAGATGCATAAATACATCCATGTGGCATAAGACTTTTTTAAAATGTGTAAATCGCTATTCTATTTTTTTCACAAACAGTAAATCTCCCTTTTGGTATACTCCTGCTTTAGATGAAATGGAAGTCTCAATGTTTCTCCCTTTTCTCCTATAATTTTTCTATAATGTCTTGTCACTTCCATCCTGTATCCCTCTATCATTTTTATTCTGTCTTATTTCAAAGTAGTTTGTGTCAAGCAGCTATAGAAAGTATTCAGCTCTTTGAATGAGCGAGTTACAAACCTGATAAGCAAACTAAAACACTTACCATCAGAAACGACGTGTTTAGAAAAATCATCAAGCAAGTTACAAATGTGCAGATTCAACTAGCCTAAATCTCTGCTTATTCTTATAACTTTGGGTTACAAATTTCTCCTCAGGCTGCATATTCACTCTCCATAAGAACATAAGAAATGCCATACTGGGTTAGACCAAGGTCCATCAAGCCCATTATCCTGTTTCCAATAGTGGCCAATCCAGGTCACAAGTACCTAGCAGTTCCCCAAGAAGACAAAAGGGTTCCACAATGTACTGGGGAAAGCAGTAGATTTCCTGGATCCTCTAATGGTTTATGGACCTTTCCTCCAGAAACTTGTCGAAACCTTTTTTAAACCCGGCAACACTAACAGATTTTAGTACATCCTCTAGTAACGAATTCCAGAGTTTAATTACGCGTGAATGAAAAAATATCTTCTCATTAATCTTGAATGGGTTATACTGTAGCTTCATTGCATGTCCTCTAGTCTTTCTACTTTTTGATGGCATAAACAATCAATCTACATTTACCAATTCCACTCCATTCATTAATTTATAGATCTCTATCATATCTCCACTCAGCCGTCTCTTTTCCAGGTTAGAGTCCTAACCTTTTAAACTTCTCCTCATAGGAGTATCCTTCCATTCTCTTTATCATTTTGTGGCTCTTCTCTGTACCTTTTCTAATTCCACTATATCCTTTTTAAGATACGGCGACCAGAATTGCACACAATATTCGAGGTGTGGTCGCACCATGGAAGGATACAGAGGCATTATAATATCCTTGGTTTTATTCTCTATTCCTTCTTGGCCACCACTGCACACTGGGTGGGGGTTTCAATGTGTTATCCATGATGATGCCTAAATCTTTTTCCTGGGTGATGGTTCCTAATGTGATTAAGGGAGGGGGCTCTTCTGGGAATCAAACCCAGGGCCTCTCACACCCAAAGCAAGAATCATACCAGAGACCAACAAGCTGCTGCCGCCACTGCATTTAAAGAGAAAATGCAAGGCAAAAAAAAACCCCTCCCACTCAAAGAATTGTGAGACTTTATAATAAAACCCTTTGGCACTGAAAAAAATCATTATTTTGAAGGGCTCACACAACTGCAGTGAGGTATAAGGTATGTCATTCATGAAATCGCTATTTCTTTTAATGTCAGATGGTTTGGATATCAATATCTAATACAAAATTGGAAAAAGTAAAGCATACTGTTATTGCTAGTTAACTTGTTGCAGCCTTATGCTTTGTGAGTATGCGTCAGCTATCATTTGAGATGTAAAATATTATCTACTACATTTTAGATTACAAAATTACAGTACCAAAATAATGCCATTTATGAATAACCCCCCTAAACATTAGTCACTTTTTTGTGGTCGTTATTTCATAATCCTTGGATGGCATGGCTAGACATGTATATCCAAACAAAACAAATCCCATCCCAGTAGCACTTAAACCCACCAACCAAAAAAATTCCAGGTCACATATACATAAATTATAACTCTAACAGTCAACTGAAGTAAGTTATCAAGATCAAACCTAAAACTCCTAAACACTGAGCAACTTCATCGGTCTGCCTGAACAGCCGCCTTAATTCAAAATATACAACTAACTTTTAAAACGGAGAGAGAAGTCTCAGTAGTTCTATCATATTCCCTCTATACATCAGGAACCTGCCTGAAGGGGATACGTTTGTTCACCATCACCAGCCAGAACCCCCCCCCCCCCCACCATATAAATTTTAATATTGAATTTGGAGACCAAATCTTTGTCAATTATATTTCAATAAAATGAATAAACGTCACCAAATTAAGGGGTATGTTTACTAAACTGCGGTAATGTCACCCGCGTTAGGTTCCATGGTAAAGGTACAGATGCCCATATAAAGGCATGGGCGGTGCAACGTTACAGCAAGCCGTATCAGCTAACGCACGTTACAAGACACCTTAGACTAACGCGCGTTACAAGGCGCCTTATAAGGCACCCTACAAGGCATATTACAAGGTGCCTTGTAAGGTGCCTTATAAGTAAGGTACCATATAAGGTGCCTTGTAAGGTGGCTCATAAGGCGCCTTGTAAGGCGCCCTATAGGGCTGCTTAGGCTAAGTGTCATATTAGGCACCCCTGGACAAGGCACCGCAGAAGGCACCCTGGGCTATGGAATGATAGGTTAAGGTGGCCTAACAAGGTTACGGTGCCCTAGGTTAGTGTGCCCTAAGAGCTGCAAGGTGCTTCAGGATGACATGCATGACCTGTGAGGCACAGAGACAGATGTAGCCCTAACACTAGATAGAGCACTGAGGAAAGGCAATGAACAGGTGAATGAAGGAGGGAGAGCTGGGAGCTGCTGGACCTGCCATATCTGTGGGCATCCTATGTGGCTGCCAGTACTGTTGACAACATGGCGGGGGCAACTGTATCACAGCACAGGACGTTGGCAATGTAAAGTACTGAAAAGACAGTTGGTGGCAGACGATGGGAATACGTGTCCTCCAGTGGAAGCGGAGGTGGCAAGATAGTTACAATGATGGGTGGTCAGAGGAGTGGTGGTGCCTTGCAGATCAGGCACAGGCAAGGCAAGCATGAAGAGGCGCAATGCAGGAAAGGGTACCAGAGCAGGACATGGGGTGGCAGCCTGCACAGGAAGACAGGACTCTACACAGCTGACAGACGCAGAAAGATGGACCGAAGGATTGTTGGCAACAGTGGTAAAGGTAATATGGGCTGGCAACACAGATCTGCAAATATATGACTGTCACAGGCATGCAAAATATCTGAGTTGGACAGGCATTAAAGAGGCAACAACGAGGAATCAAACCCATGACCACTGTTTAGAATGTCATTGTACTAACCAGTAGGCTATACCTCTATGTGTGACTTTTGGGGTACTTGCTGGGTAATGTCCCCTGGATGGGAGACTGTGGCAAATGCTGAGTTCCTGTGTTTGATTCTGAATATGTTTAGGATTGTTTTGTATTTGATGCGGGAGCTGATTGGGAGCCAGTGGAGGTCTTTTAGTATAGGGGTGATGTGGTCTTGTTTTGATGATCCGGATATTATTCGTGCCGCCGTGTTTTGGGCCATTTGGAGTGGTTGAGTGGAGTGTTTGGAGTGGTTGAGTGGAGTGTTTAGGCATGCCAATATAGATCGGGTTGCAGAAGTCAAGGATGGGAGTTATTAGGGCTTGACAGACAGTGCGGAAATGATCTTGCGTGAGGAGGGGCTTGAGGCGTCTGATTATTCTCATCTTGAAGTATGCGTTTTTGGTGATCCTGCTGATATGGGACTGTAGGTTTAGCTCTCTGTCGAGAGTCACTCCGAGGTATTTCACTTCCTGTTTTAAAGGTATTGTTGTATAGTTGACATTGATGTAGGGTGGAGGGATGAAGCTGGTGTTTCATGTGATGAGAAGTGCTTCTGTAGGTGTAGTGTGTTGTTACTGCCAACTGTGGACAGGCTAGGGTATTCACCTCAGGATGTAGGTGGAGTGTGTTGTTACTGCCAACAGTGGACAGGCTAGGGTATGCACCTCAGGTACGGTGTACCCAGTTTGGCCTACTGGGTGAAAGACTCTGGCGCAAACATCCCTCCCCCCTTCTCCTGGACCGCTTCCATATCTGTCACCGTCATTACCATCTCTCGCTTCACACTGCCAAAAAGGATTATTTTTCCTCCCTTATTTCCACTTCCGCCAACTCCTCCCGCCAATTGTACTCTGCCCTTCGCTCCCTATCTGCTCCTCACTCTTTCTCTACTCCCTCCCTCCCCCCAGTCACTCCTGAGCCTGCCTCCCTGACAACCTATTTCTCCTCTAAAGTCCTCTCCCTCCGCCTCTTGTTCCCTTGCTGCCCTCCCCCACTTTCTCCTCCCACACCAGTCCCAGATCATATTCCTCCTTCCTCTTCCCCCTCCCTCTCTCATCGATGGTCCTCCTTTGAACCCATCTCTGCCTCTGCCCTCTCCAAGACCTTTAACTCCGTTCGGAAAACCTTCTGCTCTTCTGATCCCATTTCCTCCCACTGGCTCTTAGATCCCTCTCTAGCTCTCTCTCCCCCCACATTCTCTCTATCTTTAATTCTAGTCTCTCCACAGGTGTCTTCCCCTCTCCCTGGAAACACGCTATCATTCGCCCCATTCTGAAAAAGGGTTCACTAGATCACTCTTCCACCTTTAGCTGGTACCCCATTTCTAATCTCCCTTTCCTCTCCAAGCTTTTAGAAAAACTTGTTTTCACTCAATTGTCATCACACCTTGAAGTTTCTCTCACCCTTCACCCTCGACAATCAGGATTCCACCCCAGTCACAGCACAGTCTGTTCTTCTTTCTCTTCTAAACAAACTACACACCGCTCATGATCATGGCCTTGTCACTCTCGCTGTTTATTTATTTATTTATTTAGCTGTATTTATATCCCGCTTTTCGCCGGGTCAAAGCGGTGTTACATAGATGGGAGGGGGAATTAAGTTGGTAGGGTGGGGCCATCACCAGGGAGGCAACATTAATGATTTTGACATGGTACAGACTTTGGACATGGGACAGACATTGGACATAGGCAATGTAGTTTGAGTCAGAGGTTCGTGGTGGACGAGATCAGTGGCTAGTTCGCTTTTTGGTGGGGGTCGTGTTGAGGTATTCCTGGAACAGGGTGGTTTTCAGCTGTTTCCTGAAAGATGGTAGATCGGTGTTTACGGATGGAGCATAAAGTTCAAAGGCTCGGTTGCAGGTCCGTTGCAGGCATTTAGTTCTTTTCTGGGGGATGGTGAGGGAATTGCTGGAAGTTTGTCTGGTAGTTCTGCCGTGGGCTGGACGAGACAGTAGGGTGCGAAGTTGGGAGTTCTGTGCTTGATGGATGGCTTTGTGGGTTAGTAGGATGGCTTTGTATTTAGACCTTGCTTCGAAGGGAAGTATGTGTAGGTCTTTCAGGATTGGGGTGATGTGGTCGGTTTTCTTTGCAGTCTGGATGATTCTTGCCGTGGTGTTTAGTGCTGTTCGGAGGGGGTTTGTCTGCGTGGCTGGAAGTCCGTGGTAGATTATGTTGCAGTAGTCCAGATGTGGGAGCGTCATGGCTTGCATTACGGCTCGGAAGTGTTGATGGTCAAGCAGGGGTCTAAGACGTTGCACCATTCTTGCTTTGTGGAATATAATTCCGGAGGTTTTGGTGATTTGCTGTTTTAAGGTGAGGGCTTGATCAATAATTATGCCCAGGTATCGTATTTGTGGTTGTATTTGGATGCTTGTGGGTCTGTCTCTCTGGATCTCTCTGCCGCATTCGACCTCGTTGATCATCGCACTCTCCTTTCACGCCTCCAAGATGCCGGCATCACCGGCACAGTTCTTCATTGGTTTCACGCCTTCCTCTCTGGCCGTTCCTTCTCAGTTTCTACCGGTTCTCTCTCTCTTCACCCTCCACTCCCCTTCCCTGCGGTGTCCCTCAGGTCTCTGTCCTTGCTCCCCTCCTCTTTAATGTCTTTTTGGCTCCTCTCACACTTTTAGTCCAACAACACGGTGTCTCCACATATTATTACGCTGACGATATCTTTCTTCTTTATCACACTAACTCTGTCTCCCCCGATATTACCCTCTTCAACAATTGTCTCTCTTCAGTAGCATCCTGGCTTTCCTCCAACTTCTTGCATATCAATCTCTCCAAAACCTCAGCCATCTGGTTCACTGCCGGTAGCCCTGCCCCTTCCCTCATTCCACTGCTCTCTTCCGTTCCAATCCCCATCGTCACCTCTCTACGCTACCTTGGTGTGACCCTCAACTCCTCCCTATCGTTCAAAGCACATATCTCATCTGTAGTTCAGCGCTGCTTTCTCACCCTAAGACAACTTTGATCTGTACGCCCTTTCCTCTCTTTCTCCACTATGTCCACCCTCCTCATCTCCCTAGTTGTCTCCCGCCTCGATTATTGTAACGTCTCCTTAGCTGGTCTCCCCCAATCCCAACTTCAATGTCTGCAATGAGTCTACAACATTGCTGCCCGTATCCTCACTTGCTCTTCCTGTTTCGACCATATCACCCCTCTTCTCATTCGCCTGCACTGGCTTCCGATTCCCTTCCGTATTCAATACAAATTTCTTCTTTTTGTTCACAGGTCTATTCATACTGGCACTCCCCTTTACCTTGCTGACCTGATCCACCTCCACACTCCCTACCATTCCCTCCGCACCATCCACATGAACCGCATAACCTTACCCTCCCCATCCCAGGCCCACCTAGAAACCACCCGTTCCTCTGCCTTTTACTTCCTTGGTCCCCACCTATGGAACTCGCTCCCCACAGACCTCCACTTGGAACTCTCCTTTAAAACATTTAAGGCAAATCTAAAAACCCATCTCTTCTGTCTAGCTTTTGGCCTTTCTCCCCCCCCCCCACGCCCCTTTTCACCACCCCCATGATGTTGTTTTCCCTTGTTTCTGTTACTATAATCTAGCCTCGACCTTTTACTCTTCTCTCTTCTTTTCTATCACACTATGGCATTCCTTTCCTAATTTTCTAAGCAGCCTTTTGTATTTTGTAAACCACTCAGAGGCTATTGTGATGGGCGATCTATTAAGTTCCCAATAAACATAAACATAAACAATAAACATATATGTTTCCGACAACGTATGGGCACACCCCGAAATGCCTTACTAGGGGCTGCTGTAAAGTGTGTTCAGTTAGCTGGGTCTACGAACTGTTTGGGACCCATCCTGGGTGTGGTCTATGGACCCTTGTTAGTGTGATCCCCAGATGTGCACTGCTTGCCCTATTACAGACATAGTGGTACCTGTGTGACTTTTGGGGTACTTGCTGGGTAATGTCCCCTGGATGGGACACTGTGGAACACGGACTACTGGGCATGTTTGGCCCAGGTCAGCTGCTGTCCTGCTGATTTCCAGTTTCTATGTTCCTATGTGCCACCTGGGCAATGGCCTAGTTCACCCTGTGCCCCAGCTGCCCCCACTGCATGTTCCGCCTGCAGTCCCCCTATGCTCCATTTGCACCATCACCATAGTGGCCTTTCATACTTGGCCACTATACTGTTGCTGCAGATGGAGCACTACTATCACCTTTCTTGGGCTCCCTGCCTAGGCTGTACATTGCTGACACTGAAATGGTTTCTCTCTCCTGCAAATGTGCATCTAATGGCAGGTTTTCATTCGTGGTAGGATTCAGCCCTTCAGTTCAGCGCGTTAGTGTACAGGGAGCCTCTCCCTGCCTACTCCCCGCCCATTGACCCCTGCTCTCCGCCTTCTCTCCTCCCTCTGCAGTGTGTACTGCGCCGCAGAATGCTTCCACGCGGGTTGTAACGTTACTGCACGGTAACATTATGCACCGCGCGGTAACGTTACCTAACATGCGGTCTGTAACATTACCACAGTTTAGTAAACATACCCCTAAGTGTTTCCACAAAAAAGAGTCACCACTTCTGTTTTGTATGACACTTAATCCAATGTGTACTCTCATCAACTCTTTGGGATACTGATTTAACCTGAATGTGCTAAGGCAACTTAATTTTTAGAGGAAAATTGAGCAAAATGGAAAATATCTCCCTGGATGAGGGCTATGACATCAAGGAACTTGAACAGCAAGGCATAAATAAATATCTTGGAGTAGAGGAAGGAACAGCACTCAAGCAAAAATTACTGAGAGAAAAAAACAGTAAAGAATACTTAACATCATGGAATAAGATACAAGCCATCATTCAGCTGGCAAATCCCGTACGCTCATACAGCTTTGGGAATGTAGATTAGCCTCTTAAATATTTGAAAGACTAGATATGTGAACAAGAAAAGGCACTGAAAACATTGTTCTTGAGAGCCTTTGGTAATAGTGGGAGGGATTAGGTGGGGGTGGTTGTTTTAGTGTGTTATTTATTTTGTCTAGATTGTTTTTATGTGATTTGATTGGATGGTTTAGAAATGTGAAGAAATAAATAAAAAAATAAGAAAACTTCTCCATGCCCTTGAGGTAATTTACAAGAATCAGTGTATGCAATTCCTAGAGCTGAAGGAAGTTAATTGCACTTATGAAGCTACTATCATAGACCTCCAGGTCTACCTAACAGCATCATCGGATCCAAATACACAAAAAGTACTGAAATATGAAAGTAAACATCCAGAATCTGTCTTCATCAAATTTGAACAACTGTTCCAACGACTAGAAGAAATGAGTGAGAATCCACAAGCACACACAGGAAAGGGAACAACAGAATTTGCAAAACAAGAGAAAAAAAATCTTCAAGGAATTAGATCAGAAAATGAGGAAAAACAAGTGGCAAATGCACAGATACAGTGGAACCCTTTGTCGATCAAGAATTGACACATGAAAGGATGAGAGATTGATATTTGCAGCCCAGGACAGTGGATTATGGACGAGACAGCTAACAGTGAGCACTGAAAAAACTAGCAAAACTAGCAGAATATGTCAATTCTGTAAGAAAAACTTGGAAACAGTAACTCACCTCTTAGCTGGCTGTGAAGTTCAGATGGTGGAAAATTTCTATACAGAAAAGCACAACAAAATAGCCCGCCTTATAAATTGGAAACTCTGTAAACACTACAACATCACTGTCCCTGAAAAGCATTAGGATCATGACCCTAAGAGAATTACAGAGAATGAAGAGGATGTGATAACCTTAGACATTCCTCTTCTGATGGATAAGAAACTGGATGCGAGGAAACCCTACATAGTGGTAAAGGTGAAAAACACTAGAACAGCACTGATAGTAGAGGTGCCAGTTCCAAATGATTATTCTGTGACTCGCACGGAGAGGGAGAAGATCCTGAAGTAACAAGAAATGCAGTCAGAAACCAAGAAAATGTCTCAGAAAGATATTTCCTATCTTATTGGGAGACACAGGTTTGATAAAAAAGATTTCCAAGCACACCTTGACAAACTACCCATACATGTTTTCATCTTAGGAACTCCAGAAGGAAGCTCTCCTTGTCACGATGCAAGTTCTATGCTGAGCATTAGCAGTAAATTTGAGATCATATTCCACATACCTTGACTTAGAAGTGAGATTCATGACTGCCATGGCATATGCAGAACTAATCCATTTGGAGAAACTGCTCCAAGACAGGGAGAATGAAAATTCCCTGGAGGGCAGCAGCACAGATCCCAGCAGTCAGCCCCCTTGAGAGTTTCACATGGCAGGCCATTACCACCTGGGATGATGGTAAGAGGGCAGTAAAGGTGAAAGAACAGGGGTCCAGAGGCCAGGCACATTAGGTGCCGAGGATGTTGACACTGCTGCTGCCTAGGCAGACGAGGAAGAGGATGTCATCAAGTGGAACACCTCTCCCTCTCTTTGATACAGAGGCAGCAGGGGAGGATGAAGGAGCACAAGACAGACAGGAATGTCCTAGCAACAGTTACAAGTCTCAGCAACTTCTGTGCTACACAACACAATATCCAACATCAGGCATAGCACACCAAAAAGCTTGAACTGCTGTGATGGCTCCAGGAACATCACATCAAACTCCAGGAGACAGAATAAGCAACAGAGGCCCTATATAAGTCCATCATGGGGCCGCACCCATGCCATAGCTACCCTTTACCGTGGATGCCACTACAGTGTCATTTGTGCTCCCATCTGCAAAGGCTCAAAGAAGAAGTTGCCTCCATTGTCCAGCATCACCAATACCACCTCCAGCTTTACCACATCGGTACCACCATTTGCTTCCTCCAATATGTTTGAACCCATGCCCTATGGAAGGGGAGAACCCCTTCTCCCCCCCCCCCCTTCTATAAGGTCTCCCAACAGTTAGCTCTGCTGCATTATGTCTTCAATGGCTCCTCTTAGTCCAGCAAGACTTCAGCCTTCAGAACTACAAAGGGTCAGGAGGCTGGGGGCAAAGGAAAAGGTGTGGAGGGGCAGGGGCCTTGGAGAGGATGTGAGAAGAAATAGATCTCTCTTCCTATAGGCCTCCTTTGGGGATAATAAGGAGCTTTTGGGTGTTTACAGGGGATCAGGGAGGCAGCCTTCTGAGGGGTGGGGAGGGTGCTCTCTACTTTAGGGTGGGCATGTTGTTGGTTCTCACACTGGGCTGTTGGGTGGGATGGTTTGGTCAGAAATGATGCTGGGGGTTGAGAGGGGTGGGCAGGGCGATGGTAGATGATAAGAACTTAACTGTACATGTTTTATGTATTAGAAAATGAACACATATCTTCATAGAAAGAGCCTGTGTATGAGGGTGTCCCTTGCTACAATGTCTAGCTGGTACATTGGCCCAATATCCTGCCTTGGCCATTCACCATTTGCTTCAAGTTCTGGGGCTGCTGTGTCCTGTAGTTCAGGGAGGAATTGTCAGTGCCTCAATGCCAGATTGGTGCAGCATGCAGTAGGCCATGAATATATGGCATAGCCTGGCAGGGTTGTTCAGAAGTTCACCTCTGGATTGGTCAAGACACTGAAAGTGGCTCTTGAGCTAGCCAAATAACCTTTGAATGATGGCACATGTGTTCCATTGGCCTTGTATCCTCTGCCTTTGTGTGCTGTACCATGAAGTGGATCAGTAAGAACGTTAGAATATAAGATATGCCATATTGGGTCAGACCAAGGTCCATCAAGCCCAGTATCCTGTTTCCAACAGTGGCCAATCTGGGTCACAGGTAACCTAGCAGTTTCTTCAAAGGACACAGGTTCCACAATGCTTGTATTGGGACAAACAGTGGATTTCCCGGGTCATCTTTTTAAACCCAGCTATACTAATAGCTTTTAGTACATCCTCCAGTAATGAATTCCAGAGTTTGATTACGCGTTAAGTGAAAAAATATTTTCTCTTATTAGTCTTACATAGGTTACACTGTAGCCTTATTGCATGTCCCCTAGTCTTTCTATTTTTGATGGCATAAACAATTGATTTATGTTTACCCGTTCAACTCCATTCAGTATTTTATAGACCTCTATCATAACTCCCCTCAGCCGTCTCTTTTCCAGGTTGAAGAGCCCTAACCTTTTTAGCCTCTCCTCATAGGGGTATCCTTCATCCCCTTTACCATTTTGGTGGCTCTTCTCTGTACCTTTTCTAATAACACTATATCCTTTATAAGATAAGGTGACCAGAATTACACACAATATTCAAAGTGTGGTCGCACCATGGAACAATACAGAGGCATTATAGTATCCTTTGTTTTATTCTCCATTCTTTTCCTTATGATTCCTAGCATTCTATTTGCTTTCTTGGCTGCCACTGCACACTGGGCGGAGGGTTTCAACATGTTATCCACGATGATGCCTAAATCCTTTTCCTCGGTGGTGGTTCCTAATATGGAACCTTGCATCTTGTAACCATAATTTGGGTTGTTCTTTCCTAGGTGCATAACTTTGCACTTGTCCACATTACATTTCATCTGCCATTTGAACATTCAGTTTTCCAATTTATCAAGGTCCTCACAATTTTTCACAATCCTCTTCTGTTTTGAATAATTTTGGGTCATCTGCAAATTTGATTATCTCACTCATTATTCCCATTTCCAGGTCATTTATGAACATGTTAAAAGCAGCGGGCCCAGCACAGATCCCTGGGTACTCCACTATTGACCTTTCTCCATTAGGAAAATTGGCCATTTAGCCCTACACTGCTTCCTATCCCATGACTTTTTAATTTTGCCAAAAGTCTCTCATGAGGGATCTTGTCAAATGCTCTCTGAAAATCCACATATACTATATCAACCGATTCACCTTTACTACCTGTTTATTCACATCTTCAAAAAAACATAACAGATTAGTAAGACAAGACCTTCCTTGGCTAAAGCCATGTTGGATGTCTCCCTTTAAGCCATGACGATCCACATGTTCGGTAATTTTGTTCTTTATAATGGTTTCTACCATTTTTCCTGTTACTGCAGATGATTTTAATGATAGTTCACATTACTAATAGTAGGTCTGCAATCTCATATTTCAGTTCTTTCAACACTCTTGGCTGTAAAACATCCATTCCAGGTGATTTGCTACTCTTCAGTTGATCAAATAATTGTAATACATCTTCACGGTGTATCGATATTTCTTTCAATTCTTCTGCAGCATCACCTTTAAATACCATTTTAGTCATGAGTAACATCCCTACTTCTTCCTCAGTAAAGACCGAAGCAAAGAATTCATTCAGTCTCTCCGCTATAGCCTTGTCCCCTCTTATTGCTCATTTTACCCCTCTATCATCTAATGGTCCAACTGACTCTCTCACAGATTCTTTGCTACAAATGCACTTGAAAAAGTCTTTATTAACTATTTTTGCTTCCACAACAAGCTTCTTCTCAAATTCTCTCTTTGCCTGCCTTATCAATGCCTTGCATCTAACTTGCTTGTGCTTATATTGTTTCCAGTTTTCGTCATTTGGCTCCTTTTTCTATTTCCTGAAAGATGCTTTTTTGGCTACAACAGCCTCTCTGACCTCACCTTTAAACCATGCTGGCAGTTTTTTGGCCTTCCTTCTACTTTTCTTAAAGTGTGGAATGTGTCTGGGCTTCCAAGATAGTACTTTTAAACAATGCACATGCTTAATGTAAATCTTTAACTTTTGCAGCTCTTCATTTTAGTTTTTTCTTAACTATTTTCCTTATTGTATCATAATCTCCCTTTTGAACATTAAAAGGTAGTACTGTGGATTTCCTTTCTGTCTTTCCTCCATTTATTAAATCAAATGTGATCATGCTATGATCACTATTGCCAAGAGGCCCCAACACCCTTATCTCTTGCATTAGATCTTGTGTTCCACTAAGGAATAGGTCCAAAATGGCTTTCCCTCTAGTTGGTTCATGAACCAGCTGCTCTAAGAAGCAGTCATTTCATCTAGAAACTTTCTCTCCCTAGCATGTCCTGTCGTAACACTGACCCAGTCAATACCGAGGCAATTGAAATCACCCATTATCATTACTATGCTGTAACTTTTGTTAGCTTCCCTGATTTCTTTGAGCATTCATTTCATCGTCCATTTGTTCATTCTGGCCAGGCAGTCAATAGTACTCCCACTGCCATCGCCTTCCCCTTCCCCCTTTTACATGGAATTTCAATCCACAGAGATTCTACAGTGTATTTTGTTTCCTGCAAAACTATAATACTTTGTGAATAAATGCCCTCTCTAACATAGAGCACAACCCCTCCACCAATTTGATCTGCTCTATCATTATGATATAGTTTGTACCCAGCTATCACAAATGTTCCACTGGTTGTCCTCCTTCCACCTTGTCTCTGAGATACCAATCACATCTAACCTCTCATTTAGTGCTATATATTCTAATTCTCCCATCTTATTTTTTAGACTTCTAGAATTTACATACAAGCATTTTAGAGACTATATTTTATTCATATTAATCTGGTTCTGTGTAGGCAGGGGTAATTTGGAATCTTTAAGCTCTGTCTGCTCTGTACTTAAGGGCATTTGGGTTACTTTTGCTTTACTGGAACCTCTCGGTTGATATGCCCTAACTTCAGTCTTTGCTAGTAACCTTCAAGGATACATTGTTCCAAACAATGTGCTCTTGGGCAGCTATCGACTTTCCCCTGTTATCTAGTTTAAAAGCTGCTCTTTCTCCTTTTTAAAGGTTAATGCCAGCAACCTGGTTCCATCCCAGTTAAGGTGGAGTCCATTTCCTCGGAAAAGCCCCTCCTTTCCGCAGAATGCTCCCTAGTTCCTAACAAATCAAAACCCCTCTTCCTTGAACCATTGTCTCATCCATGCATTGAGACTCCTGAGCTCTACCTGAAACTTGATGACATTGACAGGCAGTTAAAGGGCTTTTTTGACCATCTGAAGGCTTTTAAGCTTGATAAATTTCACCGCGATAAGACCGATTATGATTCTGGAAAGGTATATCGTTGGATGTATGAGGATGGGGAGGATGTGAGTAATAAGCGTGTTACTTTTGATACATCATCTGACAAGACGGATGACAGCTCTGGCACGTCTTCAGGTTCTAAAAGAAACATCAACCGCAATCAACAGGATTTTCAGCGGGGTCGGAGCCGCGGACGGAAGGGGCGGGGTTTTCATCAGGACGAGCGATGGGACCCTCCGACTACTTGACAGCGAACCAAGAAGGTACAGAATCCATAGTAGTTAATTTGACCGATAAACCCTTAGATCCTTTACAGGAGAGGTTATTAAATTTGGGTCTATCTTTCGCACCCACGGCTTATTATGATGGGTTTTGGATGAGAGTTCATTTGCATAAGTTTTTTCGCAAATTACAGGTTATCCAGTTTTTTGGTTCGCGTCCTGATACACAGGACAGCTCAGTGGTCACGCCGCCATCCCGTTGGTCTCCACCGGGTCCTCCTGATCCCATCATTGCTACCTATCAAGCTTTAGTTTTACAAGACTTGGCTCTTTTGGAAATGGTCACTGCCAAATGGGTTTCCAGTTTCCAATATTACTAGGGCTGATCGGGTTTGCCTTCAACGGCTGGCTTCGGACACTTCAATTACCATTCATAACGCTGATAAGGGGGGTGCCATTGTGTTACAATCAACTGATGCCTATATGGCGGGGCTCCGTTCCCAGTCATTGGATTTACAAGTTTATAAACAATTGGCCATCGATCCTACCCCTGAGCTACAATTGATGATTTCAGCTCTGGTTACGATGGGATTGGATCAGGGATGGTTAACTAAGAAGGAGGGTGTTTTTCTTCGAGTTTCTCATCCTAAAATCCCTACCATCTACACAGTACCGAAAATACACAAATCACTTCGTTCACCCCTGGGGGGGGCCTATAGTCTCGTGTCGGGGTTCAATTCTTGAGCCCCTCTCCAAATTTTGTGGGTTTTTTTGAAAGAAGAAGCTTCATCTGTTCGTTCATTTATACGCGATTCCACTCATTTTATGATTCAGTTATCTACAGTCACCTTGCCTGATTCAATTTCATATTTAGTGACTTTAGACGTAGCAGCGCTTTACACTAACATTCATCAAGGGGAGGCTTTAGAGTTACTGCAGACTTTATTCACTACGGCTCCATCGCGATTACCGAAGTCTTTTTTGATGGATTTAATTACTTTGGTTTTGACATGCAATTATTTCATTTTTGAGGGAACCTTTTTCAGCAAGTTTTTGGCATTGCCATGGGCGCAACAGTGGCTCCTTCCATTGCCACTTTATATCTCGCTCAGATGGAAGATAATCAGATCTATGTGTCGAATTTTTTCACCCATGTGCCGCTTTGGAAGCGGTTTCTGGATGATATATTTTTTGTGTGGACAGCCAGTCTTGAGGAATTGCAAGATTTTTTATCTTGGCTGAACGGTTTGAAATCTAATATCAAGTTCACAGCAAACATTGATTTGCAACGGATAGAATTTTTGGACATGTTGATATATAGAATGGGCAGTTCCCTTCATACCATTTTATTTCGTAAGCCGGTGCAAAGGAATAGTCTGCTCAATTACAACAGCTTTCATCCAGCTTCACTTCGGAGGGGGCTCCCCTATGGCCAGTTTTTACGCCTATGCCGATTATGTTTTTCTTTTTCAGAGTTTAAGTGTCATGCTCGTGAATTGAAACAATGGCTGTTAGCTAGGGGGTATTCCCCTTTAGTGGTGGATCGGGCTTATAAACAGGCTCGGTACACCCATTATGACTGGTTGATGCTTCCCTCCCCTGAAACTTCAGTTGAGAAACGGATTGTGGGGGGTTTTCCCTATATGGTCGGGAGTAATGCAGTTATAGGGATTCTTCGGAAACATTGGTCTATTCTATCAGTACATTCTAGTTTGGCTCATCCATTTATGCCTGCTTTTAGTAAAGCTATGAACCTTCGTGACATGCTAGTTCAGTCCACTACCACTGTGGACAGACCTATTGGTCCGAGTGAGCTACAAGGACATTTTCCTTGTCAAGATTGTAAATTTTGTTTCAACACCATTTCTGGGATTTCTTGGAGTCATCCTAAAACGGGGCGCTCCTATCATCGTAAGTGGTTCACCACTTCTTCCTCGGTTTTTGTGGTCTATGTGATTCAGTGCAACTGCTCTTTACTGTATGTTGGCCGGACGGTGCGTTCCGTGAAGGTTCGAATTGGGGAACATTCATCTAGGATTCGTCAATGGGTTCTTTTGGCCTCAGTAGTGGAGCATTGTGTCGAGCAAGGGCACTCCTTTGAAGATCTTCATTGGACAGTGATTGACCACATTCCGGCAGATCCCCGAGGAGGTGATAGAGCGATCCGCTTACAACGCTGTGAACAGCGCTGGATTTATGATTTGGATGTGGTATATCCCGGCGGCTTAAACCGTGAGGTTGAATGGTTAAGCGTTCTGTGAGGGGGTCAATCGGATAAGGGATTCCCGCCATCGGTGGGAAATTCCCTTTATGATTGGCTGTTCTTTGGCAGGTGTCATGAGGGTTTGGACGTCATTCAGGGTTGTTGCTTTCATCCAATTAGGAAGGGGAATCGTGGGGAGATTGCCCTTAGCCTATTTGTGGTTCTCCTTGTTGATGGACAGCTTTTGCCAGCCAATGATGAGTGATTAATCCTGTTGAGTGAATAGATGCCGGCAAAGGTCTGGTTGTTTGAAAAAGGAAAGGACGCCATTTGTTCACTCATGCTTGCAAGAAGAACAGAGCCAGTTTGACCTGTGTTGGAGCACTTGACACAGGGATTCGGTATCCCGAAACGTGCACGTCGTGTTGCAGGACTTTGATGGTGTTTCAGGACTTTGATGTTTGATGCACTACGAAGTTGGGCTTTTCTTCTGGATTTATTCAAGTTAAGTTGGTGTTTTTTAATCATTTATTGACCAAAGAACTTTCTGTGAATAAAAGGACTGTACCTGTCTGGTGGGGTCAAGTTATTACTCTTGTCCTCCCTCGGTACGATCCGACAAAAATAATTTATATTGGATCTCACTGGGGATTTTCTCTGAGACTTTCGGGTGATTGTATTTGGTATCTCTGAGTTTGGGATTATTTTTGGATGAACAGGATAAACAGCTGCACCTGAGAGTGAATATGGGCACCTCCTTTGAGAGGTTTAATCACCTATAAAGCTATGATTATCCCAGGGATGGGTGGGAGAGAAAGAAGACTTATTAAAAGTTGGCTGCTACACAGTGCCTTGTCCTGTGCTTCTAAGGTAAAGGTTTACCTATTTCATGGGTGATTCACACAGCCCTTGGTTTGATAGAAGGGGCCTTTTAAATTTCCCCTTTGATTTGTCACTTGCCTTTAACACCTATTTAAGGCAACTTCATAGATCTCTTGCCTCCTAATTGGATGGGCTCTTTGTAAAAGTCACTAGAAACAAGTTTATTTTTCTTTCTACTCAGAGACTATTCTACTTGTATGCTAAGCTATATTCTGATTTAAGTAAAAAAAAGCTCTCTAGAAACAAATTTAGTTCAGTAACTATTTACTCTATTTTACTTTCTAGGTTAATCTAAACTCTGATTTGATTTAAATGAAAAGCTCTCTAGAAACAAATCAATTTCAAAGTCTATTTACTCTTTTTTATGTTCTATGCTAAGCTATATTCTGCTTTGACTTAAATGCAATGCTCACTGGTGGTACTAAGACCTGATTGACTTAGCAAAAACACCGAATTCTGAAATAAACAGATTTATCTGCTTTAACCCCAAGATGTCTCTTTTACCCCAAGATTTAGAGTTTATTCCAGAAGATTATACTCACAAGTATAGATCTACTTCTAGTTGTAACAGTCCCTTCTGGTAGTCCTTCAAGCCAACACCTCAGTGGGTAACTTCTATAGACTACATATGAAGAGGGAGAGAGGACATATGTTAGTGTTTCATACCAGGATGTTTCTTGTGTTGAATGGGCACTGCAACCCAGGGCTCTTTATTTCACATGCTGCAGCTCCCAGTGTACAGTGCAACCGCCACACATGTGCATGTCTAGGAGATGGAGAGGCCTGGTGCAGAGCTTATCTAAGTCATCCACCAGTGATATCTCCACTCTCAAACCTCTCATAAATGCCAGAGTTGGTAAGAATGTAGAGTACATGGCAGGAACCCAGAAACATGGGGAAGCCATCTGTTATCTCCCCTGTGCGTTCCAGACCACCTGCATGTTGAGTGAGTGAAATGGCCTCCTTTTGTGGAAGGTGGCCTCCCTCCCTCATGTGAGCATGAGGAATACATGGGTGTAATTGATGAGCCCTAGTAACAATGGGAAGCAGACCAATTCATGGAATTGGATCATGGTTTGCTGCCTTTGCTGCATGGTTTGTGGGAAGGCTACATATTGTGCAGTGTTGATTAGAAAGGTCCTCAGGAACTGTGAAATGTATTGTGATGCTGCTGACTGGCTGAGACCCACTGTGGTGGTCAACATAGACGGGAAACTGCCAGTGGCTAGGAAGTTTGTGTTTATTTATTTAAATGTTGTTTATACCATCTTATCAAGGAATCAAAGTGGTTTACAAAGAACGATAACACTTACAATGAACAGTATTTAGCAAAACACAAAAGATAGTAGTGAACAAAACTTCCATACGAGGTAATCAGCAGTAACTTATTTACAATAGCAAACATAATTACAATGAGATTTTGGAGTGGTTTACATCTTTACATTTTGATGTATTTAAATAGGTTTAGATTGAAAAGGGTGTGTGTTAAGTGAATGTAAGCTGAGGGCTATGGAGATGCATGTACAGGCTCTTCTGTGTGGTGGAGTGGAGGAGCTGTTCTAACTCCTGGCAAAGATGGTGGAAGGCTGCCTTAGCAAAATGGAGCCTGGTGAGGTACAGCTTTTCCATGAGGTCCAGGAATTGAGTCCTGGTCCTAAGGACCCTCAGATACAGGTGCCCCATAGTGGTTCTCTTGTGCTCCCCGTGGGCCTCATGTAGCTCAACTAGGACAACCAATGTATTCATCTCATCCAGAGCTCCTCTCTCCTACATAGGACTGGCTTAGCTTAAAAAACTAAGGTGGTTGATTGAGGGGGACAGTTTCTGAGAGGTGGGAAAGAGCAGGGCATTCAAAGCTAAACAAAAGATTCTGACAACCAGGAGGGCCATAAGAATTGAGGTCTGCCTAGGATGCCAACATCTTGAACCAACTCTGAGGTCATCCCTGCTCCCACCACCCATAGCACTGCAATGCACATACACTCACACATACACCTTCACATACACACACACAGCAGAGAACCACACAGAGGCACAGAGGCTACAGGGAATAGCAGGCCATATACAGATAGGCAGCAGAAAAGTGGGTAGAAGGGAGACAGATACCCCACAGGCCAGGGAGTGTGTTATAGGTGGTTTTGGGATTAGCATAGCTAGGAGGTGGATGAGGGAGTGGAGTCTAACAATTATTTGCATTCTTATTCCTAGAATGCCCTCACCTGACTCTTCCCATTCTATGTATAGTGTTATATATGTAGCAGAATATATAACACTATAGTTCTAGTTTGGCTCAAACTTGCAGAGAGCAGAAAGCTCCTATTCTGTGAATGTAAGCTCCTGTTCACAGTGTATTCTGGTAACCAAAGAAAAGATAGAATCCACTATCTCCTGCCTAAACACCACTACCTCTCCACTAGATCCCTGCCCTGTGGAGTGGATAAAGAAATCTAAAGAGGACATAAGCGCAGCACTAACGCACATTGTCAATGAATCTCTCAAGCAAGGACACATGCCAGACACCCTCAAAACCTCCATCATTCGCCCAACCCTATAAAAACCCAACCTGGACCCCCTCGACCCCGCCTCCTTCAGGCCTATAGCAAACCTCCCATTCACCACCAAAGTCATCGAGAAGATAATTCAACAGTAGCTCCAAGACCACCTGGATACCAACAACATACTGAACCCACAAGAACATGGATTCCATCCACTACATGGGGTCAAGACCCTCATGACATCACTAATGAACACTCTCATCAAAGGTACGCAGACCAAACACTCTGGATATGCTATGCTCTTCCTAGACATATCCACATCCTTTGATACCATCTCCCACAATACCCTCCCTACACAGACTGCAGGAAATTGGCATCAAGGACATTGTACTTCAATGGTTCCGCTCCTACCTGACCAATAGACAGCAGCTGATCCACACAAGCATGGCAACCTCCCCCTCCTTTCGTCAGCACCAAGGAGTACCCCAAGGCTCCACACTATCTTCCATTCTCTTCAATATCTGCCTGCAGCCACTCTGCTCAATAATACGCGCTCATAACATCAACTACCATATCTACACAGACAATATAATGCTATATGGTCCCATAACAACCACCAACCCAACAAATAGTCACCTGTCAGACTGCTTCATTGAGATCTCCAGCTGGCTACAAGAGAACAACCTATCCATCAACATTAAAAAACCCGAAGCCCTCATAGTGACCAAGGACCATAACTTCACCTTGGGAACCACCCAAATTCAAATTCAACCCCACATAAAATATCTGGGAATCATCATTGATCAAGCACTTACATTTAACCAACAGATAAAAAAGACTACCAGAACAATATTCCACAAAACAAAGATGGTACGACTCAGACCACTCATCGACCCAAAGGACTTCAGAACAGTCATGCAGACTATGACGCTCCCCCACCTGGACTACCGTAATACGATTTATCATGGACTACCCACCATCCACATCAACCCCCTACGAACTGCCTTAAACACCACAGCAAGAATCATCCAGAAAGCGAAAAAACATGATCACATCACTCCAGTCCTAAAAGAACTTCACATCCTTCCTCTCGAAGCAAGGATTAAATACAAATCTATCCTGCTCATCCAATCAGGCTCTAAAGAAGCTATGGTAGACCTCTGAGGGGATCTCTCTGCTATCCCTCCCTATACAGCCCCCTCACTCACATTTCTCACACTCTTCAATTTTGGAGATAACAGGGTGGGGGAAAGTCTGAAGCTCCTAAATTTTTGGGCTGACCCCTAAATTCAAATCTTATTTTATATGAAATTGTCAGTCCCATTCCAAGCTAGGTAAGAATTCTCATCTAGGGTTTAGTTCATTTATAATATCCATGGTCAATATGAGATATGAGAGATTTTACTCCTCACTGTTGAGAATCAAATTCAAATCCTTCATTTATGCCTCTTTACTATCCAATGTCAAATTTACTATTCATATCTAAAGTCACAGAAAAGATCATGCTAGGGCAACTCACCCAAGTTCTTCATCCCAAGCGACCAAGGTTTTGAATTGGGCACAGCATCGAATCAGCCTCAGCAGTGATAGTCTCTCTCTTTTTTTGTTCTGCTTACCCTATAAGATGGTAGTCTAAAAGGATCATTTGTAATCCCCATAGTAAAAAGTGTTAGGAAACAAATTCCCTTTTCAGTTGTTGCTCTCAGATTATGGAATACTATGCCAAAAGAGATTAGGCTACTTTCAGATTTGGATACCTTCCACAATAAACATTAATTTTCTGAAGCTTTTAATGCTTGATATTTTATGAGAGTAATATCAAAGCTGTTTATTTTTAGGTTGACATACCAAGCAGGACTGGACAGGGGATTTATTCCACCTTGGAGGTGGAATACATCTCCCTGAAGAAGGGAAGTGGCACCAGTGGAACCCCGGAAATAGTGAGAAGCACCTGGAGGTTCCCAGCAGCCTGATCCCAACCTTAGCTGGCCTTTTCGGGGGTCAAGGGTGGGGAAATATACGTTTGAGCAGTAGCAAGGAACCGGAGCACCTGCATGGCGGCCTGGTGCTATGGTGACACTGGGGCTCTATGCAGGTGCTTCTGCTGAGTTGGACATGCAGTGGCACGGAATCGGGGCAAATCCTGTCCATCTAGGCCTTTTGCACCAGATTCTGCTCCCATGAGAACGTCTAGCTCCTGCAGGTTCAGAATTGGGTGCAAATCCGGCCCGTTCAGATTTTGGACATCCAAATGGACCCCGATCTGAATTGGGTCCTCAGCACACGGTAATGGTTACAGGGGTCCCCACTAACTACTCAGCATGGGATGTACTGCACGATAACTGCCACCAAACTTTAGTAAACATGCACCTATGTTTGATGTAGATCACTTTGGACCTTGGTGTCTAGGCGGCATGAATATTTTTTAAATAAAATAAAATAAATATAAGAAGCCTATCTTGCAGTATGAAGCATGCCCATATATTTAGGTCCCCAAATCCAGTCCTAGAGAACAGAAGCCTGCAACCTGGTGTGGTTATCGGCATTTCCACAATGCATATGCATGAAATGTATTTGTAAGAATGGAGGCAATATATGCAAATACATCTCATGCATATTCATTGTGGAAATCGTGAAAGCAGATTGGTTTATGGCTCTCATGAGCCAGATTTGGGACTCCTGCATTAAGGATTTAATATAATACTTTAAGTTAATCAAAAGTAGGTACCTTTTTTCTGGAATGGTGTCTGAGTTTCAGCATGAAATATATACTAAACTAAAGTTAAGATCTATTGTGAAATGAGCATTAAATCCTAAGCTTCTGTGTTACTTTATATTGTATAATGAGTTCCATTTTAATTTCTAATATATGTATTTTGTTAAATGAATTTACTAATGAGTTGGATAAACATTAACAAAGAATGTAAACTATTTTTAATTAATTTATGTAGAACAATGTGCTTAAAATTCATTACTATCTGAAGTGAAAAATCAATGTTTAATTACTATCGTTACAGCAGGAACAGGCATAATTACAAGTACTCTTGCTTGCTGGTGTGCATTGTTTTCAGATTTTTCAATAACCCGTGATTTTACACTTTCAGGATTTTGTACAGGTGACTCACAAGAGATTGACTATAGCACAATACAACAGTCATTAATTAAAGACGCCACTGTGAGAATTAATAGTGAATTTAGTTTTAAAGTACTGTGCTAACTAGGGCCAGTAGGAAATTGCATAAAATTGGTCTCACAGTTAGTTGTGTTAGTCTTCAAAATTACCTAATTAGTTTCACAGAGGTGATATAATACTTATTTAACCATTTAATATACATTAACATATATACAGAGAGAGAGAGGAAGAGAAACATTTTTACATATATAGTCCTTTCAAACTAAAATGTGAGAGCCAACATAGCCAAGGGCAAAACAAGACCGTAAGTGTCTTACGAAGAAGATTGAGCCTGAGGGAAGATTTCAAAAATTAGTCCAGAAAACCATCTTGAAATAGGACAGTAGATTTTAATTAATCATAGGTTAGGATAGAACAAATATGAAGTGGAGTATACTTAAGGAGAAAAAAGGAAAGTAAAGCGAATAGCTAGGCAGCATTTCACCAAAGGATCGGGAAAGACTTAGGGGTATGTTTACTAAAACCTCGAAAATGTGCGCGGCCCGCTAGTGTGCGGGTGACATATAAGGAGTGGGCGTTTCTTTCTGAAAAAGCAAAACCGGGATTTAAATATGCGCTAAGGTGCACTGCGCCCATGTGCGCCCCGCACATTAGAGCATGAGAAAGCTGCGCGGAAGGCATAAGTGGCGCGCTGATATGCAAGCAGAAGAGCAGAGCTACAGCACAATGGTTAAGATACTTACCAATGGTACAGGAATCAGGGGTTCAATCCCCCACATTGCCCAATGAAGATGGCTGGCTGAGGCATTACTTTAGGAGCCAGTTTAATATTGGGCGGCATAAGGTGGCGCGCTGATGTGCAAGCACAGGAACAGAGCCACAGCACAATGGTTAAGACACTGACCAATGGTGCAGGGATCAGGGGTTCAATCCCCTACAGTGCCCAATGAACAAGGCTGGTTGAAGCATTATGTATTATGGGAAAGATTGCTTTAGGAGGCATTTTATTTTTATTTTAATTATCACTACTAGCAAACGCACTCTCAAAGCGTGTTAACATAAGGCGCCCCATAAAGCACATATTAAAGTGCACTGTCCGCCAAGGCACCCTAGAATGTTGCTTATAGGGCGCTTTATAGGGTGCCGTATGAGGTACCGCAAGGTCAGAGTACTGTTTTTGATGGCAGCACTGTGCACTTTAAGGAATGAAAAGCATAAGTAGGTGCGCTGACATACAAGGAGGAGCAGCAGTGGAGCACAATGGTTAAGGCACTGACTGCTGATACAGGGGTCATGAGTTTGCTCCCCAGTGTGCCTAACACATAAGGCTATACAAACACCAATCCCCAATTCAGTGATACTATATTATATTATCAAATCAATCACCAAAAGAACCCCCGTGGAAAATTTTTATATAAACCAATTTTCTTTTTGTCGGATGTTACAGGAAAGGGACATGTACAAATACTATGTCCTCCACTCAGTTACATCCCTTTTATTAATTTTGTTATTTAAAAACCCCGTCTACTTAACTGAATAAGACGGTTATCAGAAATCCTTGTCAAGCACGACGTGCACGTTTCGGGTCTGTAGCCCTGTCTCAAGTGCTGCCAATACTGCGTTTCCAACTGCCATTAAACGCCAAAACTGGCTACTTCCTCAAAAGGGTGCTGATCTTCAGAGAATGGCTATATGCCGTCATCAATCACTCTTAGCAACCAATGAATACTCCAAGGATACCCCACTGAATAGGGGAAGCCCTGAGGTCATCAAAGCTACGTCAGCGTATGCTTAGCCAATTGATCTCCTTGTTAAGACCAGAAGGATGTACTGATCGAAGCTGGAAAATCCACCGCTGTTCACAGCTTTGCAAACTATTGATACGATCTCCCCCTCGAGGATTAGAAGGTATATGATCAATGACAGTCCAGCGTAGTTCTTGAAAAGTATGGCCCAAAGCCAAACAATGGTCCACCATTGGAGCTGTCTCAATCCGTTGTCGGAGGCGAGAAGCATGTTCACCAAGCCGTAGTTTGATTTTATGTATAGTCCAACCCACATATATCAACGGGCAGGGACAGGAAATAAGGTACACAACAAAAGAAGAATTGCAATCAGTTTCCCACCGTCTCTTGAATTGTTATTAGGGTTACATACTTGTTTTCAAAAATCTTTATCAGTGGCTTTCACACGCGGGGCAAATTTGGGGGACTTGGTGGCCAACTCTACAGTTTGTCAGGACCGACCTCCTTCACCTTCCTTCTCACATAATGGACACGGGGTTTGTGGCTCTTGTAAATACTGCCCGTTGGCAGAAACAGGGTTAGAATAGACGGATCCAGGCACGGGGAAACAATTCAAGAGACGGTGGGAAACTGATTGCAATTCTTCTTTTGTTGTGTACCTTATTTCCTGTCCCTGCCCGTTGATATATGTGGGTCGGACTACACGTAAAATCAAACTACGGCTTGGTGAACATGCTTCTCGCCTCCGACAACGGATTGAGACAGCTCCAATGGTGGACCATTGTTTGGCTTTGGGCCATACTTTTCAAGAACTACGCTGGACTGTCATTGATCATATACCTTCTAATCCTCGAGGGGGAGATCGTATCAATAGTTTGCAAAGCTGTGAACAGCGGTGGATTTTCCAGCTTCGATCAGTACATCCTTCTGGTCTTAACAAGGAGATCGATTGGCTAAGCATACGCTGACGTAGCTTTGATGACCTCAGGGCTTCCCCTATTCAGTGGGGTATCCTTGGAGTATTCATTGGTTGCTAAGAGTGATTGATGACGGCATATAGCCATTCTCTGAAGATCAGCACCCTTTTGAGGAAGTAGCCAGTTTTGGCGTTTAATGGCAGTTGGAAACGCAGTATTGGCAGCACTTGAGACAGGGCTACAGACCCGAAACGTGCACGTCGTGCTTGACAAGGATTTCTGATAACCGTCTTATTCAGTTAAGTAGACGGGGTTTTTAAATAACAAAATTAATAAAAGGGATGTAACTGAGTGGAGGACATAGTATTTGTACATGTCCCTTTCCTGTAACATCCGACAAAAAGAAAATTGGTTTATATAAAAATTTTCCACGTGGGTTCTTTTGGTGATTGATTTGATAATACGTAAGGCTGGCTGAGGCATCAGCTTTGCAATGTATGTTTTGTTTCTTGCAGCACTTTATTTTTATTTTATTAATTGCTGCCAGCAAACACGCCCTCATGTGCCGTAATTGAAGGTGCCGTATAAGGCACCCTATAAGGCACTCCATAGGGCACATTATAAAGAGCACTGTCCGCCACGGCACCCTAAAATGTCCCCTACAGGGCACCCTATAAGTTGCGTCACAGGATAATGTATAGTGCACCTTATATGGACGGGAACCATAAGGTGCCTTATAGGGCGCCCTATAAAGCGCCCTCAGAGGCACCTTATGGGTACAGTACGCTGAGGGTGTTTTTGCTGGCAGCAAAAATTTACGTTAAAAAGAGATAATGCTTTGGGCAGCCCTATCAAATAACCCCACTGTGGGTTTGAACCCATGACTTCCAGCTTCACAGGCAGTGAAGTAACCATTGGGCTACAGCTACTAGCAAGCCCCTGGCTGGCTGCAGAGAGCCTGCATGTCACCACACAGACAGTCTGTTGTGGTCACCAGGATAGGGTTAGCACACCCGTACCCATGATGCACTGCACATGCAAATAAGCTGTCCACAGATGAACACAAGATGGGGTATGCACCCCCACAACACCTCGGCCTGGTAGGGGGAACTGACCATGTGCACCCCCACAGCACCTCGGCCTTGTAGGGGGTACAGACCGTGTTTTTTACTGGCACAGAGTAGCTACACACCGTCACATTGTGCGGGTACTGTGCTCACCCTGATGGTGTGGTGAGGCGCCCAGCACCAGGTCCACAGCTCCTTCCATGGCAGAAATAGGCCATGATGCAGGTTCAAAGCAGTGTTAATGTGTGAGATAGGTAGTTTCTGCAGAAACACCTTAGATATATCTGTCAGTCTCAGTCAGCTATAGCCCCCATGGACCCCCAGGAGGATCATGCACCATCACCCTCCCCCTCCAGGGCTGAGGGTGGCAAACAGGGTCTCCCATCAACAAATCCACATTCTACCTCCCTGCAATGGTGGCAGTAGAGGGGACCATCAACCCCAGTCCTGCTGTGGAAAAGACACCCTTCAGGGAAGTCAATGCAGCTCTGTACATATCCATAACACAATAGCAGACAGGCATTAGGCCTGTATATGCTAAGCTGCACCCCACCACTATCTGATATTCTCCTGCAACAAGCCTTCAGCCGCTGCACCCTGCAAGGCGCTCCATCAAAAGACACATACTAGCTGCAAACAGTCTGCTAGTTAGTCCATAGTGCATGTTCCTGGTGGAAATGCATGCACCCAGAACTAGGATGGCAGCACACACAACAAGCAGATAAGTCAGTGACTGGCCCCCAAAAGGAAACCCATAAATATCACATGACAAAAATACTATATAGCACTATGGGGGTGCCTAGCCATGCTGTCGTCACTGCACAGTCAGGGTGAGAGTGATCTCCCAGCAGGACATACTGAGGTCACCCTGTCTGTGTAGGTGGTGGCCAGGCACTAAAATGTCCCAGTCAGTGCCCTATGCCCTGTGCAGATGCACCCTGGCCAGGCCACCCTGTCTGGGCTATACCCATGGTACCTTGCTCCTCATTATGCACATTGGCAGGCCAATACTGGCAACAGTGCTGGCAGTGTGGGCTGTGGAAGGTGTTTGCAGCCACCACACACTGTATAGACAGACACACACTCCGACACCTATGCCAGCATTGTGCTACTATAGAGGAGTCTATCAGCCCTGGCCACCACACTAGTCCTGTGCACAGTACAGGCATGGATATGGTACGCAATACTGTTGGGGGGCACTCCCCAGGGTGGTAAACACTGTCAGAGACCAGACCTGAAGCACACACCACAGACATCCGAAAGATTGTTATGATGGAGCTCAAACAGCAAACTGTGCTTAACGTAGAAATCGCTATCTGGCAGTAATCATAAAAAACATTTGATAGCTGTGTAGCGTATACCCAGGTGTAGGGTGGCATTGCTAAGGTATGCAAGTGCTAGTATTGGGGGATGCACGCAGGGCCCAATGTCCTGCCTCTCCAGGAGGCATTGGCTAATGGGGTCTATGGGTGTGGGTGTGGGTTTGTCTGCCCCTGTTGGCTGCTGCTTTACGGCAGAGGTTCCCAACTCCAGTCCTGGTGTGCCAAACACTGTTCGGGTTTTCATGCTGTCCCTCATGAATATGCATGAGCTACATCTGCATACCATGGGGGTGGTGCATAGATATGCAGCACAGGCATCTTTATTAGAGGCAGCATGGAACCTGAATGGTGTTTGGCCCTCCAGGACTGCATTTGGGAGACTCTGCTCTAGGTAAAGCACATTTCTATGATGTTTGTGCTGTGTGGGGTAAAATATAGGTGTTTGACCCATGCTTATGTTTTCAGCAATAAAGGTTCAGTCTTTACTACCATGTTTTCTGCATAGGTAAAATAAAGGGACTGGGTTGGCAGGAGCCCCAGTTGGGATTTGAACCTGTGACCTTCTGGTCCTAAAGGCACTGGCTGTGTTCGCTGCACCACCGTCTTAGCATGACAACAGTGCATTCCCTGGGGAGTCCATGGCTGTTTGTCAGACAGGGCCTGTCTGTTGGAGTGCACTGCACCCACGTGAAGGGGGCTAGGCCACCGTCTGCTGTGGGCAGCAGCCACTGACCCCTCCACCAATGGTACCCCTCCACCACCATGCTGACATGGCCTTATATTGGAGACAGCATCACAGCTGAATGATATGTGGCCCTCCAGGACTGCATTTAGGGGACTGTGGTCTAGGTAATGCGCATGTTTCTGGTGTCTGTGCTCTGTAGGGTAAAATACAGGTGTTTGGACCATGCTTATGTTCTCTGCAAAAAAGTTTGGTCGTTACTATCACGGTTTAGTGGTGGGTAAAATATGGGGATTGGGTTTGCAGGGGCCCCAGCTGGGACTTGAGCTGCTGACCTTTGGCTCCTGAACACACTGTCTGTGTTCACTGCACCACACTGTGGCCACAGAGACAGTGCAGTCCTTGGAGATAGGAAACCTGGCCAAAGAAATCAGAAACCCTGCTCTGCACAATTTCACTGTGGGCTCATTCACCTTGTATGGAGACAAAAGGGCAAATAAACATTAGATATGGCCTCGAAAAAAAGGGAAATAAAACATAACCAAGCTGGGCATGTCTCTAAGGGGTATGTTTACTAAACCGCGCAATTGTGCGGGGCGCACTTGAGCATGCGCTAAGGTACCTTAGCGCACGCTAATAGTGCTTTTTTGTGCCCCGCACATGTGCGCACAGCACTAACGGGCCCGCACAAGTGCGCGGCGCGCTGATGTGCGATAGAGGCGTGGAAAGGCATTCTGAGGGTGGAGGAAGGCTCCCAAGGGGCGGAGGGATGGGGTCAATGGGTGGAGAGTGGGAGGGGAGAGGCTCCCCGCACAGGAGCGGGGCTGAAATTCAACTAAAAAAATACCGCGAGTGAAAACCTCGCAGTAGAGCCGATTTAAAGGGAAGAGAAACCATTACTGTCAGCAATGTACAGCAAAACCAGGGAAACCTACAACACGTGAGCAGTGTGATACATGTGCACAGAACAAAATAGCAAATAAAAATAGAAAATGGGCAATGGGCAACAGTAAAAAACACTCCCAGGAAAGCTCCAAAAAAAAGAGCTTTTTGAAAGGGTCTACGGAGCATAAACCCTTCCAAAAATCATTTCCTTTTTTTTGGAGCTTTCCTGGGAGTGTTTTTTATTGTTGCCCATTGATATCACTGTTGCCCAGCTGGATTATCATTTTTTAGAATTTTGGTGTGGTCATTTTCTATTTTTATTTGCTATTTTGTTCTGTGCACATGTATCACACTGCTCACGTGTTGTAGGTTTCCCTGGTTTTGCTGTACACATTGCTGACAGAAATGGTTTCTCTTCCCTTTAAATCGGCTCTACTGCGAGGTTTTCATTCGCGGTATTTTTTTAGTTGAATTTCAGCCCCGCTCCTATGCGGGGAGCCTCTCCCCTCCCACTCTCCACCCATTGACCCCGTCCCTCCGCCCCTCGGGAGCCTTCCTCCGCCCTCAGAATGCCTTCCTTAGCGTCCCTCTAGTCCAGTCCCGGAAATGTAGAGTTGTCAACCTCCACCAGCAGCTTTGGAGACTGAATGATGTCATCATTTTGATGTCACTGGTACAAATAGGCTAGATCCGCCCCCTTTCACCAGTACTTTCAGTCTCCAAGCAGCTTGGAGGTTCTGAGCCCGGGACTGGGCTCAGAGGAACAAATAAGCAGAGCTTTAATTCTTTGTTTAAATTTAGGATTTTTCCTTTGCTTTCTTGTTTTTTAGCTGCCTGCTGCTGCTGACAGAGATTCTGTGCTGCTGGGGCTGTTTCTCTCCGTTCCTGCTCTCTTCTCCTCCCCCCCCCCTTCCTTCTCTTTTCTTTCTTTGCCTTATTGCCCCAGCATTTAAACGAGCATTGTGAGTGCACTGGTGTGTGCCTGGCATTATCTCCCTGCTCCCGAACCCACTTGGAAGGGTGAGGAGCAGGTTGAGCACGTTTGGACTGCTGGCAGCAGGCAGGGGGAGTGTATAGCAGTCTCTCCAGGAGCTGATGCCGATTTAAGGGCTGTGCTCTTGAGGGGTTCAGCGCTGCCCTTCCTCACTCTCCTCCCGGTGTTTGGTGAGTAAATTTGCCTTAGGGTTCCTTGGGGGAGTGATCTTTGCTGGCAGCAGGGGTTTGTCAGCTCCATCAGGGTGCAGGAGGCCTGGCCGCATGATTTTTGGCGCCGCAAACGTTGCGGCGGCCATTTTGGATCCCGTTTTTTCTTCTGCCTAACAAGATCGTTTTTTCAGGGTTAGGAGCTTCGTTTTGGCAAACGGTGTTAGGGGGCAGCTAGTTAGAGCTAACTGCATCGATCTGTGTAAAAAAAAAAAAAAAAAAAAAAAAATCGCGTTTGTAATTTAGCTGTTCCTGGGGCTTTCAAAGGCTTCTTCTGCACTGGTACAGCGCTGTTTATTGATCATGCCTGCCAAGCCCCGCTGCCTCGTGTGTGGGGTGAGGCGCGGAGAGCTTTTGGACACTGGGGTGTGTAAGGCGTGCTCTTTAGAGGCCATGGGCATGGAAAAGTCCCTGGGGGAAGGCTCTCAAGGGCAGGGAGAGGCTTCTCTGGAAGGAGAGGGGTCTATCCCCCCTTCTCTGTCTGCTTCGGAGCCGGTTGCGGGCCCGTCCTCCGCTGGCAGCGTTCCTCTGTTGCCGGAAGGGTCTCAGGGGGCTGGGCTGCCAGGTGTCCCTTCAGAATTTTTCTCCTTGATGCAAAAAGCTTTTGCCTTACTGCAGCCTGACCGGGGGTTCCGTCCCCGGGTCCTGCGAGGGGTACGAGGCGACGCTCATCCACTCTCCATGAAGGAGACGTGGCGTTACCAAAAAGGCGACGGGACGATTTCGATTCGGCTTCCCCGGCTCCTTTGGAGGAGGACCTGGGAATGCCAGATCTGGAAGATGAGGTGTCGGATGAGGACCTAGAAGACGGGGAATTGTTGGAGGAGGAGCAGCAGAGCAGGCTGGTCCGCGTATTTCGGCGGGAAGAACTGCCTGCTCTGATCTCCGAGACGCTAAAGGTGTTGAATATGCCCGCGGGTTCCACGTCCTCCGCGGAGGCGTTGGAGGATCCGCTGCTACAAGCCGTGCGCACTTCGCAGAGAGTGTTCCCCATCCACAGAGTCTTTCGGGATATGATTCAGGAGGAATGGGACTCGCCGGATTCGGCGTTGCGGGGGACCAGGGCTTTGGATAGGTTATACCCGATCTCTGAGCAGGATAAGCTGCTTTTTCGTTCTCCTAAGGTGGATGCCGCGGTGGCGGCGGTCACTAAAAAGACCACCATCCCGGTGGAGGGGGCGGCAGCCTTGAGAGATGGTCAGGATAGGAAGTTGGATACTTTGCTGAAGCAGGTGTTTGATATGAGTGCCCTTTCCCTGCAGGCCTCCATAGCAGGGGCCTGGGTGGCGAGGGGCTGTTTGCGCTGGTCCCAACGTATCCAGAGCTCCCTCCCAGAGGAACAATCAGCGGATGGGTCTCGGCTGGAGTCCGGCACCGCCTACCTGTCTGATGCGCACTATGATCTTCTTCGTGGTCAGGCCAAATGTATGGCTTCGGTAGTGGCGGCTCGCCGTTATCTGTGGCTCCGCAACTGGTCAGCGGATAGTTCGTCCAAGTCGCGGCTCAGTAAGCTTCCCTTCCGGGGTAAACTTCTCTTTGGAGAAGATCTGGAAAAGTTGGTCAAGGACCTCGGGGAGTCCAAAGGGGGCCGGCTCCCAGAGGATAGACCGAAACAGTCTCGGGGGGCTTCTGGGTCTCGAGGCCTCTCGAGAGATTTTCGTAAGTTTCGCACTCCTCGTTTTCAGCAATCGCAGCGGAGCAGGTTTCCGTCGCGGGGCCAGTCCTTTCGTGGATTTCGGGGAGCGGGAAGGGGTTTTGGTACCTTCCAGCCCTCCGGTGCCAAGAAGTCCCAATGAGATGAGGCGGGCCCAGGTGGGCGAAGTGCCCGTGGGAGGCAGGTTACGGGAGTTTTACCCTGCCTGGGTCCAGATTACCTCCGACCGGTGGGTATTGGAGGTCATTCGGGAAGGATATGCCCTGGAATTTCGGCGCCCCGTAGGAGATTCCTTTGTTCTTTCCCCCTGCAGGGCCCCTCGGAAGCTGAGAGCTGTGGGCGACACCATAGGGCGGCTCCAGCGGCTCCGTGCAATAGTGCCCGTTCCGGTCGACCAGTGCGGCGCCGGTCGATACTCCATTTATTTTGTGGTTCCCAAGAAAGGGGGTACGTTTCGTCCGATTCTCGACCTCAAGAGGGTAAATCGTTGCCTTCGCGTGTCCCACTTCCGCATGGAAACCTTGCGGTCCGTCCTGGCGGCGGTTCGCGCGGGAGAGTTTTTGACGTCCTTAGACCTGACGGAAGCTTATCTTCATATCCCCGTGCGCAGGGAGCATCAGCGCTTTCTGCGTTTTGCGGTGCCGATGGGACACTTTCAGTTCCGGGCGCTTCCTTTCGGTCTGGCGACCGCTCCCCGGACATTCACGAAGGTCATGGTTGTGGTGGCGGCCGCTCTTCGCAAAGAGGGGATACTGGTACACCCTTACCTAGATGATTGGTTGATACGAGCGAAGTCAAGAGAGGAAAGCGTGGTAGCCACTGCCAGGGTGGTGGAGTTCTTGGACAGCCTCGGTTGGGTAGTCAACGGGGCGAAGAGTCGTTTGACCCCCTCTCAGGTTCTAGAGTATCTGGGGGCGCGCTTCGAGACTCGGTCGGGCCGGGTCTTCCTTCCCGACGTAAGGGCGCAGGCCTTGAGAGAACTGGTGCGTCGGTTTTTGAGGCTTCGGGCGCCGACGGCTTGGCAGTACCTGCAATTGCTCGGCACCATGGCGGCGACGATAGACTTGGTGTTGTGGGCCAGGGCTCACATGCGGCCGCTACAGAGTGCTCTTCTTCGGCGGTGGTCTCATCAGTCGGACGCGTTGTCTCACTGCCTGCCCTGTCCGGCGGTGGTGCAGGACAGTCTGCAATGGTGGCTGCTTCCCGACAGTCTGAATCAGGGCGTGCCTCTGGAGCCCCCGTGCTGGCGGCTGCTCACGACGGATGCGAGTCTAGCGGGCTGGGGGGCTCATCTAGAGGGCTCGTTTGCGCAGGGGACTTGGTCGCCGGAGGAGCAACTGTGGTCCATCAACCGGTTGGAAATGCGAGCGGTGGTTCAGGCTCTGCGGGCGTTTCGACGGGTGCTGGGGCAAGCAGCGGTCAGGGTGCTATCAGACAACGCAACCACGGTAGCGTATATCAATCGGCAAGGCGGTACGGGCAGTGTGGCCCTGGAGGAGGAGGCGAGTGTGCTGCTGACCTGGGCGGAACTGAACTTACAGGCTCTGTCAGCTCAGCATGTCGCAGGAGTCAACAACGTCGAAGCGGATTATCTCAGCCGCTGCCGCGTGGATCCGGGAGAGTGGACGCTGCATCCGGACGTCTTTGCAATGCTGGTGCGCCGGTGGGGGATCCCGGTGATGGATCTCATGGCGACATTCGCGTCGGCAAAAGTGGAGCGTTTCTTCAGCCGAAGGAAAGAGCGGATGGCAGAGGGCCTGGATGCTCTGGTGCAACGATGGCCCACGGAGGGGCTTCTGTATGTGTTCCCTCCCTGGGCACTCATCGGCAAGGTGATACAACGCATCGAGAGGCACAAGGGTCAGGTGGTGCTGGTGGCGCCAGATTGGCCAAGACGGCCGTGGTATGCGGATATGGTGCGGCTGGTGGCCGACGTCCCGTGGCGGCTCCCGCTCCGGGAGGACCTGTTGCTTCAGGGGCCCTTGCGGATGCCTCAGGTGGGTCGGTTCTCGCTTACGGCCTGGCTCTTGAGCGGGCGAGGTTGACGGCCCGCGGTTATTCGACGTCCGTGGTAGCCACTCTGTTACGATCGCGCCGGAGGTCGACTTCCCTAGCATATATACGCGTTTGGCGTGTTTTTGAGGCCTGGTGTTCCGATCGGTCTGTCATCCCCATGCGGGCTTCTGTGTCCGATGTCCTCTCCTTTTTACAAGCAGGGTTGGAGAAGGGCCTGGCGGCCAGTTCTTTACGAGTGCATTTGGCGGCTGTCTCCTGTTTTCGCGGCAAGATTCAGGGTCAGGTGATAGCGACGCATGTCGACGTTCGGCGCTTCCTGCGAGCGGTTTTGCTCTTGCGTCCGCCGAGGCGTTCGGTTATTCCTCTATGGGATCTCAATTTGGTCTTGGAAGCCCTGATCGGGCCACCTTTTGAGCCTTTGAGTGCAGCCTCGCTTAAGGATTTGACTCTCAAGACTTTGTTCCTAGTGGCGATCTGTTCCGCCAGGAGGATTTCGGAGCTACAGGCGCTGTCTTGCCGGGAGCCTTTTTTGATTTTTTCCCCGGACAAAGTGGTGCTACGGACGGTGCCAGCCTTTTTACCAAAGGTGGTGTCCGCTTTCCATGTGAATCAGGTGGTGTCGCTGCCAGTATTTTCCGCGGAGCAGAGGGCTCAGGCGGGTGGGCGCTTGCATCGGTTGGATGTGCGGAGGGCGCTCAAGAGCTATCTCCGTCGTACGGCTTCCTTCCGGAAGTCGGACAGGCTTTTTGTCGCCTTCGGAGGCCCTCGGAAGGGCGAGGCGGCAGCAAAGTCTTCCATTTCTAGATGGCTGAAAGAGGCCATTAGTTCCGCCTACATTCTGAGGGGCAGAGAAGTGCCGGTCGGCTTGCGGGCGCATTCTACGAGAGCTCAGGCAGCGTCGTGGGCGGAAGTCAGTCTCGTTCCGCCGGCAGACATTTGTAGAGCTGCAACCTGGTCCTCGTTGCATTCTTTTGCTCGGCATTATCGTTTGGACGTACAGGCGCGCGGGGATGGTCTGTTAGGGACAGCCGTACTTCAGGCTGCAGTTTCCGGACCCTCCCGTTGATATGTACTGCTCTGTTACATCCTCTACATTTCCGGGACTGGACTAGAGGGACGCTAAGGAAGAGTAAATTAGACTTACCTGCTAATTGTTGTTCCTTAAGGAACTCTAGTCCAGTCCCGGATCCCTCCCATTCGAGGGGTGTGGAACAGCCTGAAGTTTCTGGCCGCGCGAGATGTGAGTTTGGACAGCTGCTGAACCTTTAAAAGGAAAACATCATTATGGGGAAATCTAATTTCTTCGTGTCAGGGCGCTCGGGGAGGCGCAGGAATGAGGGGCGTCTTCAGCGGGGGTCTCTGTGGGGTTGGCAGCAGGCGACATGGGCCGGGGAGCGCCGGGGCTCTGGTGCTTCAGTTACCGGTTCTTTGGGGACATCACCCGTCCTTTCGGGGCGGCCCTGTCTTGTCTCTCACAGTCTTTTTCTTTCTGTATGGACTGTTCATTATCTTTTTTCTACCTGTATATACTGTTTCTTATAGTTTTGAGATAACTACTTATTTGTTGCTCTGCTGAGTCTGCTTTGTCAATAGGTACTGGTGAAAGGGGGCGGATCTAGCCTATTTGTACCAGTGACATCAAAATGATGACATCATTCAGTCTCCAAAGCTGCTGGTGGAGGTTGACAACTCTACATTTCCGGGACTGGACTAGAGTTCCTTAAGGAACAACAATTAGCAGGTAAGTCTAATTTACTCTTTCCACGCCTCTATCGCACATCAGCGCGCCGTGCACTTGTGCGGGCCCGTTAGTGCAGTGCGCACATGTGCGGGGCACAAAAAAGCACTATTAGCGTGCGCTAAGGTACCTTAGCGCACGCTCAAGTGTGCCCCGCACAATTGCGCGGTTTAGTAAACATACCCCTTAGGGACATGCTCACTCAAAAGAAAGCTGGTAGCATGCAATTGGGCTGTGAAACTAGCATTGAGATCCGCACCAACTACAGGGAGGATATGCATCTATCCCCTTGGTGCAGGGGGATTGTTAACATGTTGTTCTGCAAAAACCACCACGTCTGTGCAGATAATGGTACCCATTGCAGTGGCATTAAGTGCACCCATGCTAATGGCAGTATTCAAGGTCTGTATGCCAAAAATGCCTGTGCTAACTGCAATATCTGCCCCTAACCTACCCTGCCTCTGCCCAGTCGAGTGCTACCCAGTTAATCTGGTATTTTTGACATGGGTTCCCGGGTTACTTTTTAGCACAGTGTACTTAATGCGCAATAAACTCTGCACTAACGATTAACACAGTTTAGTAAACATGCCCCTTTGGGATGTGCATACGCCAAAATGCTTAGTTTGTTTTCAGTTTATTTGGCTAATTAGGAGCATTTATTTTGTTTCTGTCATTTCTTTTAATAGAAACAGAAGAATGATGGCAGATATAGACCATATGGTCTATCCAGTCTGCCAAGCCATACCAACTATTAAGTTCTACAATCCCTTATATTCCTCAAAGATCCTCTCTGTTTCTTTCATGCTTTTTTGCATTCAGATATAATCCTCATCTCTACCAACCCCACTGGAGGGTATTCCATGCTTCTACCACTCTTTTTCAATAAAGAAATATTTCCCCAGATTATTTCTGAGTCTGTCCCTTTTCACCTTCATCCTATGTGCCACCAGAAAAATATGGACTTGAGAAAGGCTGTGAGATCCATGTTTCCATGTAGGGCAGATCGATCTTTGCACATCTCGATAGGAGGTGTTCCGGAGGTGTTTTGGAGTATGGTCTTTGGGGGTGCTGGCCCCTGCATGTCTATGACATATTTCACATAGGAAGGCATTGTGCAGGACAGATTTTTGAATATGTCAATTTATGTTGTTGTTGTTCTTAAGTGCCGTCGAGTCGGTGTCGACTCATGGCGACCCTCTGGATAGTTGTCCTAAATTGTGTTCGGTCTTCAGTCAGGCGGCTCATTGTTGACAGACTGGTACCCGTAGATGCTGTTATTATAGTGATCCATCTCATTGCTGGCCTTCCTCTTTTGCATTGACCTTCTATCTTAAACCAAACAGCAAGAGAAGGAGGTCTTCCGCAAGGGGTACAGTAGAAAAAAAGCGGAAGCCAAGGACCACGGCCAAACACAGTAGGGGTATCCAAAAGACTTTATTAGCAGACCCAACTTAAACGTTTCGGCCTGAGGCCTTCTTCAGAGGTCTAAGGACAGACACAAACATAAAATTAAAATATAAATATAAATACATAACATAAACCAACCAAAAATAAAAACACATTAAAAAATCCTCATTACTGCATAAAAATAAAATATATTACCAAAGAAGACAAAAAGCAACGTCTAAAGGATGGACCAAGCCACTCTTCCCAATCTATGGGGAATAAATAAATAAAGTAAGTATAAAAATACTGAACATTTATAAAAGTGATCCATATGATAAACGCATAAATCAATATGACATACTATATGTATTATATATGCAGTTGATAACTTAAAAGAAATTCAGTTCATAAATAATATAGAAAACAAAAACTGCTGATACAAACAGCACAAGAAAACATATTAAAAACGTATAAAAAGGACATTAAAACTAATATAAGGAAGATGCAATAAAATACATGTAAATGCATGCAATATTCAAATATAAGTAATGTACAAGCATTACAGGCATGATTACCAAATAATATAAGGCATAACAAGAAAAATGACGAGGTGTCAGTGTAACTTTCTCACCATGAGAGAGCTCAAGGAACAAAAAATCGAAATTCCCCAAATACCTGTGGATACAGTATTGCCATAAAAAATGTAAACAGAATATGATAATAAAAAGGAAAGATAAGACACTCTGTTTAATGACAAATCCCTGAAAAAATCTTTACAAATGGAAACTTGATCCCTAATAGTAAAGGTATGAACTATTGTGTTCATACAGCATAAAACAGACTGTAAATAATAAATGTATGTAAAAATAACTGACTCATATCAGAGGAGCTGTCAAAAAATAAACAACATCATGAAATAAAAACATCGTAAAATGTGATTACAAATAAAGACAAAAAACAGTCTATAAATGTCAGAAGAACTAAAATGTCAGATTAGCTGTCTAAAACCATCGACAGCATCATGAAATAAAGACACTAATCAAAAAAGAAGAAACACTGTAAACTTGAACCGTAGCAGTAAAAATATTGGCACAGAACAGACTGTGAATAAAAAATTTTTATGAATAGGAATGGAACATGTGAAAATAAAAATGATCGGCAAAATCGTACTGTTTGGCCGTGGTCCTTGGCTTCCGCTTTTTTCTACTTGACCTTCTATCTTGCCAAACATGATGTCTTTCTCTCTCTTTGCATGATGTGTCCAAAGTATGAAAGTCAAAGTCTTGTCATCTGAGCTTCTAAAGAAAGCTTAGGTTTGATCTCCTCTAGTAGTGACTGGAATGTTCTTTGGGCAGTCGATGGCATACGCAGTATTTGCCGCCAGCACCATAATTCAAAGGCATCAATTTTCTTCCTTTCTATTTTTTTCACTGTCCAGCTTTCACATCCATATGATGTTATTGAAAATACCATGGCTTGAATGAGTCGAAACTTTGTATGGAGAGAGACATCTCTGCTCTTGAGAATCTTGTCTAGGTCTTTCATAGCCATTCTGCCAAGAGCAATGTGTCATCGGATTTCTTGACTGCTTGTTGCTTCTTTATTGATAATTGATCCAAGTAGGTTAAAGTTGTCCACGATTTCAATTTCTTCTCCTTCAATAATGAACTTGTTGATTTTGCCAGTTGTTATGATCTTTGTCTTCTTTACATTAAGGTGCAGGCCCATTCTAAGACTATGGGGTATGTTTACTAAACTGCGTTAGTGCAATTCGCATTAGGAGCCGCGGTAGTGACAGAAACCCCAAATAAGGACATGGGCGGTACATCGTTAACACGAACGCGTGTTCCAAAAACTAATGAGCGTTACAGGGCGCCGTGGCGCGTTACTGCTCGTTAATCGTAAGAAGGCGTACAGACACAAATCACTGAAACAGAGCTGTAGCACAATGGTTACTGTACTGACCACTGTTACAGGCAGCATGGGTTTGAGTCCCCAGTGTGCCTAACGCAGAAGGCTGGCCCAGGCATCACCCTGTACATTACATAAGGAATGAGGAGGCATGTTTTTCTTTACGTTGAGTAGTGGTGTCAGAAACACACCCTCGCAGTGTGCGTAGCCACGTACGTTGGTGCGTGCGTGGCTGCGTGCGTTGGTAGGGGCATAGCTACGTGCGTTGGTGCGTGCGTACAATCGTGCGTGGGTACGTGTGTTTTTACCAGCGTGGGCACCTTATATTACAGACTCTTTAGGGTGTCTTGCACCTATGCATTATGCTAACAGATGTACGTGTGATGGCCTATGGTTTATCAGAACCTGTGAGCAGGTGCTGGATTTTCCCAGGGTTGGATTGTGCCAGTCACACCCATGATGCACTGCACATGCAAATCAGCTGTCCACAGATACACACCATGGGGAATGCACCCCCACAGCACCTCAGCCTGGTAGGGGGAAGTGACCATGTGCACCCCCACAGCACCTCAGCCTGGTAGGGGGTACTGACCGTGTGTTGTACTGGCACAGAGTAGCTACACACCGTCACATTGTGCAGGTACTGTGCTCACCCTGAGGGTTCAGTGAGGCGCCCAGCACCAGGTCCACAGCACCGTTCATGGCTGAAAGAGAACATGGCACAGGTCCAAAGCAGCATTAATGTGTGAGATAGGTAGCTTCTGCAGAAACACCTTGGATATTTCTGTCTGTTTCAGTCAGGTGTAGCCCCCATGGACCCCTAGGTGGCCATTGCACCACCACCCCCTCCCCCAGGGCCGAGGGCAGCAAACAGGGTCTCCTAACAATAGATCCACATTCTATCTCCCTGCAAAGGTGGCAGTAGAGGGGAACAGACACCCCATAGGGCAGTCAATGCAGCTCTGTACACATCCATAACACAATAGCAGACAGACATTAGGCCTGGATATGCTAAGCTGACCCCACCACTATCTGATATTCTCCTGCTGCAAGCCATCAGCCGCTGTACCCTGCAAGCCACTCCATCAAGATACATACCAGCTGCAAACAGTCTGCTAGTTAGTCAATAGTGCATGTGCCCAGTGGAGATGCATGCACCCAGAACTGGGATGTCAGCATACACAGCAAAAAATTTTTATTACTCTGATGGTACCTACGAGAACTCCAGAAGTTATTTAATAAACTTTCATGTTTCAACACCAAAGACTATATATAATTATTTTTGTTAACCGGGTCTCAGTATATCAGGGAGCTTTGGCATTGACTGTTTCGCCAGTAACTGCTCCTTTTTTTTACATCAATGACCCTTTTTCTGAAAAACCGTCATAAAAACCTGGTGTTGTCAATCCAAATGTTTTAGGCATGTATTTCCAAATCATCGGCATTCAAATACATAAAGTTAGGCTTATCTTAATATGTTTGGTCCCAACGCCAACACTCAGCGCTGTCGCGTTTCACGAACTGAAGTTCATTTCTTCAGGGGCGTATGAGCCTCTTCCTTATGTTATTTGTCTTTCACAAGTGTTAACCCAAAAACCTTTCGCTGCAGGATGTCAAAAAATGGTCACTGCACAGTCAGGGTGAGAGTGATCTCTCAGCAGGACATACTGAGGTCACCCTGCCTGTGTAGGTGGTGGCCGGGCACTAAAATGTCCCAGTCAGTGCCCTATGCCCTGTGCAGATGCACCCTGGCCAGGCCACCCTGTCCGGCCTATACCCATGGTACCTTGCTCCTCATTATGCACATTGGTAGCCCAATACTGGCAACATTGCTGGCAGTGTAGGCTGTGGAAGGTGTTTGCAGCCACCACACTCTGGATAGACAGACAGCCACCCCCACACCTATGCCAGCATTGTGCTACTATAGAGGTGTTCAGCAGCCATACCCACCACACCAGTCCTGGGCACAGTACAGGCATGGATATGGTACGCAATACTGTTGGGGGTCACTCCCCAGGGTGGTAAACACTATCAGAGACCAGACCTGCAGCACACACCGCAGACATCAGAATGATTGTTATGGTGGAGCTCAATGAACAAAATGTGCTTAACGTAGGAATTGATATCTGCCAGTTATCAGAGGAAACGTTTGATAGCTGTGTACCATATACCCAGGTGTAGGGTGGCATTGCTAAGGTATGCGACTGCTAGTATTGGGAGATACAGGCAGGGCCCAATATCCTGCCTCTCCAGGAGGCATTGGCCAATGGGGCCTGTGGGTGTGGGTGTGGGTGTGTCTGGCCCTGTTGGCTGCTGCTTTACGGCAGAGTTTCCCAACTCCAGTCCTGGTGTTCCAAACACTGTTTTGGTTTTCATGCTGTCCCTCATAAATATGCATGAGCTACATCTGCATACCATGGGGGTGGTGCATAGATATGCAGCACAGGCATCTTTATTAGAGGCAGCATGGAACCTGAATGGTGTGGGGCCCTCCAGGACTGCATTTGCGAGACTCTGCTCTAGGTAATGCGCCTGTTTATGGTGTCTGTGTTTGATGTGGTAAAATATAGGCGTATTAACCATGCGTATGTTCTCTGCAATAAAGGAGTGTCTTTACTATCACTGTTTAGTGGTGGGTAAAACTATGGGGACTGGGTTGGCAGGAGCCCCAGCTGGGATTTGAACCTGTGACCCTCTGGTCTTACAGGCACTGGCTGTGTCTGTTGCACCACACTGTAGCCACAGAGACAGTGCAGTCCCTGGAGATAGGAAAACTGGCCTGACGAGTCAGAAACCCTGCTCTGCACAATTGTACTGTGGGCTCATTTACCTTGTATGGAGACAAAAGTGCAAAAAAACCTCACAAAAAACCTCGAAAAAAGGGGCAAACACCCATAACCAAGCTGGGCAACAATGATATCATTGGGCAACATTGAAAAACACTCCCAGGAAAGCTCCAATAAAATGAAATGATTTTTGAAAGGGTCTACGGAGCGTAGACCCTTCCAAACCTCATTTCTTTTTTCTTGGAGCTTTCCTGGGAGTGTTTGTTATTGTTGCCCATTGCTATCACTGTTTCCCAGCTGAATTATAATTTTTACCATTTTTCTTGTGGTCATTTTAACGTTTTATTTGATATTTTGTTCTGTGCACATGTATCACACTGCTCACGTTTTGTGGGTTTCCCCGGTTTTGCTGTACATTGCTGACGGAAATGGTTTCTCTTCCCTTTAATATGCCTTTAACGACAGGTTTTCATTCACGTTGGAATTGAGCTCTGATATTCAGCGCGTTAGTGTGAGGGGAGCCTCTCCCCGCCCACTCTCCGCCCATTGACCCCTTCTCTCCGCTCACTCTCCGCCTTCTGCGCTGTTTTAACGCGCCGCGGGGGTTTACGATCGTTAAATGCAGTTAACGCGCGTAATGTACGGTTAACGATCGTTCGCACGTCAGAACGCATGTTATGACGTGCGAACGATCGTTAATCGTACATTACGCACGTTATTCACGATTACCGCAGTTTAGTAAACATACCCCTATGTTTTTGATAGTGAGAAGCAAATGTTTCAGATCAATTTCAATTTATACCTCTGTAAATCATGAATATATGAGACTTTATTTCTTGGGAATACATGTACCGTCGAAGTCTTTAGGAGCTTGATTTGCAGGTTTCTGGCTTAACTGTCATCTGTGTCCACATAGGTGTCATTTTTGAGCTACCATTTGCTTCCTTCCAGTCTTGCCCTATGCCTTTCTCAAACTTATTTTCCTCCTCCTTTCCAAGACCACCGTATATTCCCAATCCTTGATCCCTGCCCCCTATGCAAACTTCTCTAATGCATATTCATTAGGGATATCCCTTAAAGCTTAATTTAGAAAAGCTCTAAAAACACACCTCTTCCTACAACACTTCCCTCAGAGTATGACCTCCCCAAGCCATTCCCTCCCAACACGAACCTATGATCATGGTTAGTCCAGTAAACCCCTAACTTCATTTCTCACCCCATATCAAACCCTCTTAGATCCCCAAGCTTTAGAACCATAAACATATGATATTTTGCTGTAAATAGTTTGAATTCTTGTTATTTATTTAACCCCAGTTATCCATGTTCATTCCCTGTTATCTGTAAACTTAACATATGTTCACGCTTAAGTACAATTTGTTAAAATGTAAACCGCGCTGATGATGAAGAGTGCGGTATATAAAAACTGTTAAATAAATAAATAAAATAAATAAATAAAGCTGATTTGTTGGTGGCTCTTGAGGACGTGGAGTGAAGACCAAGTACATAATCTATATGAACCACAAGTGTTCAGCTTCGAGACAGAAGCAAGATTGGAAAATGACCTTAACTATGTTCAAAATGAAGCAATGTGCAAATCCTACACCTACATATAAAATGCCAGCATTCAATATTCTGCCTTTTACATGTGTATAAAAGCATCATTTACACATGTATTCAGTCATTTTAAAAGCTTGGGAGATTTTAAGCAGCGGCAGCCAGCACACTTAAAGCAGCTTGCCATTGTGGCTTTCACTTTGCTGCAGGTATTCAATGACAGTGCTATATCCGGGCCCTGGCACTGAATTTCCAGGTTGCCCATATTTCAATTTTTGTAACATGGTCAGCGGCAATATTCAGCCTCTGGCCAGACTGCAAAACCAGCTAAGGTTTTAACTTTAGCCTGTTAGAGTTAACCGGGCAGCGGCTGAGTAATTGTTTTTTTTTTTTTTTTTTTTTTTAATCCTTTATTTAAAATTTTAAACTGGCACACAGACAAAGAAACACAACATAAAACAGTAACAGCAACCATCCCAACCCCCCCCCCCCCCCCCCGTAACCAACTAACCCAACCCCATGGGAGGGGACCATCCCACCGCCGTTACAGGAGGAACTCCCTTATACAGACAAACAAACAAGGCAGTGGTGTGCAAAATTAAACTAAACAAACCATTATATCTCATAGTGCCAGCCTAGACTCTCAGATCCGTAAATGAGCTTTTGCTACATATTCATCTAAACATTTCCATTTGCCCGGGCCAAAGTTTTCTCGAAGCTTCCCTCCACTTCCATTGAGAACCGCAACGTGGTCCTGCGCTTTCTCATAACTGGCGTAGAGACACACCATGTTCCACCACTGGTGAGAATCTAGTTTACTAGAGTCCTTCCAACAAAGCAAAATAAGCTTTAAAGCAATGGCTACTAAAAAATCCAGCAAAAAACGCTTCCCTTTCATATGTGGGAGGCCAGCTGTTGAAGAGCGCAGTACCACGATTTGCCAAGTAAGGGGGAGCTGAAGACAAAGAATCTTTTGTATCACATCCCAGACAGCAAGCCAGAAGGCATGAATGTAAAGGCAATCAAAAAACATGTGTTTAAACGTACCTGGTGCAAGAGAACAAGACCAACAAAGGTTACCCGATCCCGAAATCCACCTGGAGCGGCGATTGGGTGTAATAAAAGCACGGTGTAGCAAGAAAAATAGAGATTGCATTACAGCAGCAGCCTTAGAGACCCTACTAACCCTGGACAACAGTGTCGACCAGTCATGAGGGGAGATCTCCACTCCCAGATCAACCTCCCAGCTCCGTCCAACCAAGGGGAAAGAGGACCTCTCTCGCAAGTAAGCATAAAATTTCGAGGCAGTCCCAGGCTTGCTAGAGTAGGTAATGGCCAACTCATGCGCTCCCCAAGACGACATTATCTTCCCGTGAGGTACCCCCGCTGCAGAAAGGCAACTCTTTAGCTGGAGCCATTGAAAGTACCATGCCGGCGGCAGCGCGAACTCCTGTTGCAACCTTTCCCAGGCTTTCCACCCATCTGCCTGAAACAACTGTCCAACTGTCCAAATGCCCTTAAGTTGCCAAGGTCGCCACGCTATAGTCTTGCGCCCAATTTTAAATACAGGATTCAACCAAATGGGCATTAGAGAGGATATCGGATTCTCCGAGCCCATAGCTCTCGCCAGAGCCTGATACGCCAATTGAGTTTCAACAACTATTTTGGAGGCAGGGGAGGAAGCCGGAATGACCACTCCAATCAAAATATCCAAAGGAAGCGGCTCAACTAAACGGCGTTCTACCTCGACCCAAACCGGACACGAGCCCTGTATCTCCCGCGGGCACCACAGCGCACCTTGTTTTAGTAAAAAGGCCTGATGATACCGATAAAAATCCGGGAAGTTTACTCCGCCCGAATTCTTATTTGCTTTTAACTTATCAAGGGCTATCCTGGGGGTTTCCCCTGCCACAGAAAAGAGGCTAACACCCTCTCCCACCCTTTATAAATAGCAAGGGGGAAAGCAATCGGCAGCATTTCCAAAATATAATTTATTTTGGGCGCAAGAACCATTTTAATGGATTCCATACGTCCCCACCAGGACAGATGCAAGGGGGACCATTTATTCGAGAAAATCTGGAGCAACTCCTCAATATGTGACCGGTTAAGCCGAAGAGTGTCCTCAAGAGAGCAGCAGAACCGGACCCCGAGATACTTAATTGCCTTTGCTTCCCAGAGAAAAGGAAAATCCTTCACCACCTCGGAATGAGTAGCCCTGTTCATTGGGAAGGCAATCGACTTAGTCCAGTTTATTTTATAGCCGGACACCCTGGAATACTTGTCGATAACCCACAGGAGCTCCGGTAAAGAATTGGGAAGCGAAAACAGCAGCAAGTCATCAGCGTATGCCGCGAGCTTTATATGCATGTCCCCTATCCAGATGCCACTAATCTTCTCAGAGTGCCGGATTAACAACCCCAGGGGCTCCAATGCTAGATTAAAGAGCAGCGGCGAAAGAGGGCACCCCTGTCGCGTCCCACGATATAACGAGAAGGGGGCAGATAGCAACCCGTTCACAAGTATACAGGCCTGCGGAGCGGAGTATAGAACTCGGATAAATCTGAGAAAACCATCTTTGAATCCAAACCACCGCAAGACCATTCAAGTCTATCGAAAGCTTTTTCAGCATCCAAAGAGATCCCCACTAAGGGGGTACCGGACTGCTCCGAGGCTGCAAAGAGGATTATCCGACGTCGCCCTCCCGGGCATAAAGCCACATTGATCGGGGTGGATCAAGTCGGCCATCACTCTCTCTAATCTTTTAGCCAAGACGGTGGCAAAGAGTTTGTAGTCAGCGTTCAACAATGAAATAGGTCGGTAGTTCTCAACCCTAAGAGCGTCTCTCCCAGGCTTTTCCAACACCACTATAGTGGCGTTATTAAAACCACCCACGGAAGGCAACTGTTCCTGGAGAAGTTGAAAGTATTTAACCACATAAGGGAGAAGTACCCCCTGAAACGCCTGATACAGCTCAATAGGTAGACCATCAGGGCCCGCCGCTTTCCCTGTATTTGACGCAAGAAGGGCAGCACGGAGCTCACCCAAAGAGAAAGGTGCTTCCAATTCTAGCGCTTGTCGCTCAGAAAGAGTAGGGTGCGGAATACTATCCAGGAAGACATCGCATTCTTCCCCGTTTTCCCCGCCCTCCGAACTGTACAGCCCAGCATAGAAAGTCCTAAACGCACCTGCTATATCTGAAGTCTGAGTGAGCAGAGCCTGAGTATTTGATTGGATGGCAGCCACCTTAGTCTTCCCGGTTCTAGGATTCAAAGTTGTCGCAAGTAACCGACCTGCCTTGTTTTGTTCCCTATAGAATTTGGCCTTAGAAGCATGCGAGAGTTTTTCAGCCTCCAAACTGAGCAGGGTGTTAAACTGAAAGCGTAGCTTTTGCAGACGCAAAAGGACACAGGGGTCCGTTCGCTGTTGCAGGAGTCTCTCTCCCGCCCGGATTTGGGCTTCCAATTCAGTCATGACGAGTTTCCGGCGACGTGCCGCCCCAATAGAAAAACTGGTGATTTTAGCCCGCAAGAAAGCCTTAAAGGCTTCCCACCAAGCCCAGCCCGAAGTATCCTAGGGAAGATTCACCGAAAAATATTCTTTAATTGCCCCTTCCAAGTATTCCTGAAACTCCGGATCAGTTAACAGAGACCGCTGGAAAAACCAGCCAGAACTCCTGGCAGGGAGAGAACCCGAGAGTAGGGACAGGGAGACGGCCGCATGATCAGAAACCGTACACGCCTCAATTTGCGCATCCTCCACTTGGGCCACAAGTGAACTAGAGATTAGAAAAAAGTCAATCCTGGAATGGGACCCATGAGGAAGAGAATAAAAAGTGAACTCTTTCTGAGAAGGATGTAATAGCCGCCAAACATCTACTAAGTTCATCTCCTGCATCAGACTATGGAGCACCCTGGACGCGCGACTAGTTTTTGCAGAACGATAAGGTTGCCGGTCTATTAGAGGGTCCAACACGAGGTTAAAATCTCCCCCCAAGATGAGATCACAGTGTGAGAGATCCTGAAGCTCCTCTGCCACCTCACGGAAAAATGATATATCATCAAGATTCGGCCCATAGATGTTCATAACACCAAAGATCTGGTCCCCAACCTTTATTCGGGCTTTCACCCATCTCCCATTCGGGTCCGCCCAAACTGACTCGATGACTGGTTGTAGAGCCTGCCGCGCTAAAATTAGTACCCCATTTTTCTTATGGCATGCACCAGCCGCTCCTATCAGCATGTAAGTTCCCCCACCCAATTTTTGAGCCTCCGCTAACGGTAGACGGGTCTCTTGCAACAGGACAACGTCAGCCCTCATCTTCTTGCAGTATAGCAGTATCTTATTGCGCTTAATGGGATTATTGATTCCCTTCACGTTCAATGACAAAAAATTAAGTGAAACCATCACAGCAACTGATAAGCATTCTGTATAGAGTTAGGCATGGCACAAAACACGAGACAAAGCCCTCCTTCACACAAAACCGCATCCCCCCCCAGGGAGCCAACTGAAACCCAAACCCAATTTGTAACCAAAGACATCCTGGGTGAACCATCCTGAACAAGGCTACACCCTGATCCCCCCCCCCAGCCCCACATAACCAGTGTAAACTCCCCCCTATATACACACAAAATATACTCTTAACTCCCCATCTAACCCACTATCCCCCAACCCTCTTCATCAAACCCCCACACACACACCAGACACACACGCAACCAGACACACAAGGCCAAGCAGACCAATATCCCACATGCCGAACCCCCCCCCCTCCCAGCACTGCCCCCCTCCCCCCCAACCAGAAAATACCCCTTGAATAAATGGACAGGAACAACAAAGGTGAGGTCGAAAGACAGGAGAGAGGGGAGGGAAGGCAGGGGAAAGAGACCCAAAGAGACACCCGATCATAAGGCGAGGAGGGCGCTGCATCCACTACTCCACAGGCCCAGGGAGGCGGCCACAGCCCTCACCCACAACTAAGCATCCCTGCCCAGCCAGCACAAACTCCCAAGGCGGGAGTAGCAAAGGGCCACTAAACACCTCTCACCCCCCAGCACTTAGGACATGTCCATTGGGTCCCGAAACTCCATAGAAAACCAGGCCTCAAACCGCAGACTCAACGCATCAAGATGGCCTCCTGCTCTTCCACGAATTTCAATAAAGCCTGCGGATCCTCAAACGTGCGAGTATGGTTGTGAAGGGTTACACGGAATCTGGCTGGAGCGAAGAGCCCAAAGCGCGCCTGAAGTTGCTGCAAACGGGGACGCAAGGCCAGCATCTGCCGTCGTCGTTCCACGGTAACTTTATTGAAATCAGGGAAAAAGGAGATTTTGCGGCTCTCAATAGTAACAGGAGCCAGGGCCTTCGCCGCCGTCATAATTTGTAGAGCCTGCTGATGTCTTAGGACTCTCAAGATGATAGGTCTCGGCTGCTTGGTGTGAGGGCCCGAATGTGCAGGGACTCGATGCGCCCTTTCTATTTCCAGTGGGGGGGTAAACTCCAGACGCAACAATTTCGGTAATTGTGTCTGCAAAAAAGCCATTAGATCGCCCGCTTCCACTCCCTCCGGCACTCCGATGATGCGTACGTTATTGCGACGGGAGCGATTGTTTAGATCCTCCAGATCACGCTCCAATTGTGCAATGCGCTTGCTGTTAACCAGGGTCAATTTCAGGCGCTCTTCATGGCACTCAACTTGGTTTTCTACGCGGGAGAGTTTCTCCGTGAGCCCCGTGATTTGGATCTTCATTTCCTTGAGCTCAAGGATGTCCGCTTGCACTCCCGACAGCGTCTCTTTGTTGGCCTCCACAAGCCCGCAAACTGCACGCACCTCAGCAAGCAGCTCTTGCATGGTATCGAGATTGTCTCTGGGCCCAGCTAGTTTCTGCGGGGAGGGAGGCTCCGGCTTTTGCCGCTTCACACCGGGCCCCCCTACCGCACTGAAGTCCAATTTTCCGGATTTAGAGACAGCCATCTGTCTACGCGTGTCAGGGGTGGCAGAGAAGGGGAGAAAATTACAGCTTCAGGCAGGGAGTATAGGATTAGTGAAAGGATTGTGGGGAGCTCGGGATTCAGGCTGCCATCTTGCTCCTGGTCAGGCTCCGCCTCTGAGTAATTGTTTTAACTTTAGCTGTTAGGGTTAACCAGGCAGCAGCTGAGTAGCGCCATTGCCATTACCCTGTGGGACCGCCCCGCTCTGCCCCTGGAATACCTTGATGCTAAGCACTTAACTTTGGGGCAAAATTCACAACATTTTTCATTATGTCTCCCCCTTCTCATAATCATCAATATCACAGTATTTAAGGTTCTAATCCGTAGCGATTATAGCATATTGAATGGATACATCACAGTCCAGCCTTTCCATAGCCACTCCTGCTTCGTTTTTACACGATTTGTATAGTCATCAATAATGAAACAGTTAAAACATCTGATTCCTTTTTCTCTCTCCCTTTAGCTTGAAAATTAAATGAGATGGGTTTTTTTAGAAAAGAGAACATAATCTTTGGGTTAGTAACAACAGAAGTTTGTATCTTTGCTCTGTTTCTCGCATGTCACATCTCTTGTTTTTCAGTTTGGTTATAATGATGATTTATTTGGATTTTTAATATTTTAATGTGTGTTTGGTATCATTATTTTTTTATTTATTATTTGTTACTATCATATATTTTTTTATTATTATTTATTTATTTATTAAGCTATTCTTATTTATGTATGCATTAGGAGCATTTATTTATATCAGTCATATTTTACTATATGATTCATATTTATGATTGTTTTTAATGTCATTTATTGTTTTAGCATGCCTAAAGAACCCCTGAAGAAGGCATAAGCTGAAACAGGGCCTGCGCTGGTTAGGGCTTTGGCGTTCACACCCATGTGTAGGTGTCATTGTACCCCTTGTCAAGAATCATAAATAAAGGCTTTTCATGTTTACCACACCTATACTGGTTTTCGCTTGTCACGTGGTAATAGTGCTCCTCTGTTGGACCTTTGTATACCTGCCTTACAGTTCTGTGCTGACATAGATTCTGCACCAAAGTTTCCAGAAACAACACCTTCCTGAGAAAGTCCAATCTCCCTCCCATAAAGGTTGATTTTATGGTGCAGGAGGTGACTAGTTTTCAAAGGACCCTGTTTAGGTCAACTGGTGAAAAAATTAGTGCTTACACAAAGCAGAAAATATGGGTTAGGATTTGCAACAAGGGTGCTAGTATGTTTCACAATAATTTTCATGCAGAGGACTTGAATAAGTAGTAGAGGGACATGCACTGGCATGTCAAGGCCAAAGTCAATGGCAGAATATCAGGTTCAGTCAACCCTCAAGGAGATGTCACTGTTGGACGTGAGCCAGCTGAATATATAACATACTACAGACACAAGTAGTAAGTATAGATTAATAAGTGTTGCACTTTTATGTGACTTCTGGCTCATGCCTCTCTTTCCCTGTATCTGAGATTCTTCTCAATGACTCTAAGAAACTGCACCTTGCCGTTCCTTTCCACACTCATTGAGAATAGTCCATTTTCATTTGCTGACTACAAAAAGTGAATCTAGCAGCAACTGTCTTCTATTGTTTCCATGTGCTTGTTGCTGTGCTATCTGAACAAGTGCCAGTGGCTCCTACTGCCCTGTAGGTGATTAGAAAGCTACCTGTCTTCACTGCCAGAAAACTTGTATTTTGGAGTTTTAGTGGCTCAATATCTTCAATTGCCTTACAGTGCTGGACCCAGCCTACATGCACTGGACTGGGCCATAACTTGGATAGGGGTGCTAGCATTACATGTCCCAATGTTTCAGCCTTTCCTCATAGGGGTATCCTTCATCCCCTTTTCCATTTTAGTGGCCCTTCTCTGTACCTTTTCTAAGCTTTACTAAACCACTAAACTTTACAGTCTGTAGTTTTTCCTTTAGAGATCTTTCGTGTTTGCCCCATGCTTTCTTATGGTTTATTAAAACATTTGATATACCGCCTTTCAGTCATGACAAAGCAGTGTAGAGTAAAAACATCATTTGGAAGAAGAAAAAAACTCCATAAAAACTTGACAGGACAGCATAAGTGAAGGAAAAGCAGGGAAACATAACAAGGAAGAGAGGGAACGAGGGTCAGGACATAAGGAGACAGAGTCGTGGGAGCCTGTATAAACCGTCCGAGACAGCAGGAGGTCCAGGACATTAAGGAACAGTGAGGAAGTCAAAGGCAATAGAAAATAGATATGTTTTCAATGAGGTCTTAAATTTTGAATTCTTGAATTCAGATACAGTCCTTATCTCTACTACCTCCACCGGGACACTATTCCATGCATCTACCACTCTTTCCATAAAGAAAAATGTCCACAAATTACTCCCGAGTCTAACCCCTTTCACTTTCAGCCTATGCCCTCTCATTTCAGAACTGTCTTTCAACTGAATCTCTCCTCTTCTGCATTTATGCCACAGAGATACAGTACCTTGCAAAAGTATTCACCCCCTTGGCTTTTGTCCTGTTTTGTTGCATTATGTACATCCTGGAATGAAAATGGAGGTTCATCTGGATGTTAGGTAATGGACCTAACAATATTGTCCAAATTGGTGAAGTGAAATGACAATAACATATCTTGTATATATAAAAAAAAATAAGTAAAAACTGAAAAGTTGTGAGTGCATATGTATTCATCTCTTTTGTTATGAAACCCTTAAATAAGATCTGGTCCAACCAATTAACCTCAGAAGTCACATAATTAGTTTATTAGGGTCCACCTGTGTGCAATCAGTGTCACATGATCTGTCACATGATGCCTGTATAAATATACCTGTTCTGAAAGGCCCCTGGCTCTGCAACACTAGTAAGCAAGCAACATGAAGACCAAGGAGCATACCAAAAAGATCAGAGACAAAGTTGTGGAGAAGTATAGATCAGGGTTGCGTTATAAAAAAAATATCCCACTACGAATATGGCACCACTATGAACCTGACAAGAAAAGATTGCCCACCAAAACTCACCGACCGGGCAAGGAGGGCATTAATCAGAGATGCCACAAAGACACCAAGAATAACACTGAAGGAGCTGCAAAGTTGCACAGTGGAGATGGGAGTATCTGTCCATAGGACCACTTTAAGCCATACACTCCACCAGAGTGGCCAGAAAAAAACCATTGCTTAAAGAAAGAAATAAAAAATACATATTTTGAGTTAGAAAAACAGTATGTGGCGGACCCCCCTCCCCCCCCAAACACATGGAAGAAGTTTCTCTGGCCAGATGAGACAAAAATTGAACTTTTTGGCAATCATGGGAAACGGCATGTGTGGCGCAAACCCAACACTTCCCATCACCCTGAGAACACCACAGTGAAATATGGTGATGGCAGCATCAGGCTGTGGGGATGTTTTTCATTGGCAGGGACAGGAAAACTGATCAGGAATGAAGGAACGATGGATGGCACTAAATACAGGGCAATTCTTGAGGAAAACCTGTTTCAGTCTGCCATAGATTTGAGACTGGGATGAAGGTTCACCTTCCAGCAGGGCAATGACCCTAAACATACTACTAAAGCTGGTTTAAAGGGAAATGGCCTAGTCAAAGCCCAGATCTCAATCCAATTGAGAATCTGTGGCATGACTTGAAGATTGCTGTACACCAACGTAACCCATCTCGCTTGAAGGAGTTGGAGCAGTTTTGCCTTGAGAAATAGGTGAAAATCCCAGTGACTAGATGTGCTAAGCTAAAAGAGACATACACCAAGAGACTTGTAGCTGTAATTGTAGCAAAAAGTGGTTCTATAATTAATTGACTTTGGGGGGTGAATACATATGCATACTCCTGCTTTCAGGCTTTTTTCTTAAGTATTGTTTGTGTCACAATAAAGGATATTTTGCACCTTTAAAATCATAGGCATGTTGTGCATATCACATGGTGCTAACCCCCAAAACTTCATTTTAATTACAGGTTATAAGGCGACAAAACAGGACAAACACAGAGGGGATAAATACTTTTTCAATGCACTGTATATTAACACCTCTATCATATTTCCCCTCTTGTCTTTCTTCCAAAATCATTCTTCATTGCCTTATGACAAAGCTCACTGAGCATTTTGCTAGCTATCATCTGCACTGATTCTATCCTTTTTATATCTTTTTGAAGGTGTAGTCTCTAGAATTGCAAACAATTCTCCAAAATGAAGTCTTACCAAAGACTTATACAGAGCACTCTCATCTCCTTCTTTCTACTGGCCATTCCTCTCCCTTTGCTCCCAAGCATCCTTCTGGCTTTCACTGTTGCCTTTTCTACTTGTTTAGCTACCTTAATATCCTCAGAAACAATCATCCCCAGGTTCTGCTCTTCTTTTGTGGACAGAAGTACTTCACCTTCCTATATTGTACTACTCTCTAGGATTTTTGCAGCCCAAATGCATGGCCCTGCATTTTTTAGTGCTAAATTTCAGCTACTGACTTCTAAACCATTCTTCAAACTTTGCTACATCCCTTCTCATGTTGTAAGAAACATAACTTTTACACAATAACAGACTCCTCAGTGATGCAGAGTTAGTTTAATCAATCACTTTCTTGCAAAGAAGGGTGGAACGCTTCACTGAGCATCTCACACAGATCCTCTGTTTCACAGTTCTTTTACAGTAGATTATAGTACTCACCCTCTTTTCAGCATGTCCATAATTCATTGGATAATATTATACACCTGTATCAGGCTATGTGTTATTAGCCACGTAGTCTCTCTTCCCAGAATGCAAACATACAGTAAAGGTGAATCAGCTTTGTACCTCTGCACCTGTGACAGGCTATGTATTATTAGCCATGTAGTCTCCCTTCCCAGGATGCAGACATACAATAAAGGTGAATCAGCTTTGTACCTCTGCACCTGTGACAGGCTACGTATTATTAGCCACGTAGTCTCTCTTCCCATGATGCAGACATACAAAATTATATTACAGAATGGTAAATGAATGGAATACAAGCATTATATTATATTGTAAAAATAACATATCACATTTGTTTATATCAATGTTATCTATACCTTCCTGGGAATCTACTCTATTGCAGATTTTGGTATCATCTGCAAAGAGGCAAATCTTACCTGATAGCCCTTCCACAACATAATTTACAAAAATGTTAAAAAAAATTGGACCAAAGACAGATCCCTGTGGCACGCCACTGATAACATCCTTCTCTTCAAAGTGAGCTCCATTTACCGGTACCCTTTCTCATCTCCCACTCAACCAATTTCTAACACAGACCATCAATTTAGGGTCCATCCCTAAAGGGGTTACTAAAATCTAAGTACACCACATCTAGGGTTCTCCCTTGATTCAATTCTCTAGTCACCCAGGCAAAGAATTTAATGAGATTTGTCTGACAAGACCTGTCTCTAGTAAACCATGCTGCCTCGGATTCTACAATTCATTGGATTCCAGAAACCTCACTATCCTCTGTTTTAGCAGTGTTTCCATCAAACTAGTTCTGAATGAAGACTGTTTGCTGGTCACAGGCCTGATATTGCTATGAAAGCCTGCACATTATGCTTTCGAGGACACAATCAGCTGGAGGACACTCATTACAGGCAGTGATGGGATTCAGCTGGTTCAGCCTGGTTTGCTTTGCACTGGCTGGAATCCCTCTACCTGACAATGCTTGATGGCATCAGGGAATCGCAGCATTGGGAGAAGCCCCAATGTGGTCAGAACATTGTCAGGTGGGGGATTGGGCTGCTGGGCCACCAGGGAGTAGCATACCTTCGGCGGAGGGCAGCGGCCCAAGCTTATGGCTGCTGCAACACCTCCATGCGAGAGGCAGCAACTCGGCCGTGACACATGTGGAAGGGCTGGGTCTGAACCTGTTCCTTGGTGGTTCGGATCCCACCACTGGTTACAGGGTATCTACAGGGCCAGAGGCATGGCCAATATGCGCTAAAACCTCTTCTGTATGCAGCTGTTCAGCAATGCTGGTCAAAACCCTACAGATAAGCTTCTTGTCCCCAAAAAGCCCTTACAGCTTACTATCCTTTCTGGAGCCTTGGGGCCATGGCTATTTTCCTTGAGGGTTTGGGTTTAGGAGTAGCAGAAATGTGGTAAGTAATGTGATAGTTTATAAGACGACTTATAAACCAGCTGAGTATCCTAGGGATGGACCCTAAAGTTACTGCTTGGGTTAGAAACTGGTTGAGTGGGAGGCGAAAAGGGTACAGGTAAATGGAGTTCACTCTGAAGAGAAGGAGGTTACCAGTGTGTGCCCCAGGGATCTGTCCTTGGTCCGATTCTTTTTAACATCTTTGCTAGAGATATTGCAGAAGGGCTGTCGGGTAAGGTTTGCCTCTTTGCGGATGATATCAAAATCTGCAATAGAGTAGACACCCAGGAAGGGATCTAGCTAAGCTTGAAGAATGGTCTAGAATTTGGCAGTAGAGATTTAATATTAAAAAATGCAAGGTCATGCATTTGGGCTGCAGCAATCCAAGGGAGCGATATACTGTAGTATAGAGGGTGAAGTACTTCTGTCCACAAAAGAAGAGTGGGACCTAGGCATGATTGTGTCTGATGATCTTAAAGTAGCAAACAGGTAGAAAAGGCAACGGTGAAAGCTAGAAGCATGCTTGGGTGCATAGGGAGAGGAATGGCCAGCAGAAGAAAGGAGATGATAATGCCTCTGTATAAGTCTATGGTGCGACTTCATTTGGAGTATTGTGTGCAATTCTGGAGACCGCACCTTCAAAAGGATATAAACAGGTTTGAGTCAGTACAGAGGATGGCTACTAAAATGGTTAGTAGTCTTCATTATAAAACATATGAGGACAGACTTAAGGATCATAATATGTATACTTTAGAGGAAAGATGGGATAAGAACATAAGATATGCCATACTGGGTCAGACCAAGGTCCATCAAGCCCAGTATCCTGTTTCCAACAGTGGCCAATCTAGGTCGTACGTACCTAGCAGTTTCCACAAAAGACACAGGTTCCGCAATGCTTGTACTGGGTCAAGCATTGATATCCTGGGTCCCTTCTTAATAATGGTTTATGGACTTTTCCTCCAGGAACTTGTCCAAACCTTTTTTAAACCCAGCTACACTAACAGCATTTACTACATCCTCAGGTAACAAATTCCAGAGTTTGATTACACGTTGAGTGAAAAAATATTTTCTTTTATTAGTCTTAAATAGTTTACCCTGTAGCTTCATTGCATGTCCCCTAGTCTTTCTATATTCTGATAACATAAACAATCGATCTGCGTTTACCCGTTCCACTCCATTCATTAATTTATAGACTTCTATCATATCTCCCCTCAGCCGTCTCTTTTCCAGGTTAAAGAGCCCTAACCTTTTTAGTCTTTCTTCATAGGAGTATCCTTCCATTCCCTTTACCATTTTGGTGGCTCTTCTCGGAACCTTTTCTAATAATGCTATATCCTTTTTAAGTGTGATGCAGCGGAGGCTGATGAGAGCCCTGATGAGAGAAGTGAACCTGTTTGTCAGCAAGGAAAAGATGTGCACAGGGTGCAATATTCACTGGGACCAGCTAGAGGGGGCAGGAGTGCAGTCAGGAAGACTGAAGGGCCACGCCTAGCTGGTCAGGAGCACATGACAAACATTTCACAAGCCTCAAAGAGAGGAGTCCTTTATAAGGAAGCACTGCCTCAAGTTAGAGAGGGACACGGACACAGAAAGAGACACAGAAAGAGCGAGGACTGGGGCAGAAGGAGAAAGAGAAAGAGAAAGCTGTTTGCTGGCAGAGGAGAAAGACTTATACGGATTGCAAGCAAGAAGTAAGTAGGAATCAGCCGGGAAGGAAAAGCCAGGCTGAGCAAGGAAGCCAGGATTTGGGCTATTGCAAGAGCAGGCATTTGCCAGCAGAGCTGTTCCCACAGGTGAGAGAGGAACCAAACTCTCAGAGAAAAGCTTGGCACGAAGCTTCTGAAGGGAGGAAGCAAGTCCAAGGAGAGAACCTTTCCTCAGCGTGCTGCTGCAATAAGAGGTATGAGAATTATATTCCTACAAAGAAACTTTTGCCCTGTAAAAGTTCTTGTGAAGGATGTGTGGAATCTCTAAGACGAGAAAGCCCAGTTAATACTAAGGGGACACGTGGCCAGTGCTCCAGGCTAGGCCCGAGGCACTGGAAAGTATTAAGGGAAATATACAAAGCTCCAGAATACAATATTCCAGAGACTGTTAACACAGAATTAGACATACCAATTCCTGAGCCGATGCAAGTGGAACTGGTGGAACAGTTGCCAGACCCAGAGGAGATGGATTGCTCTCTCTGCATTTCCCATAGCACAGAGTCCTTGGAGGACGTATGAATGGCTTGTGGTATATGCAGAATGTCTATTATGTGCTGAGCAGAAGAATTGTACAAAGTTGCTTTAAACTAGAAGCTATGTTTGTGCCCTGCTACTACTGTGAAGTTAACAGTTTCCTTAAACCTTGTGTTTTCTTTTGTGCCTGAAGTTAAGGACATTATTTTCAGTTGTGACCAATTTATGACCCCATGCATAAAGGGAATAAAAGCCTTTTTTCATCCCTACCACTCTGCTTTAATTGATTGCTTTAAAGGATTGGAGTTTAAAACCTCTAAACCAAGTTTCCTTGGTTCTTAAAATAGACTCTCCTATCTAATAATAATAATTTTTATGCCACTGTGTGACATAAGATACGGCGACCAGAATTGCACACAATATTCAAGGTGCGGTCTCACCATGGAACGGTATAGAGGCATTATAATAACTTTTGTTTTATTTTCCATTCCTTTCCTTATGATACCTAGCATTCTATTTGCTTTCTTGGCTGCCGCTGCACACTGGGCCGAGGGTTCTAACATGTTATCCACAATGATGCCTAAATCTTTTTCCTGGGTGATGGTTCCTAATGTGGAACCTTGCATCGTGAACCATAGTTTGGGTTGTTCTTCCCTAGGTGCATAACTTTGCACTTGTCCACATTAAATTTCATCTGCCATTTTGATGCCCAGTATTCCAATTTATCAAGATCCTCTTGCAATTTTCCACAATCCTCTTGGGTTTTAACAACTTTAAATAGTTTTGTGTCATCTGCAAATTTGATAACCTCACTCGTTATTCATAAATGACCTGGAAAGTGGAATATGTCAAAAAGCAGCGGACCCAGCACAGATCCATGGGGTACACCACTATTCACCTTTCTCCATTGGGAAAATTGGCCATTTAGCCCAACCCTCTGCTTTCTATCTTTTAACCAGTTCTTGATCCACAGTAGTACACTGCCTCCTCTCCCATGACTCTTTACTTTTGCCAAAAGTCTCTGATGAGGGACCTTGTCAAAGGCTTTCTGAAAGTCCAGATGTACTATATCAACTGACTCACCTTTGTCCACCTGTTTATTCACACTTTCAAAAAAACATAACAGATTAGTAAGACAAGATCTTCCTTGTCTAAAGCCATGTTGGCTGTCTCCCATTCGGCCATGACTATCTACATGCTGAGTAATTTTATTCTTTATGATGGTTTCTATCATTTTTCCAGGTACTGACGTGAGGCTCACCGGTCTGTAGTTTCCCGGATCACCCCTGGAACCCTTTTTAAAAATTGGTGTTACATTGGCGATCCTCCAATCTTCAGGTATTAGAGATGATTTTAATGATAGTTCACAGATTACTAATAGCAGGTCTACAATCTCATATTTCAGTTCTTTCAACACCCTTGGATGTATACCATCCGGCCCAGGTGATTTGCTACTCTTCAGTTTATCTAATAGTTGTAATACATCTTCCCGATGTATCAATATTTCCTTCAATTCTTCCGCACCTTTAAATACCACTTCAGTCATGGGTAACATCCCTACATCTTCCTCAGTAAAGACCGAAGCAAAGAATTCATTCAGTCTCTCCGCTATCTCCTTGTCGCCTCTTAGTGCCCCTTTAACTCCTCTATCATCTAATGGTCCACCCGACTCTCTCACAGGTTTTTTGCTATGAATGTACTTGAAAAAAATCTTTATTTCACGTTTTTGCTTCCACAGCAAGCTTCTTCTCAAATTCTCCCTTTGCCTTCTTTATCAATGCCTTGCATTTCAACTGCCAGTGCTTGTGCTGTTTCCAGGTTTCGTCGTTTGGCTCTTTTTTCCATTTCCTGAAAGATGCTTTTTTGGCAACAGCCGCCTCTCTGACCTCACCTTTAAACCATGCTGGCAGTTTTTTGGACTTCCTTCCACGTTTCTTAAAGCGTGGAATACAGCTGGTCTGGGCTTCCAAGATAGTATTTTTCAACAACACCCAAGCTTGATGTAAGTCTTTAACCTTTGCAACTGCTCCTTTTAATTTTTTCTTAACTATTTTCCTCATTTTATCATAGTCTCCCTTTCGAAAGTTAAACGGTAGTACTGTGGATTTACTTACTGTCCCTCCTCCACTAATTAAATCAAAGGCGATCATGCTATGATCACTATTGCCAAGTGGCCCCAACACCCTTATCTCTTGCACTAGATCTGGTGTTCCACTAAGGACTAGGTCTAATATGGATTTCCCCTCTGGTCGGTTCATGAACCAGCTGCTCCAAGAAGCAGTCATTTATGTCATCTAGGAACTTTATCTCCCTAGCATGTCCTGCCGTGACACTGACCCAGTCGATACCGGGGTAATTGAAATCACCCATTATTATTACCGAGCTGTAACTTTTGTTAGCTTCCTTGATTTCTTTGAGCATTTCATCATCCATTTGTTCATTCTGGCCAGGCGGTCGATAGTACACCCCCACTGCCATTGCCTTCCCCTTTTTACATGGAATTTCAATCCATAGAGATTCTACATCAAAATTTGTTTCCTGCAAAACTTTAATCTTTTCTGACTCAATGCCCTCTCTAACATAGAGAGCAACCCCTCCACCAATTTGATCAGCTCTATCATTACGATATAGTTTGTACCCAGGTATCACAGTGTCCCACTGGTTGTCCTCCTTCCACCATGTCTCTGATATTCCAATCATATCTAACCTCTCATTTAGTGCTATATATTCTAACTCTCCCATCTTATTTTTTAGACTTCTAGCATTTGCATACAAGCATTTTAGAGACAGTTTTTTATTCATATTAATTTGGCTATTGGTAGACATGGGTAATTTGGGATCTTTAAGCTCTGTCTGCTCCATACTCGAGGGCATTTGGGCTACTTTACTCTTTTTTGGAACCTCTCTGCTTTTGGTAGTATCCTTCAAGGATACATTCTTCCGAACCATGCACTCTTGGGTGACTGTCGGCTTTCCCCTATTATCTAGTTTAAAAGCTGGTCTATCTCCTTTTTAAAGGTTAATGCCAGAAGCCTGGTTCCAACCCGGTTAAGGTGAAGCCCATCCCTTTGGAAGAGCCCCTCCTTTCCCCAGAATGTACCCCAGTTCCTAACAAATCCAAACCCCTCATCTCTGCACCATTGTCTCATCCACGCATTGAGACTCCGGAGCTCTGCCTGCCTTTTGGGTCCTGCACATGGAACGGGAAGCATTTCGGAGAACGCTACCCTGGAAGTTCTGGATTTCAACTTCCTACCTACACATACACTTCCTACCTAAAAGCCTAAATTTAGCTTCCAGAACCTCCCTACCACATTTTCCTATGTCATTGGTACCGACATGTAGAGGATAGAGATGTTATGATTGAGATGTTTAAATATCTCCGTGGCATAAATGCACAGGAGAGCCTCTTTCGATGGAAAGCAAGTCCTGCTGTGTGGAGACATAGGATGAGGGTGAAAGGGGATAGACTCAGGAGTAATATGCAGAAATATTTCTTTACGGAAAGAGTGGTAGATGAGTGGAATGGTCTCCCAGTAGAGGTGGTAGAGATGAGAACAGTATCTGAATTCAAAAAAGCATGGGATAATCACAGAGGATCTCTAAAGGGAAAAAGGGGACTGTTGTAGTGGTTGATATGGAAGGGCAGACTAGATAGGCCATGTGGTCTTTTTCTGCCATCATATTTCTATGTTTCTATAGTTAGATGTAGATGAGAGCTTCCAACCAGCAGAACATTAAAATGGTGAGACTGTGGCTGCTGTTTTGGTGTTTGCATCCCCAGGATAGAAACATCTGAGGGAAGACTGTCATTGTGTCTAAAAATGATTGAGTGCGCTATTGTTTTTCCTACCTGAAATAGTGAGGGCACAACCTGGGTAAGAACTAAAGAGAGGATATGCTGGAGTGGCAGGGGAGTAGGTGCTGTACAAAGAGAGGGTTAGGGGAGATGCAGAATATCTGAAAAAGGGGCTAGGAAGAGGTAGATAGGGCCTTGAACTGCCCGGGGGGAGGGGGTAACAAGGACTTGAACCATCCCGGGAAGGAATTGAAAGGCCTTGAGCAGTCCTGAGAGGTGTGAGCACATGGCTGAATGTTCATCTGGGGTGTCAAATACCTTTGAGACGGTCGTGTATACTGCAGCATTGCCCATACCATCCTCCAAATGTCCGCTTTGTGAATGTCAAAATATGTGCATTGCCGGTGCTTAGCAGTGCAAAGCAGACTGGTTTTAAAATCGCTATTTACAAGTGGATACTATTTCCACACAGGAGGAAAAAGTACAAGGTTCTTAAAATAACCTCCCTAGGCACTTATCTTTCTTTATAAAATACCATCAGAAATCTTGCCGAAATACAGTACAACCCTTGAGAGCAGGTGTAAACATACACATGTGTAATATATGCCAATCGCAAGTCCACCTGTGCTCCACCCAAATTCTGTCCTAGAATACACCTACTCTAAATTGATATACCAATATGTGAATTCTTGTGTATGTGTAGGATAATTGTATAATAGACTTTTTACATGCATATACTGGTATATGCACATGCCTCTATAAAATTACCCTCCATATGATTTGTTCATATAGATATCAAATAGTTGTGGATTAACACTGTCCCATAGAAGCATAAACTAGAATGACAAAGAAATGCCGTGAGACCCCTGCAATTTGACAGTTTTACTTACCTACTGAAAATATTCAGCTCCTACTCAATCTTTGATTCCTCACTATTAAGAAGGATCCTTTGTGTTTTAATCGTGTATTCTTGAATGATGGTATAGTTTTCATCCTACCACCTCCACTAAAAGCTGTTTCATTCATTTCAAATCCTCTCAATAACTGTTTCCTTAATTACTCCCAAGCCTAAGCATTTCATGCATCATATAACACTTTACTATAGATTTTGTTTTTAAACAAAAGTACTTCTTCGACTTTGTTTTTATTTTGGAATCATCATTTTCTCTTTCTTTTTCATATCAAACACCTTCCATTTAGAATACAGAAGCAAATGAACTTTCAGAATACAAAGAGATGTACTAGCCTGCAAGATTTCCCAACAGTTAGCAGCCTTGTTTGTGCAAAGGTTTGCTATTCGTGCAAATAAGCTGGCTAGGAAACTTGCATATGAAATCTAAGTACCAGGATGGATGAATTAATTTAAAAAGATTACTACACAACATTGAAGTGTACCTATTTCTTTTGTGAAAGCAAGGGGGAGTAGATTGTGGGGTCATTGGTCGTGGGGTTGGGGCTATGTTGATGATCCAGATCGGGGGGGGGGGGGGTTGCTAGAGACTGAATCAGGACTTGGGAGGGAACGGGGAAAAGACATGGCAGACTAGGATTTTATTTTTCTATGGGTAGCGGCAGTGCTACTGGACTGCAGGCAGCATGGAATTGAAATAATGTCTGCATTTTGGGGCTTCTGAAGAAAGAGAATGCAGATGTATTTCAGCTGATAAAAGATCTGTATTATTGCTTTGTGCTGGGGAATTCTGACCATTCTGTTTGGATAGAGCTCACTGAGTTTCTAGGAGCAGAACCGGAGTGGAGAACTAACACCTCAATGCCAGAAAGTCTCGTGAGGTCGAATGCAGTTCTGGATAGAATCCTGGTATTAGCATATGAAACAGAATCTTCAGGACCACTTTAGCTTATTGACAGACTGAAATGATCTGCTAAGCTTCTATTTTCTTTCTCTGTAGTCTTTTTTCTTTTCTTTTTTTTTCATATGACCACTTGAGTTACCCATCATGGGCAATTCACAAGGGAAGGGGGGCAAGAGAAGAGGGTTCACCCTCTTGCAGTCCCCCTATGATGAGCTTCTTAACTCACACACAGGTCAGAGATTTATTTTTCTGACTAGTTTTTCTTTTTCTTTTCAGTAAGGGTGTTAAGAGTGAGTGGGGTGGAGGTCGAGTGGATGCAGACAGACACTGTTTTGGGTGAGGTCTCTCTTATGTTTAGTTTACCAGCAGGATGGAATTAAAGATGATTTCTTGGAATGTCAGGGGTGTCAACGGTACCATAAAACAGAAGAAAATGTTGTGCTTTCTGTGGAAAGAAGATACTTCCATGGCTTTTTTGCAAGAGGTTCTCCTGTTGCCTGCAGAATATGAGAAGGTTCCAAAAAAGATGTTTTTGCTTCCCATTCTTCTTATGAGAGGGGAGTTGCAATCTGATTGCCAAACGCTGTTCCCTTTCTATTAGAAGGTCAGGTATGTAATTTTAATTGGGAAGTTTAATGATCAACAGGTAGCTTTTACAAATGTTTATACATGTATCCTGATTTTTATGCATGTATATGTATCCTGTTTTTTCAAAATCTGAAATCTTATGCTGTTGGCCTAGTTTGTCGGCATGGGGATTTCATTTGTATGCTTTTCCTAAAAGACAGACCAGGACATGGTGCTGGATCAAAAATTGCACTTGCAGAAACTGCTGTTTCTCTACATCATCAGAAGTGCTAAGGTTTTGCAAATTATAATGGGAAGGGATCTCAATTGAAGCCATAAATTACTAAAATACATGCACATCTTCGACTAGATTTGTAATAAATCTATGTTTTTGTTTGGATAGTACTTGCTTTTCAGGCAAAACAATGATGCAATTTGAAGGTGCTATTGCATCATACATGATATGAATTGCATCATGCTATTCCTAGATGTCATAGATCATGCAATCCTAACTCAGTGTAATTCTATCACTCTGCAGAGCAAATTCTGCAACATTTTTTTAATGAACAGGACATGTCAGTAGTATTTTGGCTGTAGACCAATCTTCTCAGTGCTTGACTTTTTACATTTAGCCAAAGTGAGAGATGCCTTGTAATTGTTTGAACAAAGTAGATCACTTCTGCTATGTTTGTGGTGAAATTACTTATGCATCACAAAAATGCAGTATAACCACTTTGATTAAGAAAGCCTACCACCTTTACTTTGGCTGCAAAATTGGAGATCAGGGCAAGAGCTGGGGCCCCTACATATGCTGCAACACTTGTGCAACAAATCTTTGCCAAATCTTGCAATAGAAAAAGGAAATCCATGCATTTTGCAGTGACAGTGATTTGGAGAGAGCCGACAGAACATGCCAGCAATTGTTACTTCTACATAGTGCCTCCTGCTGGGAAAGATTTGTTGAAGAAGAAACAGTGGACTGTGCAGTACACCATGGAGAAGGACTGCTGGTTCCTGATGCTTCAGAATTATTCTCACCTGAGACAGATGAGGAAGAGGAAGGGGATGAAACTTCTGGTCCCAAACCATCAATGTCATATGACCCAGATTTTCTCCCATCCTCCTCCTCTGCACCACACTTCATAACACAAGGTGAACTGAATAATTCCATGCTCTATTAACATCAAAAGGATTTTGTTACATTCTTCTTCATGGAAGATGATCTGGTAGCTTGCAACAAGTTTGATGGCAGCCCTCAACATCAACCCACGCACCCTAAATGTCCTGATGGGAGATTTCAACCTGCCCTCCCTACATGATACGCATGCAACAGCATTCTTCGATGCAATGAATGAGCTGGGCTACACACAACTCATCAACTCCCCTACTCATAACAAAGGTGGCATACTTGACTTGATCTTCGTACCACAGACTGCTATCAACCCCTCCCAGAGCTTGCTACTCTCCATAACACCTGTACCCTGGTCCGACCATCATTTACTCCTATTTCACATACCCACCAACGATCTTGGCATTTCCAGCAACAAAACACATGCCCTTACTAGAACGGTAACAACACGCTTTTGACCACTTGTTAAGGATAAGGCTCTTGAGAAGATCCTACCTCTACTCACCAACGATTCTCTTGATCCAGATGAACTGGTTTCCAATTGGGACGACACCCTTAGAGCTGCCGCCTGCCTATCATCCATCAACACAAACCGAGCAAAACGCGATCACGCACCTTGGTACTCTCAGGATCTGCGAACATCGCTCCTCCATCTATGTAAACTAGAGAGACAGTGGCGCCAGACCCGGACTCCTGAGGCACTCGGTGCATACTCCACTCACTTGCAAGCCCACCGAAGAAAAACCATGGAAAAAAGAAAGCTGTATTACTCAGAACTACTAAAGCGATCACTAAACAAACCTCTGACTTATTTAACATAGTAAAGTCACTAACTGGCGATCCAGCACTAGCCCAAACAACCTTGCCCCAGCCGCAAGACTATTCTACCTACCTTCAATCTAAGATGATACAAACCAAGTACAACATGAATACATCCATATTATCTACCTACACCTCTCACGGACCTCCCCAACCAACCCTTCTACTGCAACCAACCCCTCATTCTCCAAGGTATCCAACAAAGAAATTTTAGATATCATCACATCTATTAACCTCACCACCGCCCACAATGATCCCTGTCCTGCTAACTGGATTAAAGAGTTGCGCCATGACCTCAGTCCATCTATATGCAGAATCTTGAATCAATCATTTACAATGGGATCCTTCCCTCAAAGCTTAAAATACACATCAATCCGCCCCCTGTTAAAGAATAGTAAACTTGATCCATCTAAAGTTGAGTCCTTCCGGCCAATCTCGAGCATCCCACTGCTTGCCAAAATTATGGAGAAGGTAGTCCAATGGCAAATCCAACACCATGTTGACACTGTTGTGCCACTGGACCCATCCTAACATGGCTTCAGGGAAGCTCACGGAGTGGACACCATCCTCACAACCCTCTTCAATAACCTAATCACAGGAATTGATAATATCAACCATGGATTCGTCCTCATCTTCTTAGACATAGCAGCTGCCTTTGATTCAGTGAATCACGAAACACTTCTAGATTGCCTCAAAGGTAAAGGTCTGCAAGGCTCAGCGCTAGCCTGGTGTGAATCCTATTTATGTAACAGATGGCAACAAGACAGAGCAGGTTCCAAGACCTCTGAACCATTCTCACTGAAGCAAGGTGTACCTCAGGGATCATCCCTCTCTGCATTAATGTTTAACATATACATGCAGCCCATTTGCGCTTTAATCCATTCCTTCAATGTCCAATGCCTTGCATATGCAGATGACATCTTAATGTACTTACAATTTAAAATCGATCAACCAGATTTCTCTCCAATTATAAGATGCTTTGAAGTGGTAGCAGATTGGCTCCTCTCTCAAAATCTACGCATTAACCATAGCAAAACAGATGTACTATTCATCTCGCGAAACCAGAAGTTCACGCCACCTCCCTCACTTCTAGTCAATAACATTGAACTAAAGTCCAAATCTACAATTCGCTACTTGGGCATCACCCTCGACCAGCGGCTCGACATGTCAGCACATGTTATAAACTCAACTAAAGCAATCTATCATAAGATCCGGTCACTACGCCATCTCCGCCCACTGCTTGACTTCCCTGACTACCGCTCAATATTCCAAGCCTTAATCATCCCACACCTCGACTTTGCCAACATTATCCTACTGGGACTCCCACAGTCGACTCTTAACCCGTTACGTCTTGCCATGAACTCAGCTGCAAGGGCACTGTCAGGGCTCTCAAGATCAGACCACATAACGCCAGTTCTAAAGAACCTACACTGGCTCCTGCTGCGGGCCAGAATCCACTTCAAGGCTCTTGTCATGACGTTCAAGGCCCGTAAGAACCACCCACCCACACCCATCAGTGATCTTCTCAACAGCACTCCAGACAATAGAACTAGGAGATCTACTTTGTTGAATAAACGCAAAGTCCCAAAACTGTTGATAAAATGTAAGAAAACAACAGCAAGTAGAGCCTTCTCCATTTTTGCACCTATGGCATGGAATGCCCTCCCAGCCGAAATCTGGGCCATCTCAAACCTGGCACTATTCCGAAAAGCCCTCAAACATCACCTATTCTTACAATATTACCCTGACACCATTCCCAACACTCACACTGCCCCCACCTTACCTCCCTACCTAGCCCGTCCCTCAGATCATCTTCCTGTACATAACGGCTAACCATTCTCTCTCCTTACCGGCCTCCTTGACCCTCCAGCCAAGCCTCTAGTTAAATGTCTTATCTTTATTTATCTGTAAGAGTATTATAATTTGTAAGAGTATTATAATTTGTATATAATGTGTACATAGTTTTTTCCTCGTTTTTTTCTCCATGTTTACATTCCCTGTTCAATGTAAAAAACTCGATGTAACTTGTTACATTCTTGTATGTTCTGTTTCAAATGTAAACCGCACTGATTATAATAGCGCGGTATATAAGAAAAATAAATAAATAATAAATAAATAAATTTATCATCCAGATGAGTGGAAACTGTTCATTGATTCATCAAAGATGAATCTGAAAGTTGTTTTGCTGCATAATAATTGATTCCAGTAGTCACACAGTCCATATGAAGGAAACCTATGACAATATGAAACAGCTGTTTAGATCCATAAACTATGAACAACATCAGTGGCAACTATGTAGTGATTTGAAAGTCATTGCTCTGTTGTTCAGTCTGCAGACTGGATACACAAAGTACTTCTGTTTTCTCTGTGAATGGGATAGTCATGCAAAAGATTCCTACTACATCAGGAGAGATTGGCCACTCCAACAGTCATTGGAGCTTGGAAAGAAAGGATGCAGCATCCACCACTTGTTGAATCAAGGACAATTTTGTCAAGGCCATGGACAAAACAAAACCAGCTTTCAAGTATCTCAGCGGGAAATTTCTAAGACCTCGATTCTATACGATTTAAGGTTCCACATTGGGAACCACCATCCAGGAAAAAGATTTAGGAGTCATCGTGGATAACATGTTAAAACCCTTCGCCCAGTGTGCAGCGGCGGCCAAGAAAGCAAATAAAATGCTAGGTATCATAAGGAAAGGAATGGAAAATAAAACAAAGGATATTATAATGCCTCTGTATCGTTCCATGGTACGACCATACCTTGAATATTGTGTGTAATTCTGGTCGCCGTATCTTAAAAAGGATATAGCATTATTAGAAAAGGTACAGAAAAGAGCCACCAAAATGGTAAAGGGGATGGAAGGCTACTCCTATGAAGAAAGGCTACAAAGGTTGGGGCTCTTCAGCCTGGAAAAGAGACGGATTAGGGGAGATATGATAGAGGTCTATAAATTAATGAATGGAGTGGAACGGGTAAGCGTAGATCAATTGTTTACATTATCAGAATATAGAAAGACTAAAGAACATGTAATGAAGCTACAGGGTGATCTATTTAAGACAAATAAGAGAAAATATTTTTTCACTCAACGTGTAATCAAACTCTGGAATTTGTTACCGGAGGATGTAGTAAGAGCTGTTAGTGTAGCTGGGTTTAAAAAAGGTTTGGACAAGTTCCTGGAGGAAAGGTCCATAAACCATTATTAAAAGGGACCCAGGATATCAATGCTTGACCCAATACAAGCATTGTGGAACCTGTGTCTCTTGGGGATACTGCTAGATATTGTGGTGAGGCAGGTGCAGCACAGACCTGGGAAAGAGAAAAAAAAGAAGGTTTTTCTCCTAAGAAGGGGATGGGCTCACCTAAGCACAGGTCCCAAAATGAAAGTAATACTGAAACACACACTTGCAAGGCTAGCCTGAAGCCACACTCAGTCTCCAGGGCAACAGCAGGGAGAGAGAGGGTGGGGCCAGAAAGGGAAGCAGGCTGGCAAACATTTAAACGTGGTCAGTCAGCAAGTGAAGGGAGAGAGCACAGCAGAGCTGAGAGAACTGGGGAAACCAGGAGAAGCAGACAGAACTGCCAAAGCGAGTGGCAGGGCCAGAGAAGAGCGGGATGAAGCTTGAGAGAGTCCCAGGACTATAGTTCTAACTCAGAGGCAAGCAGCTCAGACTCTGAGCAAGAAACGGAGCCTTTTAGAAAGCCTGACAAAAGGAAGGTTTCTACAAGCAAGGTAAACCAGACAGTACCTTTAAGTGACTCACTAAAGGGAAGGAAGTCTAGGAGCACTGACATTATTCCAGGGGGAAGAAGGAATGTTCATTGGGGAAAACATTTTAAGCTTTTAAGGAAAGTGAAACTAGAAATCCCTGAACGTATCCCAGTCCCTGAGCCTTGTAGCACTGAGGAAGAAATGGAGGTGGAATTCTATAAAGGGGATTCAGATCCTACAGAAGTCTCAATGGAATGTTCATTATGCATGAGAAGTGCCTAGAAAGCATTTATTAGATATTATAAAGAAAGCCAAGAAGTAGTTATGCTGAGCAGTTGATACTGTGAAGTGCTCAAAAGAGAGAAGCCTCATTTTAAAGCTGAAATAGTACTTGTGCTATGAAACTGTTCCAACAGCAGTTTAGTTCCTATGCTGAAAAGTAGAGCCTGTTTTCAAGCTTACCTGAAACAGCTGGGAGAAGCCAACAAGGTTAGCTGGACTTTACTTGCAACAGTGATTTTTCAACTGTGTTTTGTTTGGATGAAAAAGGAATCTTGTTTGGTTCCAAAGACTGAAGGAAACTGACTTGTTATAGCACTGCTGAAGTACCTTTACAAAGAAGCTTTTTGTTGGAGAAAATATCCTTACTTTCTGTTAATGGTTTGGAACCTTCTGACAAGGTCCAATTTGCAAACTTGATGATTAAAATAAAATTTAGAAATAAATTTTCCTGTGTTGGCCTATTTCCACTTGGACTGCTTTAACTGCCCCCACAACTACACAATTAAGGGCCTCAGCTAACAGGCTGAAGCAAGATACAAGTAATATGGCCCGCCGCCCCTACTAGGCAGCCGCCTAGTAGGACTGCCGGCCCACAGTATGTATGACCTAGATTGGCCACTGTTGGAAACAGGATACTGGGCTTGATGGACCTTGGTCTGATCCAGTATGGCATATCTTATATTCTTATGTTCTTATAAGGCGGATAGCGGGGCTGTATATCCCAGTAGGACATGCAGCCCTGCTATCTGCCTTTGCCGTATGCTGCTTCCCGTCCCTCCTGCACACACAGAGCCACTGTGCATGCTGCGGGGATGGGGGCAGAATGGGGCAGAGAGTGGGAGGAGCATGGACATGAACGGCACCAAAACATATAGGGCCGATTCCGCTCACGGCTCTGTATGTCCTAGGGATACCTGGGGGATGGCCAGACTATTCCACCTTGGAAATGGAATAAACTCTGGCCACCCCCCCCCCCCCCCCGGATCGGATGGCCAGTCCCTTCATGGGTGCTCTGAGGTGGCAGGTGGGTCCCCACCACTCGATTGGGGCACTGGCTGCCTCCGTTAGGCTCAGTGGCAGGGAATAGGGGTCCCAGGGGCATCAGATGTGCGGTGCCATTGGGAGAATGTCCCCATGGCGATGCCAGGGCAGCCAGGCCGCCTTCCTGCACCCAGTCCTGCACTCATGGGAGCATCTTGCTCCTGCAGTGCAGAATCTAGTGCAATCGGGGCACGTACGTGCCCCATAGAGAATTAGGCTCCACGTGAAGTTAAGACAAAGGAAGATGTCTTTGTTGCACTTCAGATTCATGAACTTCCTCAAGATGATGTATTTAACTGTGCACTACATGGCAAAGAAAGGATGGCATGGAAAGCCTTCCAGTTAGTGGCAACATGTTTTCTCAGAAACAAGGCAGACAACTACAGAGAGTTCGTGGAAAAACTCCTTAATGCATACAAACGCCTTGGATCCAACATATCACTAAAGATACATTTTTTGCACTGTCATCTTGATTTTTTCCACTGAAGTGCAGAGCAGTGAGTGATGAGCATGGCAAGCAATTTCATCAGGAGATTGTAGCGATGGAGAAAAGATATCAAGGCAAATGGAGCCTGTCAATGCTTGCAGACTATTGCTGGACAGTAACAAGAGATATTCCATTTACAGAATACAAGCGACAAGCCAAGAAACACCGAGTAGACACTGAATAAGGTCTGAAATGAATACTAATGCATACATAGTCATTTCTTGCTTTCTGTTTTCATACTTTTTAAATAAATTGTATTTAAATAACCCTTTAGCTGTTTTTTTAACTTTTAAACAAATACAACAGGTGAAATATCATCAAGGTCATATATATGGCAACTATAAGCACATGAAAAGACCTAAGTTTATACTAATTTGTGATTAAATCACATTTCTCCTGCCTGTATAAATACTCACACATACTTCCACAGTGACATGTTGCCTGTTACGCACCCTAAATCACTTGTTTTATGGGCTGCTTATTATATTGCTGTGTACGTACTTATTAACTAAGTTCTATTTAGAGTTATGATTGGTTAATCATAAATTTGTTAACTATATTCTGTGTAAAGTTATGCTTGTTAAACTTGTTCCAGGTACACCGCTGTGACTAGTAGCAACAGCAGTATAAAATAAAGCTTAGATATCTTGGAAACAGTAGCCAATCAGTGGTTTCAACTGTCATTTTTTAATTCAGCGCATCAAAATCCATAATTGGCAGATTTTGTCTCTGAAGCAGACAACTTTTAAAAAATTGTAGACCAGTGTTGGTTTATTTCTGATGATGTGGGCACTGAAGGCTTGTAATACAGGCACTATCTTACTGTCTGACCATCCTCGGGTTTCCTTGGAGATAGATGGGTTAACTGAAAGCAAACCTTCTGGGCAATGGTTGATGAATAGACATTTATTAGCAGACACAGAATTTATCCATAACTTGACTGAGGCCTGGAAAGTATATATAGATCTTAATTATAAGTCATCTGTTTGCTAGATGAGACACAGCTAAAGCCATCCTCCAGGGTCAGATTACTTCTCTTGCCTCAGCATTTAAACACATGGGCTAGGAAAACGTTCTATATTAAAAATTCCAGGAGTTCAGAAATGGAGAATAAAACTGCAAAAAGAGAAGAGGTGCTATGAGCCGTGATTCAAATTAGAGGAGAAATTAATAAGTTTGAAAGCTTCTGTATGGCCTATCATTAAATTAATGAAGATGCAGTTTTACGAACATGTGAACAAATCCACTAAATTGTTGCTTTGACAATTTAAACATTTGAAGTTAAGGAAAATAATTACTAAGGTGGCTTCTGCAAAGGGCTGTGTTATGGGGATTTCTAGTCAAAATTGCTGAGAGCTTTGCAGAATTCTAAAAGTACCAATGTGCATTTCAGCTCTCAGCAGACCAGGATAGGATATTCTACTGGCTATCATTACCAGCTGAATTATATGGCTGTGCAAGATTGCTTTTCTCCTTTATCTTTATGTTTATCTTTTTTTCAGTTTGATATACTGTGCCTTCATGGACATTAGGATGGTTTATAAACAATAATTGACTGCTAAAACAAGGAAATGGAAAGGAACTCCAAAGGTTTGATAGGAAAAAGACAAGGCATTCATATGGTGGGGAAAGGAAGAAAGAGGAGAGGGAGGAGAGAACAGAGAGTAGGAGGGTCAGACAAGGGAGGGGTGAAGGTCAAAGGCAGACTGAAAGAGGTGGGTCGAGAGGGACTTAAATTTCAGGAAAGAGGGTTTTTCAGGAAGAGGGTGGGGCAGGGTATTCCAAAGAGAGGGAACCAAGAAAGAAAAAGGTAGCGTGATGGGTGGATTATAGGTGGGCACAGGCAACTGGAGCGAGGTATAGGCGATTGGTGTGGATAGGGCACAGGACATGGGGGGAGCGTGAAGGTGAAGGGAGTCAGGGAGTTATTGAGGTGTATCAGTGTGCATTGATTTGTGGACCAGTGTGAAGATTTTATACTGTATGCAGTGTTTGAGAGGAAGCCAGTTGATATTTTTATTTATTTATTTATTTAACAGTTCTTCTATACCGCTCTATTTTAGATCAGAGCGGTTTACATTCAACATCAACCATACAACACAGGAACCCTGAGTTGCATTTACAATAAACAGGAGATCAACTTGGAAGTAACTGGGGGGAACTATGTACATTGTATAACATATCTACATCTTATTTACACTGGGGGTCCTGATTCCATTTCAGTGGGTATCTTCTGAGCGATCAGTTGATTATCCTTTTTCATGCTGAGTCTGATTGTTTAATTGCAATGAGTGATTGTCTGAGGGGGCATATGTATGATTACTAGTGCTGGATTCAGGGTAGTATGTGGTGAATAGGTGCTGCTTTAGTGCCTTCCTGAAGTCAATTAGGTAAGTGATGTTTCGAATAGAGGTGGGGAGAGCGTTCCATGCTCTGGGTGCGTAAATCGTAAAGGCCCTATTTGTCGTTGCTTTTGTGCATTTTGTTATTACTTTTGGGACCTCTAGTGTGTTTTGCATCATGGGTCTTCTGTTTCTGTTCTGTGGTACTTTATGTATCATCTTGCTGAGGGCTGTGGGGGTCAGGGTGTTTGCGGCTTTGAAAGTTAAGGTTAGAACTTTGTGGCGGATTCTTGCTTGAACTGGTAGCCAATGGAGGTTCATCAGTACTGGCGTTATGTGCTCTCTCCGTGAAGCCCCTGTTAGTACTCTTGCCGCAGTGTTCATTGCAAGCTGGAGAGGAGCCAGTGTTGCTTGAGGGAGACCGTGTAGAATTACGTTGGCATAGTCGAAATGTGGTAATATTAATGCCTGATAGATCGAACGGTAGTCGCTGAAGTCAAGCAGCGGTCGGAGATGTTTTAGGGTCCTTATTTTCATGTATACTGTTTTTACTGTGTTTCTTATGTGGGTTTTCAGATCCAGTTGTTGATCCAGTGTAACGCCAAGGTAGCGGATTGTGGGTTTGGTTTTCAGCTCTGTGTTGCCGACCTTTAAAGAGAGTGGAGGGGTGAAGTCCTGGTTTCTTGAGATGAAAAGGACATCTGTTTTACTGTAGTTGATTCTCATGTTTTGTGTGCTGAACCATTCTGCTGTTGCCTCAAAACATCTTGTTAGAGGGGAGAGGTCTGGATGGTTGGTCCTGAATGGGATGTATAGTAGGATGTCATCTGCGTAGGCTAGACAGTTGACCTTGAATGAACGTGCTAGGGCACATATGGGCTGCATGTGGATGTTAAACATCAATGCGGATAGTGACGAGCCCTGTGGTACACCCTGGTTCTGTAAAAATGGTTCAGAGGTTGTGGAGCCTGACCTTACATGTTGCCATCTATTAGTCAGGTATGACTTGCACCACTTTAGGGCTGTTCCCTGAATTCCTTTCTCGCTGAGACGTTGTATGAGGATCTCATGGTTCACCGAGTCGAAAGCCGCTGCAATGTCGAGGAATATGAGGGCGAATCCTTGATGCATTTTGTCAGTTCCAGAGACTAGATGGTCAAATAGGTTGGTGAGGAGGGTTTCAACCCCATGTGCTTCTCTGAACCCATGCTGGGAAGGATCCAGTGGGGCTTCAGTATCGATATGCTGTTGGATTTGGCGCTGTACTAACTTTTCGATTATTTTGGCAAGCATAGGGATACTTGAAATTGGTCTGTATGATTCCACTTTCGTTGGGTCCATCTTGTTATTTTTGAGCAGTGGTCTGATTGATGTTTGTTTCAGACTTTGTGGAAATGATCCGGATGTAAGAGATTGGTTTATTAATTCGCTCAGATATTGGCTTAAGTCACATCGTAACTCTTTTATCCATAAAGCAGGGCATGGGTCATTGGGTGCAGTAGTGGGGTTGATTGCAGCGATCGTGTCTTCAACCTCTCTGCGTGATATTTTTTCAAAGTCAGATAGTGGTGATGGTTGGGGCAAGTTGTGCTGAGAGCTGTTTTCCGCGGAGTTCGAGGTTGCACCAACCTGGGTGACTTCAAGTTGTAGGTAGTTGGTTGCAGATGTAGTAGTCTGGATCATTTTTGACTGTAAGTAGTTGGAGTATGCCTGGGGGTGTGGCATCTGTGACTGGTCTGCAGGAGGTTCTCTTATGAGAGATTTCACTATATTGAAGAGATCGTGTGGCTTGTTTAGTGACCGCTTCAAGATGTCGGAATGGTATTGTTTCCGCTTTTTTGTTAATTCATCGCGGTGTGATTTTAGGTGAGCGATGTAAGTATCTTGTGCTTCAGTAGAGTGGGATCGGCGCCATCTTCTCTCGAGCCTGCGCAGGCACTTGAGTGAGTCTCGGAGTTCTCTGGTATACCATGGTGCATGCTCTCGTTTCTTTGTTGTTGTTTTATTTGTGGCTGGTAGACATGCGATGGTCTTGAGGCTCTCATCCCAGGTGGACACCAATGCATCTAGGTCGTGTGGTATGTTGTTGAGGAGTGGGAGGATCTTCTCTCGAAGCTCTTCTTTATTGAAGGGGCGGAAGCGCTTCAAAGAGGTTTCGTGGACAGTGTTGTTCTTGTTTGAGTTTTTATTGTGTGTGTTAATAGGTATCTGGAATTGGATTAGGCTGTGGTCAGACCATGGCACAGGCGTTATGGTTGGTGGCATTGGTTGGGTGGTATCTTTATCTGTCTGTGGGGCAAAGATCAGGTCAAGTTTGTTTCCCTTGACGTGGGTGGGATTATTGACTAGCTGATCGTAGCCTAGTTCTTGTAACGCTTCTAGGAAAGCAGAGGCTTGCGATTCCTGTAGCGTAGGCAAGTTGAAATCACCTAGGATCCAGTTCTGGGATCGTGGTTTGTTTGAGTTGCAAGCGAGGCCCATAATCGTTGCAAGATCTTCTGAGGATGGTGTTGGTGCCCGGTAGAGTAGGTTGATCGTGCAGGTGTCATTTGTTATGGTGAGGGAGTCCAGGTGGGCTGTGCTGGTTGAGTTGCACATCTGGAAGCCTAGGCAAGTTTTGACAAGGATGAGTGTTCCTCCTCCTCTCTGATTGGTTCTATGGCATGTGTGGACTGAGAAACCTGTGGGTATCATCTGGTTGATGATTGCGTTGTCACATTCTGATAGCCAAGTTTCTGTGATCATGATGATATCAAGATCATGGGTCGTGATCAGATCGGTAATTATTGGCCATTTTGTACGTATTGACCTTGCGTTGATGAGTGCACACTTTAGGGCTTGATGGTGTTGCTGACGGTCCAGATGTGACTTCTTGAGATGTTGAAGTGGGATGTGTAATAAATGTGAGTGATGTGCGTCCTTGGGTTCTCTTGGGGGGTGTTGGTGATTCTCCGTCCATCTTTTCCCTTCACTGCGGAGTATTGGGATGTGGTTAGTGCTTGTGTGAAAGGCGTGGGATGTAAGGGGGAGCAAGGAGGCTAGGTGTAGACATGCCAAGGCTAGGAATGGGTGCATTTTGTGATGTCTTTGTGAAATAGTATGTGAACTGTTTGTTGCTGGGTAATTAGTGGGACCGGTATTGACTATTGTGCTGGCTTGACTATTGTGCTAGCTATTGGCAGTGTATAAACTTACTGTCTGGCGATGAGTAGGAGGATAAGTAGGAGGAGTAATATGGTTGAAGCAGGAGGCATGTGAAATGATCCGGGCAGCAGGAGGTAAATGAAGGAGCTGGAGGCAATGAAGCTGAAACTGTGAAAGACCGGTGAGTGCAATGTTATAATAGTCGAGGTGTGACATAGAAACATAGAAATATGACGACAGAAAAAGACCACATGGCCTATCTAGTCTGTCCTTCCATAACAACTACAACAGTCCCCTTATAGAAACATAGAAATATGACGACAAAAAAAGACCACATGGCCTATCTAGTCTGTCCATAACAGGGGAAAGTTAAGGAGTGGTCAGTGCAGAAGAGGGCAAGAAGGGATGGATGGCACAGATTTGCCTAAGTGCGTATTCTTCTGTTTTTGGAAGTCTTTCATGATGTAATGGTAAGGGGGAAGCTTCCCAATTCTTTTTATGGAACCTCTATGACCGTTGACAGTCATGCCTAAATACCCTTTTTTATGTGCCAGTTATAGGCCTATTTTTTACTTTTCAGTGTTGAGTATATGTATCCCCAGACTCATACTGGGGGGTACCATAACACTGATGAGCTCTGATGACTGGGTTGTGATGCCACAAAGTGTTAGCTAGTGCAGGGGAGGGGGGCAGGGAATGGGAAAGATAAGATTACTGATTTTTTTTCAGGAATTGTCCCCGATTTTAGAGCTATGTCCCCAATTCCCACCTGTTTGGTAGCTTCCTGTCCCCAATTCCAGCAATGGGGACAGAGGGCGTAAAAAATGTTTTATTTTTCATTTATTGATTTAACTATCTCAGATATTAGAATTTGTATCCATTATCTATATTTAGCACAGTACAGGGGAAATGCATCACTGTTTCTATTTTTATTTTATTTTCTTTTTTTAAATTTTTTATTTATGCATTTCTTCAATACATTCATAATATATCATGAATGAACAGTAATTCAGCAAGTAAAAGAAACAAATCAAGTATTCATAACCACAATTATAACATTTTGATAGACCATAATAGAACCACAAGCAGGCAAGATCAGGAAAAAAATTCAGGATATGCCTAAAGGAAAATATATAATCATCCAAGCAATGGCTAACCAATGCCATAGGCATAGCCGACCCTATCTAAGTGCCTCATTTATAGGATTTGTTAAAGCTACAGTACTCTCTCTTAACACAATAAATTGTAGTAATTGAACTGGCTGAAAAAACACATTTTTAGATTGATAAGAAATCAAACATTTACAAGGAAACAAGAGCTTAAAAGAAGCACCAAGGTCTAAGACCCTTTTCTTTCGGGTCTAAAACTCCCTGCGCTTCTTTGGTGTATCTCGTGAAACATCTGGGAAAACATAGATCTTTGAGCCAAGAGACAAATTACGGAAAAATAAACGTAAGATGGAATTCGTATCAGACACAAAAGCAAAACATGCTACCAAGGTAGTCCACTTCGTGATAACCTCTAAAGATGACTCCAAAAAAGCGGTTAAATTCTCAGCTTCCGATGCCTGGGCTGACCCAGGAACTCCTTCCGTCTCTTGACCCATGATGTTAAGAAACAAATATTGGGCCCAGATCACTGGCGGGGCTGCATCTACTGGCATCTTCAGAACCTCAGTCAGATATTTCCGCAACATGTCCATAGGTGCAATAAAAGGACATTTAGGGAAGTTAAGAAACTTTAAATTGTTCTTTCGAACCTGATTTTCCAGGAACAGTACCTTCCTATTAAAGGTCTCCCTTTCCCTTATCTGTGCTGTATTCACAGCCTGAAGAGACTCCAATGCAGCTTCTACCTTCTCCATTCGAGCAACATACTGTGCCAGAGTAGAATCGTACTGTCCCATCTTAGACTGGACACTCACCAACTGAACGTCCAAGTTGCCAGCATATCCTGCCAAAGCAGACTCCACAGCCTTAACTGCATCCCATAACGCATCCAGCATAATCACAGCCAGTCTCTCAGCCACCTCCTAATGCTGACCTGCCTCTACAGGAGCTACTGGAGGCAAGGACATGGCCTCCAAATCCAAGAGGTGCTCCGCCATCAAGGGAACACTCCGGGAAACACCCACAGAGCTTCTTTGCCCTCTCTTAGCGTTCCCCAGTTGCAGAGATGGTGGGGCTATTCTCAGTTCGGGGCTCAAGGAAAACCCATTGCAGCTAGCATCAGAAGCCAATGTGCCCAAATAGGCCAAAGAACTCTGTGGCATGGTAACAGGCAGCAAAAACGGTAGGAGAGACTGCACTAGCAGCTTCGGCGTGGAGGCGGCACAACCGCCAAAGTCTTCCCCTTCCTCTTACGAGGCATGGCACCAGCATGCTACTCCTCTCCACCAGTTCACCCATGCCATAACTCAAGCCACCATCTTCCCCAAGTCCCTGGTGACAGTTTCTATTTTTCTGTTGATTTATTTGCTTGGAAGTGATATTGTTGCTCTCATGGGATGGATGTGAGGTGCAGAGTAATGACTCCTCTTCTCTCCTCCACGCTTTGTTGCTCAAACCTGGAACTAAGGTATCCCTTCCGCTCCTCTACCCACTCCTGATAAATGTCCTAGATTTGTCTACAAAAAATCAGGTAACTTTAGGGAAAGAGAAAGTTGGGGGGGGGGGAGTAGAGGAGTAGAGAGCATCGGAAGGTGGAGGAGCTGGAATTGTTGGGCATTTTTAGGTAGGGCTGGTAAGGCAGTGGCAGAGAGCATGTATTTATTTTGCTGTGATTTTCCTTTCTTCCTGCATGCCAAACTGAGAATGGGTGGTCTCAGTCAGTTTGGCCTGGGGCAGTGATCAGTTTAGTACAGAGTGGGTCTTGAAGGCTCAAATTGGTGCTGACAGCCTCTTGGCCAGTATATTTGAGAGATAGTAGGTGTAGCTGGGATCAGGCTTAATCCTGCATCTGATGAGTGAGCAGGTGGACCAGCTGATGCTCCTGCATATGGGGAGTCGGGTCCCTTCCTGATATAGAAGGCCATGGTGGTGATGGTGTTCATAAGTGGCTGCTGGGTCCTAGTGCCAGCCATATTAGAATGCAGTCAGCTCCTGGTCAGTCCTGGGTAGTTACTTTTATTTTTTTTTCCTTTTAGCTTTTTATTGCAGATGGTCAGAATTTGAGCCTTTGGCTTGATCTGGGATAGGGAGGCATGTGAAATGATTTGGGCATGTGAAATGATCTGGGCAAATGTCTCCTAACCACCTGGGATAGGTGATTAGGAGACATTTGCACTATCAGAGGGGCAGAGGGGCACCTTGAGTACAACTGTGGCAAGAGGTATGGCTATTAGATGTGGCTATAGTGCACATGTGGCAGAGGTCAATAAGGAAAAAGGGAGCACTGCGGAAAGAGGTTGGGGAGGTAAGAGGAGGCATGGGGCCCATGGAGACTGGAGTTTCATAGTTCTAGTTCATCAGCAGCTTAACACCATAGGGAGGATAGTGAGGCAGACATCAAGGATCCTGAGCAACTGGAAGACCTGTAGTAGTAAAGTGAGCTAGGAGGATCCCGTGCAATGTCATCATATTCAACGAGGGCAATAGAAGTGAATTGTTGGGGACCGTAGCTTGAGTGCTTTTGCTGGACAATGGGCAGAGCACATGAAGATGCTTTTTCAGGGAGATTGGCTGGGAGAGTGGGTTCAGGCTGTAAAGAAAAATGGATGCACAAGATCTTGAGGTGCTGCATGCAGGAAAAGAAGTTCCTTCAAAAGCTGTGGCATGTGGTAGAGAGGATACATCAGGGAAAAAAGCAAGCATCAGTTTTGAAGGGCTGAGCCCATGCATGTGGTGGAGTCTTTGGACTCATTAGACTCCTCTAAGACTGCATGATCTTTTGATACAGACCTGGGGGGGGGGGGAGGGGGCACAGTGTGAGGCTGTGGGTTTGGGAGCATCTAGTACGGTCAAGATGACTGGGGTGCAGTGTCATGGCAAGGACACACTTTCAGCATGATTGCCCCACTGGATGATGAAGTTCACCTGAAGTTGAGATAACATTTTGAGGGTTAAATACTGTGGACATTTTCTTACTGTTGGCACAGGAACAGAAAGAGATTGAGAGTATGATGGTAGATGATGGTAAGGAAGAGGCAAAGCATAGGTGGCTGAATGTTTTCAAAACTGTCTTTAATTAGTTGTTAGCTATCCATGTCTATTCAAATATCCTTAGTATGCAAAACGGGCATTGTATCCAGGGTGCTGTAATACTCTGATTTGATTTTGCTGGCCTATCGGGCATATGGTGGATGGGCCTGCTTGAATTATGATGTGCAGTTTATGAAGAGATTAACTAAAGATAAGTCAGAAGCACGGGGTTTCAGTGATGTTGACATCTATGTGATTGAAATTATCCCAGTACACTCATGGCCCTTTTGGTCAGGGGCCCCATAGGTGTATTCAAATCCATTGTGGGGCCATCCATCTTAGGACCTGGGAGGATGCTCAGAGAGCAGGGGGGCTGACCCTCTTCCACTTGGTGAGAAGAGCTGGTGTGTTGTTCGACCACAGAGAGGGAGAGGCCAGCAATTTCTGCTTCTACTTTAATACCAGCAAATGTGAACAACCCATAGAAATAGTGTGTGTGGTGACCCACACTGGCCTTCTGATGTTCCAACTCTGGAGACTGGGGCAGAGGTCATGGAGAGTGTCTGGGTTTGCCAGCTGCTACAGAAATTGCTAACCAAAACTTCTTCCCCCATTAAGATGGTGGCATTGTGGCAGTGGTTGTCGGCTTACTAGGATAGGGCAGGTGCCCAGTTCTTGTGGGAAGGATTTTCAAGAGGATTTATCAGGGATGGCACAACTATTAGACAAACTACTACTAATAATAATCATTTGTATAATGCTACAAGGCATACGCAGAGCTGTACATATAGATGTAAGACACAGTCCCTGTTCATTAGAGCTTACAATCTAATCAAGACAAAGCACGGGGAGGCCGATTCTAAGGTGTGCACACTGAAAACTCGAACAGACCCAAGTTGGACCCAATTCCGCAACCGTGGGATCTGTACACACCCGTGATTGCAGTATCAGGCAGGTAGACAGCCCGGTGTGTACCATATGCTGACTTGGGAGATGTCTCTGAGGCTGCCCATCTCCAGCACACAACGCTCCAGCTGGAATGCCGGTGCAGGGGCATCCTGTCACATGCCAGACAGCAGAATCGCATGGCGGAATTGCATGCCGGACAGCAGCCCCCACACAATGCTGTCAGGCCATCAGCAGGGGCCCACTAGGGCAGGCCGTGCTGGCAGGCTCCCTCCTTTGCCATTGCCATTGGGTGTGGGGTATTGCAGCCCGCCAACGGTGCAGGGGCCTGCACCTATTCCACCTTTGAGGTGGAATAGGCTGGCCTTCCATGTAGGTGCTGGGGTACAGAGGCCTTTTCTGGATATCCTCTGTATGTCGCGGCACCTGGCCACTCCTTTGCTACACCCCTGCTCCACTCTCTCCCACCCATACGCTGTGTATGTGCGTAGAGTGCTGGTGGCACAATAGGGCTGGGAGCTGAGCATGGGTTGGATGTCCAGCTCTCATGTCCAAAGCCGCTATTTGGGGATGAGAATGCTCCCCATAGTGAAAATGTAGTGGACAAGAGAGTGAGGAGCATCAGGATCCAAAAGCAGCAGTCACCTAGGGCAATTACTTCTGGGGGACAGCAAAGTGCAGCTACAGACAAAGCAAAACCATGGATCCGGACAGCCACAACAACTCAGTCATCAGTGTGTACTTTCACCTGCAGGAAGAATGAGCAATAAGCAAATAGTCCATTTACCCTTGTAAGTGGCTTTTAGAAATAACCCTCATTATGCATATATTTACAAAACAAAGAGGGTCTTTTACTAACAGGCACTAAGATGTTGCATTAACATGACAATAGTGCAGTAACCAATGGTGCGTTAGGTGTCACACCAACGTATTAACTGTCATGGCATGGAAAGCATTTCCCTGATAGTTAAAGCATTTCCCTGATTCCCTAGCACGTTGTTGACAAAGTTACTCTGGTTGGTGGTCCACTATTCCCTACAATTGAATATAACTTTGATAGAGCAGATACTCTCCATTTCCAGTGTGTGCAATTCCAGGCACTGACCCCCAACACAGATGACGATTTTACTGTGATGCTGGAGGATCAGTAGACAGCTTTGCCAGTCTTTAGGAGACTGCTGAGGAATACATTGGCAGTCTGTTCCAGGAAGATCTGTAAGGTTGGATGCAAAACTTGTCCAAACCTTTTTTAAACCCAGCTACACTAACAGCCTTTACTACATCCTCCAGTAACAAATTCCAGAGTTTGATTACACGTTGAGTGAAATAATATTTTCTTTTATTAGTCTTAAATAGTTTACCCTGTAGCTTCATTGCATGTCCCCTAGTCTTTCTATATTCTGATAATGTAAACAATTGATCTACGTTTAACCGTTCCACTCCATTCATTAATTTATAGACTTCTATCATATCTCCCCTCAGCCGTCTCTTTTCCAGGTTAAAGAGCCCTAACCTTTTTAGCCTTTCTTCATAGGAGTATCCTTCCATCCCCTTTACCATTTTGGTGGCTCTTCTCTGAACCTTTTCTAATAACGCTATATCCTTTTTAAGATACGGCGACCAGAATTGCACACAATATTCAAGGTGCGGTCTCACCATGGAATGGTATAGAGGTATTATAATATCTTTTGTTTTATTTTCCATTCCTTTCCTTATGATACCTAGCATTCTATTTGCTCTCTTGGCTGCCGCTGCACACTGGGCCAAGGGTTTTAACATGTTATCCACAATGACGCCTAAATCTTTTTCCTGGTGGTGGTTCCTAATGTGGAACCTTGCATTGTGAACCATAGTTTGGGTTGTTCTTCCCTAGGTGCATAACTTTGCACTTGTCCACATTAAATTTCATCTGCCATTTTGATGCCCAGTCTTCCAATTTATCAAGATCCTCTTGCAATTTTCCACAATCCTCTTGGGTTTTAACAACTTTAAATAGTTTTGTGTCATCTGCAAATTTGATAACCTCACTCGTTATTCCACTTTCCAGGTCATTTATAAATATGTCAAAAAGCAGCGGACCCAGCACAGATCCCTGGGGTACACCACTATTCACCTTTCTCCATTGGGAAAATTGGCCATTTAGCCCAACCCTCTGCTTTCTATCTTTTAACCAGTTCCTGATCCACAGTAGTACACTGCCTCCTATCCCATGACTCTTTAGTTTTGCCAAAGGTCTCTGATGAGGGACCTTGTCAAAGGCTTTCTGAAAGTCCAGATACACTATATCAACCGACTCACCTTTGTCCATCCCTTGGTGCCATAGTGCCACAGCCACCACCACCATGACCTTGGAGAATGTCCTTGGACAGTGTAGAGTCCGACTGGGAGAGCAGCAAACTGAAAATGAGAGCCAAGCATGGCAAAACGCAGATACTTTTACTGCCATTATATACTATGTTACTATGATCCTTCCAGATCAGGAAATAAAAATATGCTTTGGCCAAATCCAGAGATGCAAGGAATTCCTCTTGGCGCATGCTTAAATCACATATCACAAAGTTTCCATCCAGAAGTGCAGGACATACAAGTGCTTCTTAACACTCTTGAGGTCCAGAATGAGCCAGGATGATCCATCCTTTTTTGGCACCATAAAATAGATGGAGTATCTGCCTTGTCCCGATCATCCGGGAGAACAGGTATCACTTCCTTCAGAAGAGCAACTTGTCCAAGGTGATCCGCAGAGCTGCCCTTTGTTCGCGGAACCACAGTGGAAGATGACAAAAGTATCCGGGATCGTCTCTTTGCATTCCAAGACATAGCCGTCCTGAATGGTGTCTAGCACCCAACAATCCTTGGTGATCCAGGCCAATTCCTGAAGGAAGAGGTGAAGCCTGGCCCAACTTGAGGAACCAGGGAATTTACCTCCAAACCTTCATTGCACAGACCAAGAGGGTCCTCCCCTGGAGTGGACTGAGACCCTTGGCCCACACGCTCCTCAAAACGACTGAGAGGAGCCCAAATTCCAGAAGCAGAGGAGAATAAAAGCTTTCCAGGCCAGTAGCAACAGGAGTCCTGGGACCCCCGGAAGTCCAAACAGTGTGTCGGCCAAGAGTAGGTGGAGGTTGATGGAAAAGGGTCTCCTGCTCGCTTCATAAACCCCTTGGATCTGACTTCCAGAAGGCAGTAAGATTTTGCCTCGCTCAGGTCCTTTACCAGCTTCTCCAAATTGACCCCAAAAAGAAGCTGCCTTTGAAAGAAAGTTCAGTTGGGTCAGCCAGGTTTTGTAAGATGTGTCTGCTCTCCAGTGTTAGAGTCAAATCCAACACCATGTCACCGTTGAAAGAGCACTATCCCTGGCCACCAGATGCACCAGGTCATACATGGCATCAGAAAGGAAGACCGTAGCTGACTCCAAAAGAGAGGTAGTATCATTCAATGGGAAAGACTGAACCCACTGGAGCAGGGCTTGTGACTTCAGGCCAGTACATACTGCCAACTGAAGAATAGCAGCCGCCATAGTGAACTGGTACTTCAACAACAAATCCACTTTTCGGTCCAGAGTATCCTTTAAGGCCGATCCACCTTCCACAGCAATGGTGGTCTGTCTGATTACTGCCATTATCTGCACATCCACCATGGGTATACCAAACCACACAACTCACTCCTTTTCCGTGAGAGCATACATATTCTTATACATCCTTAGCCCCTTAGGCGGAGAGTCGATAGAATCCCTCTCCAACTAGATAATGTCCTTTATCACCTCTGGGAATGGGAAGACAGTAGTGTATCACCATACCCCTTGCAGGAGTGGATGCACCTTCAGATCCTGCTCCATGTCTGGAGCATCTGCCAAGTTCAAGGTGGATGAGACCTTGCTAATCAATACACCAGTTCCTCCTTCCAGAACAGGCAGATAATACTGTCCTCTTTACAGTCCTCTGAAAGTGAGAGCACTTCTTCATCCACATTAGAGCCCAAAACTGAGTCATCTCAATCCAAGTCACAGTCCAGTTCTTGGACAGATCCTAGCTCTCCATCTCCAGGAGGCAGTCTTCACTGGGGATGCTTAGCCATAGGCAATCAAACAGGGCTTTCACTCTCAGCCTGCCCATCATGAGATTGTGCTCAGGGGAACCCAGAGGCTACAAGGTCTGAATTTCCATGCCAGAATGACCAGGCCTTTTGTAAAAAGGGAAAGAATTCTAGATAGGACTTTCAGGCTCCTGGAAGCTCTCCTTGTGGAAATGAATCCTGTACACCAGGGGACATAGCTACACCGAAACACTAGAGGACAGGGAGCAGCCAACAGCATGGTCACCGAAACCTCTGGCAGGCTAGCCATCTTTACCTACACTGCCATCCACCACCCTCTTGCCCTGAGGCAGGCAAGGCTGGATCAATTGCCTCATCCAGTTAAGAGAAGGGGAGCAAGCCCTCCAAGGATGATTCTGAAGCTACCATGCAGGAAAAGCATAGTCCAGAAGCCAGAAACGAGGCACCTCACTTGCCACAGGTCAAATAACGTTTCCTGGAAGAAGACAGAGAGTTAAGGCAAGTACTACAACAGCGCACATTAAGGCTGCGGTGACCTGGAAGGTGCCCATTAACAGTGCTTACACAGCTACATATGTTATGGGCACTTGGATAGGAATGCGTGTTGAAGCCGCTCAAGTGGAATGCGTGCAAGGACCATGCAATGCCAGAAGAACAATAGAAAGGATGCTACTAACATGTGTAGGAAAGGACAAGAAACTCCATACTATGCCATTGGTTGCCAGTGGTCCACCCAGAATTGTGCCTCAGACGGACAGAATAGGGAGCCCCCAACAAGGACAATGAGGTCAAGCCTTAGTACCCACCCCTTGAGAGCCTCGGGAAGAAATTCGTAGCAGGCTCAGCTCTACTCCCCTGAAACGGCTTCTCTTGCTTTTCAGACACTCCTTTTAATGTGACTGGCAGGTAGATTCCTCCGAGAGCCTTCTGCAATTTTTGAGAAAGAGCAGGAGAACAGAGGAGGAGGGAGGGGGTGTTGAGGTTGTGTGAGACTGTCAAACTCTTCCAAAACCTTACAGTTTTCCTCTTATCATGATAAGAACGCGGAACTGAACCATTTTTCCCTCCTTCTATGGCTATCGAAAAGATCACAATCTATTGGAGCCTCCCACATCACTCTGAAGTGAAAGAATCACCCTTAAGGTTCATGAGCAAATTCAATCTTTTCCTTTCAGTTGTTCAGATTTTCTTCAGAGTGGAGAAAATCCATCCACTATCTGCTGGAGACAAAGGAATACTAAGTGTGGAGGAGTGGAGGAGTAGCCTAGTGGTTAGAACATGGGGTTGGTAACCAAGCAACCAGGGTTCAATTCCCACTAGCACTCCTTGTGGCCTTGGGCAAGTCACTTAACCCTCCATTGCCTTGGAAGAAAGGCCTGGCAATCTACTTCTGGTGACACTGCCAAGAAAACCCAGGAGCTCTGGGTCGCCAGGAGTCAGGACTGACTCGAAGGCACACAAAAAAAAAAAAGATGGTGGCTGAGGTGAATAAAAGCATGAGTATGATGCCATTGAAACCCAGGCTTTTCATTGGTTCTTGGTCTCTACCAATCTGATGGTAGGGGAACACAACCCATTTGTCTGGACTGGTCTTGCAGGATGATTTGTAAACCTAGCTCCACTAATAGCTCTTACTACAGTCTCTGGTAATGAATTCCAGAGTTTGATTACATGATGAGTGAAAAAATATTTTCTCCAGTTTCTCTTAAATGTACTACATTGTTGTTTTGTTTTTAATTTCTTTATATTTTTCAGAAATACAGCTTACAATAAGACTTCAACTCCAAATTTAAGCATTACAATAATATTAAAAGTATAAACAAAAGATAAAAAATAAAAGGGAAAAGGGAAAAGGGGGTTGAGTTATAGTAAATCAATCATAACATTGCCAAGTATACATCAAGTGATTTCCAGATTCTTTCTACCTTATCAATACAATTTGTAAAAATTGATGCAGCACCTTCAAATTTACAAATTTGACAAACTGAATACCACCAGAAGGTTACATTCAGTTCTCGAATATCCTTCCAGCAGCACATAATATGTTGGATCGCCATATAGATCAAAATGTCAAAAAGAATTTTATTATTTTTCGATACGTGTTCTTGCAAATAAAGGGATCTAAGAAAAATTATTTGCACTGACAAAGGTGAATGCAATTGAAATATATCTTTAATAAAATCCCAAACTCCAACCCAAAATTATTTCACAGGGGGGCATTCAAAAAGCATATGGTTGAGAGTCCCAAATTTAGTTGAGCAATGCCAACATAAGCTAGACTGGGAAAGCCCCGCTCTGTACATATGAAGCGGGATCCATATTGCGCAATGTGCTATAAAAAATAAAGTTAGAACAAGACTGCTAGACCTTGTAGGTCTAATTGTTTGCTCCCAGAATAACTCCCACTTAACAGCATCTACTGACAAATCTAATTCAGTGTCCCATATACATCAAAATCCTAAAAGGGAAGGACCATCAGGGGCGGCTCAAGGAAATCTGCTGCCTGAGGCGAAGGATGAGATGGCGCCCCAGCCCCCCCGTAGAGTAGAGGGGGTGGGGATTTTTCAAAACTCCAATCAGGGACTGAACCAAACCAAAAAGCTGTTTAGATTATATGGAGGAAATGCAAGATATTTGCACACCAAGGAACTAAAAGAGAGCGATAACCACAGCACACTTTATAAAACTAAAGTATAACTCATTTTTATTTTGTTGTTATAAACTGCATAATGGTTATAGCTTTTTATTTTTCAACATATATTTTGCTCCACAGAATCCTCTTCAACAGTGGTTGCAGAGCAGAACCAGGACATTCACCCACAGAACTTAATATCTTTAAAAAAAATTCTGATTCTGATAATCTCACTAACAACAACAAACATTCTCCAGTACCAGGCATATTGTGAACTAATACAAAACCCTACAACAAAGTCACTGAGTATATAGCAAATCTACCATACCATACCATATCAGCACCAACTTCCAAAACTCACATAAGGAGCCCACCAAAAAAAGTGTCACAGTAAATGCTACAGTGGGCCCTGGAACATCCATACATCTATTTGAAAAGCTGAACATGTCAAATTACTACAGAACAGTATAGATCTTTATGTACAAACTCTATGTTAATAGAACCACTGGGCTCAGTCACACACTCGGAACACAGACCCTCACCAAGTACAGAATAAGTGACTTACAATCTAAAGTAAAAATAAAAATATGTAGACAAAATTTAAACTGAAATCCCAAGAAGCCAGACTCTTCAAGCAGTGCAACATCAGATAAATAAGATATGCAGTTCCCCCATACAGTATAAAGATAACAAAGTCCAATCACTAAAATGAAATAAAACTATTTTTTCTACCTTTGTTGTCTGACCATTTTATTCTCTGATCATGCTGGTCCCGATCTGAGGCTTCTGCTTTCCTGTCTTCTCTTAGCTCTCTTTCTGTGGTTTATGGTCCATCTGCCATTTCTTATCTCTTCTTTTGTTTTCTTCACTTCTTTCCATCAGCCTATTTCCAGTCCTAGCAACCCTTCCCAATATCAGCCACTTTCCAGTCCTCCCTCCCAGTACCTTCCAATGTCAACTTACATTCCCATGACTGCCACTGGTGTCCATTCCCTTCCAGTCCCCCTCCTTCCCCACTGTCCAGTCCCTTCTAGTCCAAATACCATGGCAGCCCCTCTCAGCATCCACTCCCTTCCGGTTTCATTCTCCATCCCCTCGCATCAGCCCATTTGTAGCCCAAGCCCCGTTTTTTTCCAGGGCCAGCAGCTCTATCCTCCCCTCCCCACCATCAGCCCATTCCCAGTTGAAGCCCTCCAATCAGCTCACTTCCAGTGCTAGTCCCCCCCTTCAACCCCATTACCAGTGCTAGCCTCCCCTAATCAGCCCATTATCAGTCCTATCCCCCCCATCAGCCCATTACCAGTCCTAGCCTCCACTAATCAGCCCATTTCCAGTCCTAGCCCCCCTGATCAGCTCATTTCCAATGTTAACCCCCATCAGTCCATTACCAGTACCCCACTCCATAAGCCCATTACCAGTCCTAGCCTCCCCTCGATCAGTCCATTCCCAGTCCTAGCCTTCCCTAATCAACCCATTACCAGTCCTAGCCCCCCTGATCTGCCCATTACCAGTGCTAGCCCCCCATCAGCCCATTACAACCCTAACCAGCACTGTCTCTCCCCTTTGCCCAGCATTTGCCCCTTGTCTCTCCCCTTTTGCCTACTACTTATCCCCCTGTCTACCCCTTTGTCCAGCATGTCCCCATCTCCTCCTTTGTCCAGCACTTGTCCCCCTATCTCCCCCTTTGTCCAGCATATTCCCTGTCTCTCCCTTTGTCCAGCATCATGTCCCCTGTCTCTCCCTTTGTCCAGCTTGTCCCCTGTCTCCTCCTTTGGCCAGCACTTGTCCCCCTGTCTCCCCCTTTGTCCAGCATGACCCATCTCCCCCTTTATCCCCCCTGTCACTCACCATTGTCTGTCCTTGTTGTCCTCCTGTCCCCATTCCCTCCACCTGCACCTCTCATCTAGCAGCGGTGGCGGGGGCACTCCGGCTCTTTTAATGTTAGATTTTACCACCTCTGCCCTGGCTCTGCCTTCCCGCCGCATTTTTTTTTGGCAAGAAATGCTTGCAGCAAAAAACAAAGCGTCGGGAAGGCAGAGGCAGGGCAGAGGCAGCAAAGTCTAAAATTAAAACAACCGGAGTGCCGCCGCTGCTGCCATCACACAAATTACCCTGATCGCTTGCAGTTGCAAGCGATCAGGCTGATTTGTCCAATACCGGTGGCACTCCGGCGCTGTTTTAATGTTAGATTTTGTGCCTCCGCCCTGCCTCTGCCTTTCCATGCGGGAAATCAGAGGCAGGCCAGAGACTGTAAAATCTAAAATTAAAAACAGATCCGGAGTGCCGCCCCCGTCGGAGTGTCTCCTGAGGTGATTGCTTCAGACGGCCTAATGGAAGAACCGCCCCCGAGGACCATGATTATCCTGTAGTAATTTATATAAAAAGGAAGTCAAGATGTTAATACCCACAATCTTACAACATATTTCAACTAAATCAGGAGTTGGGAAATTGTTGTTAGACCAGATATGTGATGATTTAAATATATTAGACAGAAGATCAAGTTTGCGCGCTTGAGGAGGCGATAAATTATATAGTTCCTTTAAACGAAGGGCTGAGATTATATTATTGCCATCGATCAATTGACCTAAATTAAATAGACTTTTCTTAATCCATCCTTTCCAAAATATTGTTTTGCCATTTATGCAAACATTTGGATTGTACCAAAGTGATGTTGCTTTGGAATTAGAAAATTTTGTGGACCAATACACATCTAAGCTAGTAAAGGCCTTAATGGTACTAACAAGGATGATTTTAAAACCTTTTGAGGAATCCTCATAGAAGGCAATTTCGCAATCTAAATGGTTCAATTAACGCTTTTTCCATTTCTAACCATGGAAAGGATAAATCATCCTGCATCTATTATGAAACATAGCGAAGAATTATAGCTGTGTGATAAAAAAAGAAAGTCTGGGAAATTTACGCCGCCTTTAATATGAGGAAGCTTTGGCTTTGCCAATGCAATACATGATCTCTTACCTTTCCATAGAAAAGAAGAACGTCTTTTCTAAAGCACTATAAAATTGCTTACTACAATAACCTGGAAGCATCCCAAGTCTATAAACGATACTTGGAAGAATAACGATAGTTTTCTTTATTATCTCTGCTGGTTTCTAGCTACCAATATAGAGTTTAAGTGTTTGTTTTTTGGGTATATCGCCAATATAAGGTTAACTGTGGATACACATTATGTTTGGGGATATTCAGACTACTGGGGCCTAAGTATCCATATAATAAAGGTTACATCTTTTGCACTGCTTAGAGAATAGCTTGCTCCCAGGGAGGTGCTGATTGTAGTCCATCTCACACCTGGACACACAATACCAGTGTGAGGCAGACTGCATGTGCTCTGGAGTGCTCAGAAAGCCAAAAGCTAAGACTATAAATTTCTTTATTATCTCTGCTGGTTTCTAGCTACCAATATAGAGTTTAAGTGTTTGTTTTTTGGGGATATCGCAAATATAAGGTTTAACTGTGGCTAAACATTAAGTTTGGGGATATTCAGACTGACTGCTTTCCTGTGTAGCCTTGGAGCAGATATCTGTAGGTGCCCCAGTTCAGGAACAGCCTACTGGCCAGAGACACTTAGGTTCCTGCCCACCCTACCCCTCATCCCACCCACCCCAGGGGCTACATTGCCTATATAGTGGTCACATTCGTTGCCATCTATCCTTTCAACTTGGGTTAAGGCCCGTCCCTTCGTCTTCCTTTCTTCTTCTTCTAGGACTGCTTATTCAACATGTCATGTATTCAGTGCAATAACTGCGGTACATTTATTTCAAGACAAATCATTTGGAACCTGACAGCTTGTCCTCTGTGCTTCAGGTCAGCTGCCATGCATAAATATGTGTATATGTAGGCATGCCATGCATAAATATGTGTATATGTAGGCATATGTGTATATGTAGGCATGCCATGCATAAATATGTGTATATGTAGGCATGTGTGTATATGTATATGTATGTATATATATATATACATGTATATATATATGTATGTATGTGTGTATATGTATATATATTTTTATGTGTGTATACACATCTATATATATATATCTGTAAATAGTTTATTCTGTTATGTTCTGTTCACATTGTTAGAATTATATTATGACGTTCCTTGTAAATTTACATTCGGTTAATTATACTAACATTGACGTTCCTTGTAAAACAACTTGTGTTGCCAAGTGTTAAGTTTTGTTCTCTGTAAACCGCAACTGATCTGTGGAAGATGCGGTATATAAATGTGTATAAAATAAATAAATAAATAAATAAATAACTGACTCTACTATGGGAAGACCTAGCTGCCAAGCATAAAGAAGTGACCCTACTGAGGGAGGAACTGGTTGCAATGAAGCGCACCTCTTCTAGGATACAAACTGAACAACGTCCATCACCGCTCCCACAAAGAATCAAACACCCCAGAGACAAATGGATCACAGCGGGTTCTGGTAGATTGCGACCTGTAACACCCAGACATCCTATGCATCAGGAAACATCCCTGCATAATGCCTTCTCTGCCTTGGCTAATGAGGATGCCCAATCCAAAGAAACTGAAGGGCCCTTAAATGAGACAGACAATGCTAAATCTCCTGCTAGAGGACCAAATATGAAGAAAACCTCACCAAACAGCAAACTACTAATACTTGGGGATTCCATCATCAGAGGCACCAACTTGGGAACACAGTTCGATGGAGAGAAGATAGTCAAGTGCCTCCCAGACTCTTCAGCCAGCAGGAATACAAACCAAGTTGTTGAAGTACTTAGAGCAGAAAGTGAACACAGATGTGGAAGGTCAAGCTCTGGACGTCACCCCCTGCAAAAGCAGAATAACATCAGAAACAGCCACACTTTTACACCACACATCAAAAACAAGCAGGAAGATGTGGGCAGAACAAAAACAATGCAAAATACACACAAGCAGTTAAATCCTGGAAAGCAATGAGCACTAATGCTCGAAGCTTAGCCAACAAAGTTCCAGACCTGGAAGCCCTAATGGTGGAAATGGATTTGGACATTGTGGCCATTACAGAAACCTGGCTAAATGAATCGCATGATTGGGATATAGCCATAGCTGGCTATAATCTATTCAGAAGAGACAGAGGAAATGGAAGAGGAGGAGGAGTAGCCTTGTATGTCAAGGGCAATATTAAAGCTACTGAAATGCAGGGGGCATGGGGAAAAGAAGAAGCGCTCTGGATTGTGTTGGAAAGAGGAGATGGCACAGTCATCCATACTGCTGTAGTATATAGACCTCCGACACAAACTGAAGAGATAGATAACGAATTGATTATAGATATTGCCAAGATAGCCACAGAGGAAGAAGCGATCATATTGGGTGACTTTAATCTACCTGATGTAGATTGGATTACTCCTTCTGCAAATCTGAAAAGAAGCAAAAAAATGGTGGATGCTCTCCAAGACGCATTACTTAGACAAGTGGTGATGGAACCAACTAGGGAAAGCTCAACGCTGGATTTAGTGCTCACCAACAGTGATAGCGTTTCGAATGTCTGCGTGGGTGCCCCTGTGAGCAGCAGCGATCATCACATGGTGTGGTTTGAGATAAAAAACCATGGTACAGGCCAATCATAGCAAGCTCAAGGTCCTAAATTTCAAAAACACAGACTTCAATAAAATGGCCGAGTACCTAAAGGAGGAGCTAACAGAGATAGATAACAAATTGATTATAGGGAAAGCAAAAAAATTGTGGATGCTCTCCAAGACGCATTACTTAGACAAGTGGTGATGGAACCAACTAGGGAAAGCTCAACGCTGGATTTAGTGCTCACCAACGGTGATAGCATGTCGAATGTCTGCGTGGGTGCCCCTGTGAGCAGCAGCGATCATCACATGGTGTGGTTTGGGATAAAAAACCATGGTACAGGCCAATCATAGCAAGCTCAAGGTCCTAAATTTCAAAAACACAGACTTCAATAAAATGGCTGAGTACCTAAAGGAGGAGCTGACAGGGTGGAAAGAGATAAGGGAAGTGGAATTGCAATGGGCTAAACTAAAGGTGGCAATAAAAGGGGCAACAGATAAATATGTAAGAAAAGTAAACAAAAACAAGAGGCGAAGAAAACCTATTTGGTTTTCCAAAGAAGTGGCTGCTTAAATAAAGGCAAAAAAAACAGCTTTGGCAAAATTCAAAAGCTTGCAAACAGAGGAACACAGAAATGAATACAGGATCAAACTCAAAGAGACAAAGAGAGAAATAAGGATAGCAAAATCAAAGGCAGAGTAAAAGATGTCTAAAGATGTGAAGTGTGGTGACAAAACTTTCTTCAAGTATATTGGGGAAAGGAAGACGATCAGAGTTGGAATTGCAGGACTCAGAAGTGCTGGGAAAGGACTCATGGAAAGTGATATAGAAAAAGCAAAATTGCTAAACAAATACTTCTGCTCTGTTTTTACTAAAGAAAATCCTGGAGATGGACCAGCTGTGACTCCCAAATATAAAACTGGGAATAAAGTAGATACTACACCATTCACAGAAGATGATGTGTTAGAACAACTTGCAAAACTGAAAGTGGACAAGGCCATGGGACCGGATGAGATACATCCTAGGATACTGAAAGAGCTCAGAGAGGTTCTTGCAGGGCCGTTAAAGGATGTTTTCAACAGATCCTTGGAAACAGGAGAGATTCCTCAGGACTGGACAATGGCTGATGTCGTACCTCTACACAAAAGTGGTGACAGGGAAGAAGTGTCAAACTACAGGCCTGTGAGCCTTACCTCAGTGGCGGGAAAAGTAATGGAGGCGCTCCTGAAAGAGTGAATTGTGAACTTTCTCAAAGCCAACAGGTTGCAAGATCCGAGGCAACATGGTTTTACCAAAGGACGATCTTGCCAAACAAATCTGATTGAGTTCTTTGGGTGACCAGGGAACTAGATCAGGGGCATGCGATGGATGTCATCTACCTGGATTTCAGCAAAGCCTTCGATACTGTTCCTCATAGGAGGCTTATCAATAAACTCAGTAGCTTGGGGATAGATCCCAAGCTCTATCAACCAGCCTGTTGAGATGTAAATAGTTACCCAAGTTTTTGATCCAAGTTCGTGTACCCGTTCATTGTAAACACAGATCAACCAACTGAAATGTGTAAATTTGTGTTCTATGTAAACCGCACTGATGTGGAATAGCGCGGTATGTAAAAGAATGTAAATAAATAAATAAGATGATAAATTGGATTGGAAATTGGTTGACTGACAGATGGCAGAGGGTGATGGTAAATGGAGCTCACTCGGATGAAGGGAATGTGATTAGCGGGGTGCCTCAGGGGTCGGTCCTGGGCCCGGCACTGTTCAATGTATTTGTGAGTGATATTGCTGAAGGACTACATGGAAAAGTCTGTCTTTTTGCGGATGACACGAAAATTTGCAACAGAGTGGACTCCCCCGAGGGAGTGGTTAAATGAGGAATGATCTACAAAAGCTGGAAGACTGGTCTAATGCTTGGCAATTAAGATTTAATGCGAAGAAGTGCAGAGTCATGCACTTGGGAAGCAGAAATCCAAGGGAAATGTATGCGATAGGGGGCGAGAGATTGGTGTGTACGGATCAGGAGAAAGACCTTGGAGTAATTATTTCTGAAGATCTCAAGGTCGCAAAACAGTGTGACAAGGCCGTGGCAAAAGCCAGGAGGATGTTGGGCTGCATACGAAGAGGTAATACCAGCAGAAACGAAGAGGTACTTATGCCACTGTACAAGTCACTGGTACACTGGAATACTGTGTTCAGTTTTGGAGACCATATCTTGCAAAGGATGTAAAAAGACTGGAAACGGTTCAGAGGAAGGCGACCAAAATGATTTGGAGCCTGCGTCAGAAGCCTTATTAGAAGAGACTTGAAGACCTAAACATGTACACTTTGGAGGAGAGGAGAGACAGGGGAGATATGATTCAGACCTTTAAATACTTAAAGAGAAATAATGAACAAACAAACCTCTTCCAAAGACGGAGAAGCTGCAAAACTAGAGGGCATAACATGAAGCTACAAGGTGGTAAATTGAAAGGCAATGTCAGGAAATACTTTTTCACTGAAAGGGTGGTGGATGCTTGGAATGCGCTCCCGATGGAAGTGGTGGGGGCAAATATGGTGACGGAGTTCAAAAGGTCATGGGACAGACACAGTGGATCCCTTTACAGCAAATAGAAAATATCAAAATAATCTGAACCATCTAATTCCTTAACAAATAGGGGTATCCTACATGGAGTGGCGGGATCACCCCTGGACAAAGACATGGGGAGGGGGGCCTGCACGGAGCGGCAGGTGTACCTACTCTTGGCATCGTACTGGGCAGACTAGATGGACCACATTGGTCTTTATCTGCCGTCATTTACTATGTTACTATGTTACTAAGAACCATCATTTTGATGGTTTCTAATCTGCCCCACCAAGATAAGCGTAAAGGAGTCCATTTTTTACAAAGATTTTTAACATCTTCAGTAATTTAATTACAATTAGAACTAATTGTTTCTTTGGGCGAGCTACATGCCTAAATTCTTAATTCCTGATGCCAACCATTTAAATGGGAAGCTGGAAAGGTCAAAACGCAGAGCATGATCATTTTAGAGAATAAGGACATTGCGATAATAGCATGATCAGAAATATGAATAGGACTAATGGTACAATTTTCTATCTCCTGTAAGAGCACAGGCAATACTAGGAAGAGATCTATATGTGAATAAGATTGGTGGGGAAAAGAGAAGAAAGTATATTCCTTGTCAACAGGGTGATATATACGCCATACGTCTACTAAACCAAGAGAATCTAACATGTTATGCAATCCTGAACTGGGAGTTTGATGAGAATTTCTATCTTGTGTACTTCTGTCAAGCGTATTATCCAGAATTGTGTTGAAATCCCCTCCCATAATTAGGTCTCCAGTCCTATAAGATAATATGGTTTGTCTAAGCTCACTAAAAAAATTTAAAGAATTAGTTGAGAATGCATACACATTAACTAAATTATATCTATATCCAGCAAGAATAATATTGGTACAGATCCAATGTCCCTCATTGTCAGATTTCTGATCAAAAATTTGAACTTGTAAGTTCTTATGAAAGAAAATTGACATGCCATTTTTCTTGTTAACACCTGGAGAGAACAGATGATGCTCTACCCAACTACATCTAAATTTAACACAAGAATCATAAACTAAATTTGTCTCTTGCAATAATATATCAGTGTTCAATGATTTTAAATACAGAAGAATCTTCCTATATTTTATTTGATTACACAGGTACACTACCAAAAAACTACCTCCAGTTTTGCAACTAATTCCTATAGATTTTGGGGTGCTGAATCCAGGAAAAATAGCCAAAATGTTCCATCACGTCACGTTTTCTTACCCATATAAGGAATGTTCACATAATTTCTTTTTAGCCGACTGCAGTTTATTTTCTTGGCCCAAAATAGAGGTTGTAATGGTTAACTAACTAGAAACACTCCCTCATGATATTTTAGAGTGTTTTGTATTCCTTTTATACATTAACAGGACAATTGGGAGGCGGGGGGCTAAATCCAGTACTCGCGCTGGCGCATGTTCTTTCCTGTTCGCCTCGCCTCGTTCGCTCGCTCAAACACGGTGGTTGCGACATGAATGTTCCTGTCAAATTTCAGTTTCTTGCAAGTTCATTATTACCTTTTGTTTGCTCAGTCGTAATCCAGCTTTATTCCGAAGTGGTTCACTACAGTTGTAGTTTGCAGTGCTGTGTATTTGTGATGGCTCACAGAGCCAGAGGTTGCGTCAACTCTCCGGACAGTTTTTGTTTTATTTGTGGGGAATATACCGTGAAAAAGCGGCAGAGGAACATTTCTGCATTTATTAAAAAAGTATATTTCGCCTATTTCGGTTTGAATTTAGGCGATCAAGACAAACCGTGGGCTCCTCACAAAGTGTGCAAGACATGTGAGGAAGATCTACGCTTATGGATGAAAGGTAAAAAACAAGCATTTCGTTTCGGAATACCTATGATGTGGCGTGAACAAAGAGACCACAGCAGTGACTGCTATTTTTGCTCTTGCATTGTGAAGGGATACAACTTAAAAAATAAGAACGTAATAAGTTACCCCAACCTTCCCTCAGCAATTAGGCCTATGCCTCATAGCAACGAAGTACCTGTGCCTGAACCACCAAAATCTTTGGATCATATTTGTGTGGACGGTTCTGATCATGATGAGACTCATCAGATGGCTTTTCCCGATGAGTCCAGTACTTCCGAGTTTGAAACTGAACCAGATCCGAAACCTGAACTTTTCTCTCAAGATGAATTGAATGATTTAGTCCGGGATTTAGGACTCCCAAAAGATGCTGCCCAACGGCTAGGTTCTCGGCTTAAACAGAAAAATCTATTGTCACCAGGAACAACTTTTTATTGGTACCGCAACCGCGAGACACAATTTTTGAAGTATTTCAGCAAAGAGGAAGATTTGGTATTTTGCAACGATATATACGGAGTGATGGAAACGTTTAAACTCAAGTATGATCCTGCTGAATGGTGGCTGTTCATTGATTCGTCAAAAGACAGCATAAAAGGTGTTCTTCTTCATAATGGCAACACATTCGCTTCAGTTCCTATTGCTCACTCTGTTATTCTCCAAGAAAAATACGAGAATTTGGCCCTGATTCTTCAGAAGATTCGTTATGATGAGCATAAGTGGATGATTTGTGGAGACTTTAAAATTCTATCCATGCTATTAGGGCAGCAATCCGGTTTCACCAAATATCCCTGCTTCCTTTGCTTGTGGGATAGCCGGGCCCGCGACCTACACTGGGGGGAAAAAAGACTGGCCAATTCGGGAGTATTTGAGACCCGGTGAGAAAAATGTTCTTCATGAGAGCTTGGTACCTCGTGATAAAATTCTATTACCACCTCTCCACATTAAGTTGGGTCTCATTAAGCAATTCATCAAGTCCCTTCCAAAAGATGGTGAGTGCTTTCGGTACCTTTGCTCAAAGTTCCCCCGACTTTCTGAAGCAAAGCTAAAGGAAGGAGTGTTTGTTGGCCCTGATATAAGGAAACTCATTTCAGATGGAGCATTCGCTGAAACGATGTCTGAGAAGGAAAAAGAAGCCTGGGATTCCTTCAAGGATGTTGTTCTCAAATTCTTGGGGAACAGGCAGGATGAGAACTATAAGGATATTGTTGCCAGGATGCTCAATGCCTTCAAAGAATAAGGCTGTAACATGAGCCTGAAAGTCCATTTCTTGCACTCCCATGTGAACTACTTTCCCGAAAACTTGGGGGCGTACAGTGAAGAAGAAGGTGAAAGGTTTCACCAGGACATCAAGGACGCAGAGAGAAGGTACCAAGGAAGATGGAACACCACTATGATGACTGATTTCTGCTGGTTGCTGCTGCGGGAAACCCCAGATGAAAAATACGCCAAGCAGCGCACCAAGAGAAGCATTCGGGGGAAGAAGAAACGGGCTCACCAGGAGATTGATTGACCCAAGAATGACTTTAAAATCTAAACTGTGTTGACAAATATCGTGTTTTTACTAAACTTTGAAATAAAAATTTGCTAGTTATTACCACAGTGTCGGATCTCATTTATTAGAATTTTATTTTCACACCATCGGGTGTTTGTCTTCATGTATTGCAATGGTGTGGTTTGCGTTTTCTATTCTTACATACATACCTGTACAACATTTTTTGCACATTTCTTTGCTTTGCTTTGTGTCTAACCTCGCTCTTATATGCTCAATGTTTGTGCACATGTATGTGGCTGTTTTAAGTGCAGACAATTTTGCTACCATCACAGTGTGTTTTGTTGACATTACTCTATTCTTATGTGCTGCCTTGTTACAATTTTCTTTATTCTTATTTGAATAACTACTAAACAATTAGTATAAAGAATTCATCCAAGAAACTTTTATCTCGATCGCACTCAATCTGAAACGTTCACCTCAAACTGCTAACCCAATGTAGCAAAAAATCTGTACGTGATGGAGCAAATTGGTTACCAGATTTGGATTCAGTGCACCAAAAAACGTAAAAATCAATCGAAACATTAGAGGCAGTTTAAAAAATTTTTTTTAGTGTACCTGTGTTATTAATGCCATTGACATTCAGTGATATTTTATAACTCATATTTAATTAACCAATACTTGCTATGAAGAACCATGAATGTAAAGATTAAACAACTCGATCTCTAAAAAATGAAAACAAATTACAGAATAGAGAAAAATATTTTTAATAAACCCCTCCCTCCAAAAGGCAACTATCTAAACCTCCCTCTAAGTAACCTCCCTACTACCCACCCTGAACCCTCCCCTCATGAACCAGAGTCACATATCCCAAAAATAGCCCACGCTACCAGAGCAGCCACATGTGGAATCCACCCATTATGTTGCCTTTGAGAACCCCCTCCTCTTAAAACCACATATGTAAAAATAAAAAATAAAAAAACATAAGAATAGATATAAGATACAACATACTGTAATGACTAGTTGTAATAAAGCTAGTATAAAAATTGAGCATTCATTAGCTATAATAAATATGGAAAAATGAACATTAACGAATCAGGTAAAATTGTACATGTTCAAAAACTCAATACCAAACAATAAAATATATATGAGAACCCTGTTATATAGTCTGGCCTGAATCAAATTGAAAGAAACCCTGAAAAATACTAATATAATTGAGATAATTAAAGGTGTTCATCTTATGAGACATTAACATTAGTATCTGCTGAAAAAAAAACAAAATAATGTGATGTGACATGTACCTAGAAAACATACAATTTAATTTTGTAATGTAATGTTTTTGTAGTGTTATCCCCAAAATATATCTAAATACAATGCTTACTATGAGAAAAATTAAGGGCACGGGCAGGGTCCCGGCGCCCGCAGGTAACCGGGTGCCCCGGCCCGATGCGGGACCCAGCTCGCGCCCCTTCTGAGCAATGGATGAAGGGGGGAATGGGGAGGGGGGAGGCATCGGGAGCGGGCTTGGCGGTGGCGCGGCTTGATTGGGCCGCGATGCCGAGGAATGCTTCAAATTGATTGGATCCCCCCGCGTGAGCGCATGTGGGGGATCCGCCGGCGAGTGCGAGCATGCGCACGAGCCTTTCAGCATCGTGGCGCATGGTGAGACGCATGCTGCCAGCTACAGCTCCGTCTTGCTGGTTAGGCAGGCCATCGAGGGACGGGTTCAGTGCGGAGTCCGGTGGCGGCAGCATAAGCCAGGCGGTGGGCAGTGTCAGCGTCGCTGATCGGGACCCGGAGGCAGCGTTGAGGCCGAGGACACCAGGCGAGTCGGGCTTAGAGCGGGGGTGAGAAGCGGGCCCAGGGCATGCCTCGACATCTTGTGGTTAATTACAAAAAAAAAAAAAAAGATTGATAAATACAAGAAAGGAACAGGGACCTCAGGACCTTGCTAAACACATAAAAGGGATATAAAAATAATAATAATAATAATATATATAGTCTAGGTAAAAGTTGTTCCATGCCAGCACGTAGGGCAGGCCGTGGAGGGGGGCGGGGGAAGGATACTGCAGGGCTGAGCAGGGCACAGTTGGGCCATGGGGGGGCGTGGAGGAAGGGGTGGAAGGAGCAACAGGCAGCAGGGATGCTCTGTGAGCCAGGAGACTCCACCAGCTAGGGGAAGGACAGTGGGACCTTCTAGGCCGAGGGGAAGGTCCGGGGGTTGCACCAGTGGGGTACGGGCGGGCCGCAGGCCAGTTAGTCATGGTAGGGGGGGGGCTTACTGCTGGAAAGGGGGATGGGGCCGAATGGTGTACATGAGGATGGGCAGGGGATGGGGGGGCAACGTTGGCGGGGTTGGGATCGGGGGTCAGGGGGGATGCTCCAGCACACGCTGGGGTCCGTGCTCCGGTTTGCCCATGGGGGGGCGAGGGCATAGCCCATGGTGGTACCTGCTTCCATGATGAGGCCAGGAGTGGATTTGATATGGGATCCACGGCGGGATTCGGATCAGGGGGCATACCGGGGTTTGCCCCAGGCGGGCGGAGCTTAGGTTGGGAACGGTGGATGGGAGGGGGTCAAGGCCCGTCTGCGGCTGATTGGGCTGGGGTCTGGCATCCTGCCTGGTCTGCCGGTTTTTCTCCCCAGGACTTTCCCTTTCTTTCTCCGCAGGTTCCATACCTTCGCTCGCCAGGACCGGCGATTGGTGTCAGCAGTCGCCGACAGCAGAGCATGGATGCCCGTGGAGAGGTACCGCACCCCAGCATTGAGGAAGGTCCGGTGACACAAGGTTTGAATGAGCAGCAATCGGGTGAAGAGCAGGCGCAAGGGTCCAGTACACCGGCGAGGATGGATGCTTCAACAGCGGGTGAGTTGGTGTTGGACGCCGGGGTGGGGTGCGAAGGGGAAGTTGAGAGGAGGGAAAAAAGTGGCAAGGTGGTTAAGAAACGGAAGCACTCGTGTCGGCGGAGGAAGGACTCTGACTCATCGTCTTCCTCCTCATCGGAGTCATCAGGATCATCATCAGAAGGTCCCGGTACGAGGTCTGAGGCACGAGAGTCCAGGAGGGTGGGAGCGAACCAGAATGTGGCAACTTTATCGGAACTGTGGGAGGGGGTGCCGAAGAAGTTGCGGCGAAAAATTAGAAAACATAAATATATTGACATTTTTCGCCTTTTGGAAGGTCGTAAGCGTTCGGGCGAGAGTAAGAAGAAACGGAAAGAGGACGAGAAGGCGGGCAGGATTCGGAAGGTGTCTAAGACGGTAGTTAACTGGGTTAGGACTTTTTTGAGGTTGGCTAGCGTGTGGGGGCAGCATCGTCCGGGTCAGTATGGTATGATGCTGGCTTACGCTGATACAATCCTTGAAGATTCTCAGACCCACGAAGGGTGGGCTTGGTTGAATTATGATAAGAAGTTTCGGGGATAAAATGGAGGAGAACAAGTCGCTGACCTGGGTAATTCAAGACATCAATTTGTGGCTTACCCAGATGTCTGCGAGGACGTCTGTGGGGGGGGGGTGCAAGGGAGGGGTGGCGCAACACCTACCGCAGGGACGAGTCATTCCTTTCGGGGCGGGGGGTCTACTTTCCCGCCAGAGGGGTGTCGGGTATGGTTGGGGACGTCTGCTGGCAGTATAACAGAGCAACGTGTCCCTTCCCGGATTGCAAATTCAGGCACACGTGCTCTGCCTGTGGCAGCGGACACCCAGCATCCAAATGCCTTAAAAAAGGTCCCGCAGTGCCAACCTTGCCTGCAAGTAAGACAGCTGGGGGTGTTTGATGTCGCCCCTACGCCGATAAAAGTGGAGGCGTTGCAAAGGTGGCTGCAGGGTTATCCGAGTTCGAATGTTCAAAGATTGTTACTGTTGGGGTTTTAGTTTGGGTTTGTGATACCGGTTGGTGGGACGGTGGCGGCTTCAGCTGCGAGGAATTCTCCATCGGTTCGGAGATTTGTGGCAATAGCTCAGGAAAAGGTGGCTATGGAGATACGGTTAGGCAGGATTGCAGGGCCGTTTCGGCAACCTCCTTATCGGGATGTCATGGTGTCCCCGGTCGGGATTATACCGAAGAAAGAACCGGGGAAGTTTCGTATGATACATAATTTATCTTTTCCACTCGGAAATTCGGTTAACGATCACATACCGCGCAAGTGGTGTATGGTCCGCTACGTGTCATTTGACAAGGCAGAGGAGCTGGTCAGGAGGGTTGGGCCTGGCGCGCTGATGGCGAAGGTTGATATCGAGTCGGCGTTTTGTTTATTGCCTGTGCACCCCACGGCTTTTCGATTCTTGGGTTTTCAATTGTTTGGTGGCTTCTATTTTGATAAGTGCATGCCGATGGGTTGCTCGGTATCCTGTGCCTACTTTGAAAAATTCAGCACCTTTTTGCAGTGGGCTGTTACTCGACTAGTGGGTCGAGCAGAGGTGGTCCACTATTTGGATGATTTTCTGTTTGTTGGTGCAAGCGGATCCCCGGCGTGTCAGGAGCTATTGGAAGGTTTCGTTGACTTAGCGGGACAGTTGGGGGTACCGCTGGCTGAAGGGAAGACAGTCAGGCTGTGTTCTAGGCTCACATTTTTGGGTGTTGAGTTAGATTCAGATATGATGGTAGCGCGCTTGCCAGTTGAAAAGGTGGTGCGGTTGCGAGTCTTGGTGGCTAATACCCTGGCTTCCGCTAAGTTAACACTGAAGGAGATGCAGGCCTTGATCGGATCTTTAAATTTTGCATGTAAAGTGATTCTGATGGGGCGAGTCTTCTTGCGGCGTTTGGCGGCAGCGACTGCTGGTGCAAGGAAGCCGCATCATCGTATCAGGGTTTCCAAAGAGATCAAGGATGATTTAAAAGTCTGGGACATCTTTTTGAGGACTTTAATGGGACCTCAGTGATTAAAGAGGTGGAGATTTTGAGCGAGGACTTGCAGCTCTATACCAACGCAGCGGGGGGGGGGGGGGGTTGGGTATATACTTCAAAGGGGCATGGTGCACGGATAGATGGCCGGAGAATTGGCAGGAGATGGGGGTATTGCGGAACATAACCTTTTTGGAGTTGTTCCCGATGCTAGTGACGATGGAATTGTGGCCGGACAGATTGCGTAATCGCAGGTTGGTCTGGTGGTGCGACAATGCGGCGGTGGTTAGTGTAATGAATCGTTACACTCCAAGATGTTTGCAGGTGGCAGCGCTGATGAGACAGATAGTTCTTGGCTGTCTGCGCTTAAATTTAGTGTTGAAGGCGCGTCATGTTCCGGGTCATGCTAACGAAATCGCTGATGCTCTTTCTCGTTTGCAGTTGGAGCAGTTTTGGCAATTGGCACCACAGGCGGATACGGAAGGGAGAGCAGTCCCATTGAGATTGTGGAGCTGTGGCCTGCAGGGATGAAGGAGCTGCTGTGGAGTTCTGTGGCAGAGTGTACCTGGGCTGCTTATCGGAGAGGCTGCGGTATGGAAGTAGCATTTTTACGGGAACACAGATGGCGGTCTGGCGCGGTGTCGGACCAATTATTAGGACAGTATATAGTATGGGCGAAAGGTAGGCGGATGTCCAGATCGACTGTCAAGGGGCATCTCGCCGGTTTCGGGTTTTTTGCGAAAGCCGTCGGTTGGGGCTCGTTGGGTGGGGGGTTTATGGTTCGGCGGCTGCTGCATGGGTGGGAGCGCTCAAGGCTGTCTCTGCCTGATAGAAGGCGTCCGGTGTCTCATGCGTTGCTCAGGAGACTTTGCCTTGAGTTGCCAAAAGTCGCAGAGTCGCATTACGAGGCGGTGCTGTTCCGGGCGGCATTTACGTTGGCTTTCTTTGGGGCATTTCGAGTCGGGGAGCTGGTGGCGAGTTCCAAGAAAGCCAGGTCAGGTGCCAGTTTACGTCTCCAGCACATCCAGATGGACAGGGGACAATTAAAGGTACTACTGGCAAAATCCAAGACAGATCAGCGGGGTAGGGGTACTTGGGTAATCCTCAATGCAATTGGTGGTACCACCTGCCCGGTCTTGGCAATGCGGGCCTACTTGCAAGTCCGTCCGAGGGTAGAGGGAGGACTGTTTGTGCATGAGAATGCGCACTTACTGACGCGTTTTCAATTTTTGGCAGTGTTACGGATGGTACTGAACCGTTTGGGTGAGGATGCAACTCAATTTGAGGCCCATTCCTTTCGTATAGGGGCGGCAACCAGTGCTGCGGAGTTGGGGCCCGAGAACAGGCAGATTCAAAGTATAGGCAGGTGGCAGTCTAGAGCATTCCAAGGCTATGTACGTTTGTAGGGCTCGGGGGTAGAAAATGGGGGGGGGGTATCATTAACTGTTGATTTCTTTTTCAGATGGGGGACATGGTGGACGGGAGTGTTGGATGATTGGGCACTTCTTTGTCTTCTGGGCTTAAAATCGAGCAGTAGTCCGGCCAGTCGGGATCAACCTTGGCTTCGATCTGGCAATGTTGTCTGTGTCATGGCTCGGTGTGCGGGGGCTGCGTTGGACGCAGATGCTACCCTTGCTTCGACAGCAGCTGCAACTTGGGAGACACCCGGAGATTCTGCTTGTGCATCTCAGGGGCAACGAGGTGTCGTTATGGACTTGCAAGCAATTGATTAACGTGGCAAAGAAAGATTTGGCATTGGTGCTGCGTTGGTGGGAGGGGTTGGTGGTGGTCTGGTCGGACATTGTACCTAGGCCAGCTTACTGGGGTCAGAGGAGGTGGTCCAGGGGTTTGATTAAGATTAACCGACAAATTGGACGGTGGGTGTGTGAACAGGGGGGTTATCAGGTCCAGCATTCATGGGTCGAGGTGGGTTGCGCGGGTCTCTATCAGAGTGACGGGGTGCACCTATCCCCGGTCGGGGTGGACTTACTGCTTAACGATTGGCAGGAGGCTTTGGAGAAGGTGGTTCAGGACAGCAGAACGGGTCACAGATAAGTTTCAGGGGGGGGGGACAGCACAGACGGTTAAAGGGCCTGTGCCAGTGGCGGGATCCCGGAGGTTTCCGGAGGTTTCCGGGGTCCGGAGCAGTAGGCCATGTGGGCAAGGATGGAGTGCCCTCGACACGGTTAAACCCAGGCCAGCTTGTGCTACTGAGACGGCCAAGTCGGGGAAGGGTTCTTGGCAATTGGCTGGTGCCTTGACTGTGCTGGGGCGGCGGAGAGGTCACCTTGCTAATCATATGGCTTGTGGCCGATTTTGCCGTGGGGCATGGGATTGCTTGTTTACTGTTATAAGTGTTAATGGTTGGTTTATGTTGAATAAAGCTGCGACCAGTTTCTGCCCAACTATGGTCTCTGGTGATTATTTGTGTTTCCTTGTAGGTCAGGACCGCATACGAGGTTGGTTTATGATGGGAGGGGGGGGGCGGAGGGGGGCAGGTGTAAATAGATGGCAAGGGTGAGCATTGGGTCCGGCTACCCGGTTAAAATTAAGGGCGCTGGGAGGGTTCCAGCGCCCGCAAGTAACCGGGTGCCCTGGCCTGATGCGGGACCCGGCTCGCGCCCCTTCTGAGCAATGGATGAAGGGGGGAATGGGGGGGAGGCATCGGGAGTGGGCTTGGTGGTGGCACGGCTTGATTGGGCCGCGAGGCCGAGGAATACTTCAAATTGATTGGATCCCCCTGCGTGAGCGCGTGTGGGGGATCCTCTGGCGTGCACGAGCATGCACATGAGCCTTTCGGCATCGCGGCGCATGGTGAGGCGCACGCTGCCAGCTACCTGCCCTCCCACCCGTGGAGTTGGTGGTGGGGCAGGCGGGTATGGGTTGTTGCAGCTTGGGTGGGGGTGGCGGGGTCCCGTAGGTTTCCGGGGTCCGGAGCGGTAGGACATGTGGGCGAGGGCGGGGTGCCCTCCACCCGGTTAAACCCGGGCCGGCTTGTGCTACTGAGACGGCCAAGTTGGGGAAGGGTTCTTGGCAATTGGCTGGTGCCCTGACTGTGCTGGGGCGGCGGAGAGGTCACCTTGCTAATCATATGGCTTGTGGCCAATCTTGCCGCGGGGCATAGGATTGCTTGTTTACTGTTATAAGTGTTAATGGTTGGTTTATGTTGAATAAAGCTGCGACCAGTTTCTGCCCATCTACGGTCTCTGGTGATTATTTGGGTTTCCTTGTAGGTCAGGACCGCATATGTGGTTGGTTTATGACGGTGGGGGGGGGGGCGGAGGGGGGCTGGTGTAAATAGATGGCAAGGGTGAGCATTGGGTCCAGCTACCCGGTTATGTAAAAAACATTATGTTTAAGAGAATGTAGTCCACTCACCCATAGTAATAAGCAACAAGTGATTCACATAGGACTTCCATCCCCAATCCCAGCGCTTATCTAATCTCTAGGATACTAAATTAAAAGGGGGAAATTGTCATTGTCTAGGAGCACAGATATAAGATGAAGTATTGTTTCATATTATTGTAAACAATCCCAAATGTAAGACAATGACAAATATCTTGAACCCCCCCCCAAAAAACCCTCAAAAAATCCATTAATGAACAAGCAGTTAGCTTTCCCCAGCATAAACAATCATTAACCACTTGAGACCTGAGTTTATAAACCCAGCCCAAAATAAGTGATCCAAAAGCACCAGAAAGCCTCTAGTCTCTTGGAAGGCCGGCTCCGAAGCGGGCGCATCAACGAAAGGCTACTGACTGAGCATCCATTACCAGACAGCAGACAACCCACAGGCAGTGTATCAAAGAACTACAATGGAGCACAGGCCACTCATTCTGTATCCAGATCGATTACCACCAGGAGCGTTTGAACCGGAACATGTAGTAGAGCCAGAAATCATGTGACAATATTGAATCACTGAAATTAAGCAAGGACCACCCTGCATTTTCTCATCAGCAAAGCATTGTCTTGGATCCAGTTCTATACGTTTAGACAGAATATACTGGAATGGTGATGAGCCCAGAAATGCTGAACGGCCACTGAGCATAGTAAGTAGGAGATTGCTATCTAAGCAAACGGATGTCTGCAGTAAGAGCAGTCAACGATAACACCCGCAATGTGGACCTGCCAAACCCAAACACCAGAAGTGTAACCCAGCCAGGATGAAACAAAAATAATTATGGGCTTGGGAATGACAAGTACATAACTTAAGTTGTAACATACATTAGGACATTTTTAATTGAGTCCAATAATTTTTTAAGATCTTCCGGTTCTGAAATAACTTGATTGCAATCCCTGAAGGTAACTCTCATTTTAGCAAGGTAAAAGAGACTGTACTGAGCACCTATCTCCTTTAAAGGTTGACGGAGCTGGAGGAATTCTTTCCTTTGTGACACAGTCTCTCAGGAAAAAACAGGGACCAAATGTATTTTTGTTGTGAAGCGGAAGACAGAAGCCAGGGAGAACGGTAAGCTGTTTCAAAATACAATGGTGGTTTCAATTGGTTCTCAAATGCTTTAAATAACTTTGAGATGTAGTGTAGAAGATTATCCCCCTCAGTTCCTGCAACAAGACCAAGTAATTCAGCCTTTTATTAATGTTTACAGCATCCTCCAATTCCTGTTTCATACATTTAATGGCATTAGCATTTGCAGCAACTTGGGCAGCATCCTTATGGACCTGATCTTCAAGGGCAGATAGCCACAGCTGCGATGAGATCATTTGAGCAGATAATTGCTCAATATCCTTTCTAATATTGACAGAGTGATGTTCAACTAAAGATTTAAGGTCACGGGGGGGGGGGGGGGCGGAACCTGATGCCGAGCGGGACGGACGGCTAATGTCGGAGCTCCCTCGGGGCGAGACTAAGAATCCTGGTAACTAGCTGGCTGTTGTCGAGTTTGTTGGCTGAGCATTGTGGAAGACATAGAGGGGAATGTCTGGCCCCAAGCCAGCAAGATTGGATTTCGCTGCGGCACAAAGTAATAGCGCAAAGCGGTCAAAGACCGAGCCTCCCTCCCCGCAGAAAATGGCGGCCTCCCGGGAACATCCGCAACCTGAAGCTCTGCAGGTGATTCTGGCTGAACTGCGAGGGATGAAGGAGATGATGAAGGCTAATGGGGAGTCCCTGACATTACTGCGCGAAGAGATCGGGGAGGTGAGAAGCTCGATGGAGAAACTCACGATGCGGCAGGAAAAGGTGGAGCACACTATGGCGGCGCATGAAGAGTGGCTGCGTGTGGTGGACAAGCAAACAAAGCAACTCCGCGCGTTGCAAAAGGAGCTCAAAGATGGCAACAACCGGGCCCGCAGAAACAATATACGAATCGTAGGAGTGCCGGAGGGAGCGGAGGGGAAGAATATGATTGCTTTTCTACAAAAGATAATCCCAACGGTACTTAAGCTTACTTTTGATATGCCCTTTGAGATCGATCGGGCCCATAGAGTACCATCGCAAATTCAGCCTGGTAATAAGAAGCCTAGGCCGATCATCCTGAGGGCCCTTCGGTTCCAGCATGTGACGGCAATAATGGATGCGGCACGCTCGTGCCCTCTGGTAGATTTTGAGAATCATCGATTGTTTTTCTTTCCGGATTTTGCAAAGAGTACAGTGGACCGGCGTAAGCGGTTCCTGGCGCTGAGACCTCGACTCCAAGGCCTTCAGGCCAGATTTGGCCTTTTGTACCCAGCCAGGATGCGGGTGACACTGCATAATCAGACAAAAACTTTTGATGAGCCTGAAGCCCTCCATCTATATCTGGAAGATCAAGAAGCATTGGTAATGAGATAAATAGTTGTTATGCGCCTGGAAATATGGCCGGGTGGGCTGAAGATCGTGGTAGGGAGTGAGAGGTGGCTCAGCATGCAGCAGAGAAATGGACGAATAAATAACTGTTTGATTGTATGGACTCTCTTGGTTTCGGGTGGCCTTGACAAGTGTGCAAAATGTTTTATTTGAGAATCTGTGGATTGCGGGGAAGGGGGAAGAGCGGGTGTAGGGGGTTGGTATTCTCTGAACCCACTTGTCCAGAGGAGTAGAAGCCAGCTGGATAGAGCAGAGTTTTCTCGCGCCCTGTGGGGGCCGCCATGCTCATCTTGGGCTTACCAAGCAGTTTTTCAGTGGTAGGGGTATCTCCGGAGCTTACTAGGTTGAAACTTAGATGGGAGGGGCATGGGACCTTATTTTGGGGCGTGGGGGATTGTATGTTGAAGGGCATGGGGCATGGGTATGAATGGATATGTATGGGGTATGATGATATGATGGGATATAGGCTAAGTGTTTTGGCAGTGGCACTACCAGCAGGGTGTGGTTGGTTGATTGATGAGTAAGATGGCTCCTATTAGGATTCTTTCGTTGAATGTTAAGGGCATTAATAGCCCCCTTAAGAGGAAGAAAATAATCACATATAGTAAACATGAGAAGGCCGATATAATATTGTTACAGGAGACCCATTTGAACAGGAAAGAATCCTTGAAACTCAGCATCAAGCCCTTCACGCTAGTGGGGTTCTCAGCTGCAGTGCGTAAGCGTAATGGTGTGGCTGTTTTAGTCAGAAGTGCTCTTGTTCCGCAAATCAAGCAAGCCCGGTCGGACTCGGAGGGGAGATGGGTAAAGGTGCAACTCATGGTGGGTCCCATGGACCTGACTGTCATGAACGTTTACGCCCCTAATGGGGACTGTCCAGAGTTTTTTAATTTTCTCGCCAAAGAGGTCCAGTTGGTCAAGGGAGAGCATTTACTTTTGGGAGGAAATTTTAATCAAACTTTGGATCCCCTGATTGACTGGAAGCCCCCTAGAACTTCAAGGGCCCCGCGGGCACAGACAATACTTACATCACTGATCCGGGACAGAGGTCTCGTAGATGTGTGGCGAGTGCAGCACCTAAGTGAGCTGGACTTTACTTTCTTTTCCCCACTGCACCAGTCCTTATCGCGGATTGATTTTCTCTTAGTTTCTAAGAAATTGATGCCTTACATGGTAGCAGCTAATATTCACCCGGCACATATATCGGACCATGCGGCCGTCTCGCTGGTCTTAGAGGTTGAGAAGACTGCTTCCACCTCTCCTAGATCGTTTTTTGATAGATCCTTACTAGCGAACCGGGAGTTCTGTGCGCAAGTCCAACTTGCAATTGCAGAATATTTTCTATTTAATTCTTCACATGATACTGCAACCTGGGCGTGGTGGGAGGGCTTCAAAGCCGCTATAAGAGCCACTGTCACGAGTTTTGGCATTGCGCAGGCCAGGCTTCAGAAGGAGAAACGTGCTGCCCTGGAGATACAGATAAAGGCTGGGGAACGAGTCTTAATAGCAAGATCGGACCCTTGTGTGCTTTTGAGTCTGCAGCGGTTGTGGTTTCAGTACAATGAACTTCTGTCTGATGAAACTGAGAGAAACATTAAGGCGCAGAAAGGTGCTTATTTTTGGGAGAGTAACAAGGCGGGGAGGCTGTTGGCCAATTCTCTTGTATGCAAATGCTAGAAGTCTAAAGAATAAGATGGGAGAGTTAGAATATATAGCACTAAATGAAAGGTTAGATATGATTGGAATATCAGAGACATGGTGGAAGGAGGACAACCAGTGGGACACTGTGATACCTGGGTACAAACTAAAGCGTAATGATAGAGCTGATCAAATTGGTGGACGGGTTGCGCTCTATGTTAGAAAGGGCATTGACTCAGAAAGGATTAAAGTTTTGCAGGAAACAAAATCTGCTGTAGAATCTATATGGATTGAAATTCCATATAAAAGGGGGAAGGCAATGGCAGTGGGGGTGTACTATCGAGCACCTGGCCAGAATGACCAAATGGATGATGAAATGCTCAAAGAAATCAAGGAAGCTAACAAAAGTTACAGCGCAGTAATAATAATGGGTGATTTCAATTACCCCGGTATCGACTGGGTCAGTGTCACGTCAGGACATGCTAGGGAGATACATTTCCTAGATGAAATAAATAACTGCTTCTTGGAGCAGCTGGTTCATGAACCGACCAGAGGGGAAGCCATATTAGACCTAGTCCTTAGTGGAACACCAGATCTAGTGCAAGAGATAAGGGTGTTGGGGCCACTTGGCAATAGTGATCATAGCATGATCGCCTTTGATTTAATTAGTGAAGGAGGGATAGTAAGGAAATCCACAGTACTACCTTTTAACTTTCGAAAGGGAGACTATGAGAAAATGAGAAAAACAGTTAAGAAAAAACTAAAAGGAGCAGTTGCGAAGGTTAAAGGCGTACATCAAGCTTGGGTGTTGTTGAAAAATACTATCTTGGAAGCCAAGACCAGCTGTATTCCACGCTTTAAGAAAAGTGGAAGGAAGTCCAAAAAACTGTCAACATGGTTTAAAGGTGAGGTCAGAGAGGCTGTTGTTGCCAAAAAAGCATATTTCAGGAAATGGAAAAAAGAGCCAAACGACGAAACCTGGAAACAGCACAAGCACTGGCAAGTCAAATGCAAGGAATTGATAAGGCAGGCAAAGAGAGAATTTGAGAAGAAGCTTGCTGCGGAAGCAAAAACGCGAAATAAAGACCTTTTCAAGTACATTCGTAGCAAAAAACCTGTGAAAGAGTCAGTTGGCCCATTAGATGATAAAGGGGTTAAAGGAGCACTAAGAGGCGACAAGGCGATAGTGGAGAGACTGAATGAATTCTTTGCTTCGGTCTTTACTGAGGAAGATGTAGGGATGTTACCCATGACTGAAGTGGTATTTAAAGGTGCAGAAGAATTGAAGGAAATATCGATACATCGGGAAGATGTCTTACAACTATTAGATAAACTGAAGAGTAGCAAATCACCTGGGCCGGATGGTATACATCCAAGGGTGTTGAAAGAACTGAAATATGAGATTGCAGACCTGCTATCAGTAATCTGTGAACTATCATTAAAATCATCTCTAATACCTGAAGATTGGAGGATCGCCAATGTAACACCAATTTTTAAAAAGGGTTCCAGGGGTGATCCGGGAAACTACAGACCCGTGAGCCTGACGTCAGTACCAGGAAAAATGGCAGAAACCATCATAAAGAATAAAATTACTCAGCATGTAGATAGTCACAACCTAATGGGAGACAGCCAACATGGCTTTAGACAAGGAAGATCTTGTCTTACTAATCTGTTATGTTTTTTTGAAGGAGTGAATAAACAGGTGGACAAAGGTGAGTCGGTTGATATTGTGTATCTGGACTTTCAGAAAGCCTTTGACAAGGTCCCTCATCAGAGACATTTGGCAAAACTAAAGAGTCATGGGATAGGAGGCAGGGTACTATTGTGGATCAGGAACTGGTTAAAAGATAGAAAGCAGAGGGTAGGGCTAAATGGCCAATTTTCCCAATGGAGAAAGGTGAATAGTGGTGTACCCCAGGGATCTGTGCTGGGTCCACTGCTTTTTGACATATTCATAAATGACCTGAAAGTGGAATAACGAGTGAGGTTATCAAATTTGCAGATGACACAAAACTATTTAAAGTTGTTAAAACCCAAGAGGATTGTGAAAAATTGTAAGAGGATCTTGATAAACTGGAAGACTGGGCAACAAAATGGCAGATGAAATTTAATGTAGACAAGTGCAAGGTTATGCACCTAGGGAAGAACAACCCAAACTATGGTTACACGATGCAAGGTGCCACATTAGGAACCACCACCCAGGAAAAAGATTTAGGCGTCATTGTGGATACCATGTTAAAACCCTCGGCCCAGTGTGCAGCGGCGGCCAAGAGAGCAAATAGAATGCTAGGTATGATAAGGAAAGGAATGAAAAATAAAACAAAAGATATTATAATGCCTCTATATCGTTCCATGGTGAGACTGCACCTTGAATATTGTGTGCAATTCTGGTCACCGTGCAATTGTGTGCAATTCTGGTCATCTTAAAAAGGATATAACGATTTTAGAAAAGGTTCAGAGAAGAGCCACCAAAATGGTAAAGGGGATGGAAGGATACTCCTATGAAGAAAGGCTAAAAAGGTTAGGGCTCTTTAACCTGGAAAAGAGACGGCTGAGGGGAGATATGATAGAAGTCTATAAATTAATGAACGGAGTGGAACGGGTAAACATAGATCGATTGTTTACGTTATCAGAATATAGAAAGACTAGGGGACATGCAATGAAGTTACAGAGTAAACTATTTAAGACTAATAAAATAAAATATTTTTTCACTCAATGTGTAATCAAACTCTGGAATTTATTACCAGAGGATGTAGTAAAGGCTGTTAGTGTAGCTGGGTTTAAAAAAGGAAAGGTCCATAAACCATTATTAAGAAGTGACCGAAGATATCAATGCTTGACCCAGTACAAGCATTGTGGAACTTGTGTCTCTTGGGGAAACTGCTAGTTACTGTCGCGGGGCTGCCCCGTCTACGCCTTAATTAATGTTGGGGTGACCCCGGGCAAAGATTATGCTAGGCAGTCAAGGGAATGTAAGTTCACTCGGTGTAGTTGAGAGAAGTGACCTCACAGATTCCAACTACCTAGGAGCACTCATTAATGAGACCAGGTGGAGGGGAATAAGGCTTTTATTCCCTGGTTAATGCAAAGGTTCAACATAAGAGATAATCCATGAAAAAGAAAGTCCTTTGTGTCAAAAGGTACCAGTATTTACAATGGTTGCTTAATTGTTGCTTCACAACTAAGGCAGGTTTCACTACCGGAATTTTAGTACAAGAAACAGCACTTACATTTCATTCATTCTTCTTCACTATACAGAGCATACAGACTCTGGAGCTGAGGCCGTACACCAGTCACATTCCATGAGTTCTGGTAGAGATAAGGGAACAGTATTTGGGTATTCAATCTCCATGGACTCCCCTTCGCTATACTCAGTAGAGGAATATTCACTGTCCCTGTCTGACCCAGCCTTGTAGGTTATGACTCTGGAGTCTGGCTTCCCATAGCCAGGGGTTCTCAAGGGTGGAGGAATTTGACTGAACCAATCTGGTTTCTTTCCCCTCTCATAAGGAGCACAATATTCACAGTCATTGGTTAATGTTTCATACCTGGATTTAGATGAGTTCAAATCACCAGTGTATTCTCTTCCAACCACTCTCCTTTTGTAGCTGAGCCTCTGCCTGCCAGCGTTGGATACAGCTGTGCTTCTAGGCAGTGGAGTAAAACTTGTCCTGGATTCTCCTCTCTCTCTGGGTAAGAACTCCAGCTGACCATAAAAGTGTTTCCCTCTCTGACCGGGTAAAACTTGGTAATAATCCTTCAGAGATTGTAAGCTCTTCTCAGAACCCTTCTCCCTGGTTCCTGGCTTCTGTCTCTCTGTTCTGGATTCAGGCAGACTGTAAGAACAGGGCATGGCAGACACTCTCACCTTAGAGCTGGCTCTAGCAAACTTCCCTTGTGCAGCAGGGTCAGTTTGGGCCTTCTGGCTCCCAACCTTGTGAAGTCTGTTCCCACTCAGGTTCTTCTCAGTCCTCTCTTGATGGCTCTCAGCCTTCTCTTGTTCCTTCTCTAGGTGCCTCTCAGCCTTCTCTCGGTGGCTCTCCTTCTTCTCCTCTCTAGAAGCATTCTGTTCTGATTTTAAAGCAAACTGCTTGGGATGACTTCCGGGTTCCTTTTCAGGTGCAAGTCATCAGAGTTCCTAGGCTCATTAACTCCCGAATGTCTGTTCCTGCTCCCTCTAGCTGTGCCTGGGGGTAATTGCACACCTAGTTCCTTAAAAGAAACAGGATTTCTTTTCAAACACTCATCTTTATTGACACACGCCTCATGACAGTACATATGACCTAGATTGGCCACTGTTGGAAACAGAATACTGGGCTTGATGGACCTTGGTCTGACCCAGTATGGCATATCTTATGTTCTTATGTTATGTTCTCTTAAGGCGCGAAGAGAGACTGGACGGGTGGCGGCATTAAGGTGCCCCAACAGGGATGAACTTATAGTTTCTGATGAGGGTATAGCGGAGATATTTAGATCATTTTATGCACAGCTATATTCCTCAGAAACTAAATCCTCCCAAGCTGATTTTGATACTTTTGTTCAGGAGCTTCAGTGGCCCGTTCTGAGTACGGATATCTCCAAGACGTTAGATAGGCCGATATCTCCGGCCGAGATTCAGCAAGCCATAAGGTCACTGGCTTCAGGGAAAGCAGCGGGTCCTGATGAGCTCCCGGCTGAGTTTGTCAAGGTATTTGCCAAAGATCTAGTTCCCTACCTGCAGCAATATTTTTTGTGGCTGAGTGAAGGACCCGAGTCAGTGGGTGCCTTTGCTCAGGCTAACGTGATAGTTTTGGAAAAGCCAGGCAGGGACCCCCAGCTAGTCGGTAACTATAGGCCAATATCCCTACTTAATATAGATTACAAGATATTTTCCACAGTCCTGGCTCAGCGATTAAAGGAGGTATTACCTCAGCTGGTTCATCCGGATCAATGCGGGTTTGTGGAAGGGCGCTCTATGGCTGATAACGCGAGACTGTTGTGTCATATTTTGGCAGGAGCAGAGAATATAGTTAATCCTTTGGTAGGACTATCGTTAGATGCTGAAAAAGCTTTTGATCGCTTAGAGTGGCCTTTTCTGTTTTCAGCTCTTAAGTGGTTTGGTATAGGTGAGGGCTTCATAGGACTACTTAGGGTGCTGTACACTCACCCGGTAGCCAGGGTGTGTGTGAATGCTACGCAGTCCCAGGATATTTGTTTAGAGCGGGGCACTCAACAAGGTTGTCCCCTTTCGCCGCTCCTTTTCAATTTAGCCCTAGAACCACTTGTTTTGAGTATACGGCAAGCCTCAAAAATTAAGGGTGTCCAGATAGGTACCAGAGAAATCAAGCTGTCGGCCTATGCCGATGATCTTCTTTTATTTACTGAACCTGCCTCAGTGCTGCATGTGCTCGAACAAATTGAGAGATATTCCGGGCTCTCAGGTTATAAGATTAATTGGTCAAAATCAGTTACGTTTCCACTCAACGCCTATGTGCATAAGGAAGATATGGGTCAATTTTCCTTTGTATGGGAGGCAAAAATGGTAAAATATTTAGGGGTGTTTTATTGTTATCCATTGGAGGAAACGATAAAGTACAATACCAACATGCTGTTAACTAAGGTAAGGGAAATGGTTACTAAGTGGTCCTCTCTCAATTTGTCTTGGTGGGGCCGACTGGAAACGATTAAAATGACTATTGTTCCAAAGGTTAACTATGTGCTGGAAATGCTGCCAAATTTTTTCCCGATTTCAGTGTACCAGCAGGTGGAGAGGGTGCTGGTACAATTTTTGTGGAAAGATAAGCCCCCCCGGATTGCTCTTAAAAAACACAAAGGAAATAAGGAGATTGGCGGGGTAAAATTCCCGGATTTCCATCAATACCATAAGGCGTTCCTGGTGAAGCAGTGCTCTCGTTGGGTAGGGAATGGAACAGCTCCACGGCCAGTGTGGCTAGAAGTAGAGGAGGCCCTTATGGCACCTTTTCCGCTTAAATATCTTTGGGTATGTTAATTCCTGAGGGCTGGAACTGTCCCCCAATGATAAAGGATACGCAAAGGGCTTTCCGTGCATTAAGTAGTGCTTTGGGGTTGGAGGGCCAGGAGGCCCGCAACCTCCTCCCTTTGTGGTATAACCCCTTTATTTAAAATACAACAGAAAACGTTTGCTTGGGGTAAATGGTTCTCCAGAGGCGTTTGGGTTCTTGGACAGTTGTTAGCGAAGGGTACGTGGAAGCCGTTTGAGAGACTGCAAATGGAATATGGTCTTCCGGGCTCGCTTTATTTTCAATGGCTGCAGCTTAAACACTGTGTGCATAAGGCTGGAATTGATGTAAGCAGCCCACGGGAAGGGGTGGGGATTATTGGTATGATAGTTCAGACCAGGGAGGGTTCAGCTGGGAAGGGCGGAGCTGCGTATTATTACGATTTATTGAATCAACAGAAGCACCTGCAGGTTGGGGGTACACAGCGTGGCTGGGAACTTGATGCGGGGTCTTCTCTCTCTCCGCATAATTGGAGGAAATTTTGGTCTAAGCAGACGAGAGTTACAAAGTCTGCTGCTATTACGCAGACGTTGTTTTTCTTTGCTCATAGGGCCTACTACACCCCGGTTAGGGTTGGTAGGTGGAGAAGGGAGGGGGGAACTCGATGCTGGTCCTGCCACTGTGAACAGGGCACACTTGCTCATATTGTCTTTGAATGCTCCTGTTTACAAGTTTTTTGGTCAAGAGTTTGGGAGCGGATACAGATAGTCTTAGGTTTTCGAACTCCTCTGTCTTGGAGGATTGTCTGCTTCCGCTCCCTAGCTGTTATTCCAGATTTGCCAAAAGACTGTTTTTTCTTGTTAGATTTTATGTTAGGAATTGCGATATATCTGATAGTGTCTAACTGGAATCATACATTTGATGTTAATTGGGTGGCATGGTGGAATCAAGTATGCGTGTATAGCAAGTATGAACAATTGCCCCACAGGGGGGTCCCGCAGGGGCTGGCTGCAGCATCTCGATGGACCGCTTTGCGAGAGTTCAGAGAAGGCGGAGGCGCTTAGTTACGCTTGCAGCGACAAGCAGAATACGGGGCTTGTGCCACCTGTTTTTTCAAGCCTTGGGGATGCTCTTTTTTTTGGAGGACCTGTGTTATCGCCTTTTGCTGAAGTCACTAGTAAGCTCCGGAGGGGGGGGAAGGAGGGGGGTGGGGACGAGGGTCAGGGGTGTGCTCTTAGGTTTTGGGTTTTGGGAGGGGGTGGGAGGGCGGGGGTGTGTGCTAGTACTTTTTGTAGTGTTTGTACTTTTGTATTGTAGAGTTTTTGTAATTTGGCTGTGTTTTTATGGTTTCTTGTATGTCTTTTCGGTTTTGGTATAAAAAACTTAAAATAAAAATATTAAAAAAAAAAAAAAGATTTAAGGTCACGAACATCTTGCAGGACTAGGGGGGATGTTTACTAAACATTCTTATCGTGCGGGGCCGCGGTAGTGTGCCTGTGCCATATAAGGAGTGGGCGGATCAGGCTGAAAAAAGAAAAAAACCGGGAGTAAGCAACCGGACGTGTGCGCGTCGCGCTAATGTGCGGGGGTCGACATTAGCGTGTGGAAAGGCAAAGTGGCGCTCCGTTGGATATAGAAAACAGCAGAGCCATAGTACAACAGTGAAGACACTGACCAATGGTGTAGGGGCCATGGGTTCAATCCCCCATTGTGTGCAAGGAAAAAGGCCAGCTGAGGCAGCAACTGTAATGGGTAAAATTGTTTTAGGAGGCAAATTAATTTGGAACGGCATAAGGCGGCGCACAGTTCTTTTTGGGCGGCATAAGGCGGCGCACTGGTCCTCGGGCGGCAGAAGGCAGCGCGCTGATAGGCACAAGGCAGCGCGCTGATGCACAAGCATAGGAACAGAGCCACAGCACAATGGTTAAAACACTGACCAATGGTGCAGGGATCAGGGGTTCAACCCCTCACAATGCCCAGTGAAAAATGCTTGCTGAGGCAGTATGTATTATGTTGTGGAGTGCTGTAGGAGGCATGATAATTTTATTTTGTTACCACTACTAGCAAACGCACTCTCCCAGCATGTTAACATACGGCAGCCCATAAGGCACATGTTACAGTGCACTGTTCGCCAAGGCACCCTTGAATGTCCCCTATAGGGCACCATGTATGTTGCGACACAGGATAATGTATAGTGCACCCTATATGGATGGCAACCATAAGGTGGCCTACAGGGCGCCCTATAAAGCACCCTCAGAGGCACCTAATGGGTATAGTAAGCTGAGGGTGGTCTTGCCGGCATAGACATATGTACAGTAAATAAAAATAAAGCTGTGGACATCCCTATCAAAGGGCCCCACTGTGGGTTTGAATCCATGACCTCTGGCTGCACAGGCAGTGACATAACCATTGGGCTACAGCTCCATAGCTTTAAGCAAGCCCCTGGCTGGCTGCAGATAGCCTACACGTCACCTCACAGACAGTCTGCTGGTGTAAACAGGATAGGGTAGGCCACCCGTACCCATGATGCACTGCACATGCAAATTAGCTGTCCGCAGATGGACACAAGATGGGGAATGCACCCCCACAGCACCTCGGCCCTGTTGGGGGAAGTGACCAGGTGCACCCACACAGCACCTTGGCCTAGTAGGGGGCACTGACCGGGTGTTTTACTGGCACAGAGTAGCCACACACCGTTACATCGTGCGGGTACTGTGCTCACCCTGAGTGTGCAATGAGGCGCCCAGGACCAGGTCCACAACACCTTCCATGGCTGATGGAGGCCAAGTGGGAGTTCCAAAGCAGTGGTAATGTGTAAGATAGCTAGTTTCTGCACAAACATCATGGATATCCCTGTCAGGCACAGCCCCCATTGGGGGCCCCCCCCGGCAGCAAACATGGTCCCCCATCAAGAGATCCACACTCTACCTCCCTGCAAAGGTGGCAGTAGAGGGCAACAGCAACCCCAGTCCTGCTAAGGAACACCCCCCCCACAGGGCAGCTCCATACACAGCCATGACACAATAGCAGACAGACATAAGCCCAGGATATGGTAAGCTGCACTCCACCACCAGATATTCCCCCACAGCAAGCCAACAGCCACTGCACCCTGCAAGCCAATCCAGCAAGACACATACCAGCTACAAGCAGTCTGTTGGTTAGTCCATAGTGCATGTTCCCAATGGAGATGCATGCACCCAGAACTGGGCTGTCTGCATACACAGCAAGCAGATAGATCAGTGACTGGGCCCCAAATAGAAACCCATATCTATCACATGAGAGGACTACTATACAGCACTATGGGGGTGCCTAGCCATGCTGTGGTCACTGCACAGTCAGGGTGAGCGTGATCTCCCAGAAGGACATGCTTTGGCCACCCTGTCTGTGTAGGTGGTGGCCGGACACTACAATGTCCCAGCCAATGCCCTATGCCCGGTGCAGATGCATCCTGGCCAGGCCACCCTGTCCTGGCTATACCCATGGTACCTTGCACCTCATTATGCACATTGGCTGGCCAATACTGGCAACAGTGCTGGCAGTGTGGGCTGTGGAAGGGGCTTGCAGCCAACACCCACTGTATAGACAGACACACACTTCCACACCTATGCCATCATGGTGCTACGATTGAGGGGGTAATTAGCCTTGCCCACCAAACCGGTCCTGAGCATGGCAAGGCATGGATATGGTACGCATTACAGCTGGTGGTCACTCCCCAGGGTGGTAAACACTGTCAGAGGCCAGGCCTGGAGCACACCCCGCAAACACCTAACAGATTGTTTGGATGGGGTCAACTAGCAGTATGTACGTAACGTATGGATATCTATCTGCCTGTGCTCCTAGCAAACGTCTCAGAGCTGCTTACCGTATACCTCAGGTGCAGGGTGACATTGGTAAGTTATGCAAGTGCTAGTTTTGGGTGCTGCATGCAGGGTCCAATGTTCTGCCTTTCCAGGAGACATTGGCCAATGGGGCCTGTGGGTGTGGGTGTGGGTGTGTCTGCCCTTGATGGCTGCTGCTTTACGGCACAGATTCCCAACTCCAGTCCAGGTTTGCATCACACTGTTCGGGTTTTCCTGCTGTCCCTCATGAATATGCATGAGCTACATCTACATGCCATGGGGGTGGTGCATAGATATACAGCACAGGCATTTGTATGAGTGGCATCATGGAACCTGACTGGTGCGTGCCCCACCAGGACTGCATTTGCGTGATTCTGCTCTAGGTACTGCCCCTGTTCATGGTGTCTGTGCTCCGTGGGGTAAAAGATAGACGTATTGCCATTGCATATGTCCTCGCCAGGAAAGGTGTGCCCTTACTAACACTGTTTACTTGGGGGAAAAATATGTGGGCAAGATTGGCAGTTGCCCCAGTTGGGCTTTGAACCTGTGGCCTTCTGCTCTTGCATGCAGTGTCTGTGTGCACTGCACCACCGTGTAGCTACAGATTGGGTGGATTCCCTGGAATGTCCATGACTGTGGATCCGACAGGGCCTGTCTGTTGCAGTCTGTTGCAGTGGACGGTGGCAGCCTGCACATAGCTAGGCCTCTGTCTTCTGTCGCTAGCAGCCACTGCCCCCTGCACCACATGTACTCGTCCGCCAACATGCTCCCATACAAAGCAGGTGACCTGATTGGAATGTGGCAGTACGGGACTGCATTTGGGGTACTTGGCTGTGGGTAATGCCCATTGTTGTGGTGTGTGCGCGTTGTTGGTTAAAATATGGGTGTTTTCCCCATGCTTCTGTCCCCTGCAATACAGGGGTGTCTGCGCTATCTGTGTTTAGTGGTGGGTAAAATATAGGAACTGGGATGGCAAGTGCCCCAGCTAGGCTTTGAACCCCTGACCCTCTGGTCTTAGAGGTACTGACTCTGTCCGCTGCACCACACTATGGCCACTGAGACAGTGCAGCCCCTGGAGGTAGTAAGCCTGGCAGGATGGAGTCACAAACCCTGCTCTACGCAATTTTACTGTGGGCATATGCACCCTGTCTGGTGGCAAACGTGCACATAAACCCCGGAATTGACCACGGGAAATGGGGGACACAATATCACCACGCTGGGCAACAGTGATATTAATGGGCAACCATAGCAAACACTCCGAGGAAAGCTCCAGAAAAGGAAATGTTTTTCGGAAGTGTCTCCGCTCCGTAGACCCTTCCAATATTCATCTCTTTTTTCTGGAGCTTTGCTGGGTGTGTTTTGTATATTTGCCCATCACTATAACTGTTACCCAGCTGGATTTCTATTTTTAATATCATTGTTGTGGTCATTTTCGGGTTCTATTTGCAATTCTGTTCTGTGCACATATTTCACACTGCTCACGTTTTTTAGGTTTCCCCGGTTTTCCTGTACATTGCTAACGGAAATGGTTTCTCTTCCCTTTAAATGCCCTCTACCGCGAGTGTTTCACTCGCGCTATTTTTTACATGAAAATTCGGGCCCGATACTGTGCGGGGAGCCTCTCCCCTCCCACTCTCCACCCATTGACCCCGTCCCTCCGCCCCTCCGGAGCCTTCCTCCGCCCTCCTTTAGCCGTTCCACGCCTCTATCGGACATTTGCGGGCCCGCACTTGCACGGGGCCCGTTAGTGTGCCGCGTACCTGTACGGGGGTGACACGCACGTGTGCGGGGCGTTTAAACGCGTTTCTGCGCGTTTCAATGCCGCATTGCCGTGCGCTATTTTGCGGCGGTCAAATTTGCGAACTTTAGTAAACATCCCCCTAGATCTTTTTGGGCATCATTCTTATCAGGAGTTGGAGGCCCCTTCTGTCTTTTTTTTTATTGAATTTAAAGAATACATTCAAACAAGTGAATGAAGGCAAATCGATAAAAAGGAAACAAACAGACATAAAAGCAAATACAACAAAGTTATATCAATACATTTACCATAATCAGCCCACAAATTTAAGAGGAGAAGCATCAGGAAAATATATAAATACATAATAGGAAATTATCCAATAACATGGCAGTGCGAGACTTATGTGTCAGCCATATGAGACGCGGGATCAACAATTGGTTCCTCCCTAGCTAACAGAAACTCCAGCAGCTGGTGGGGCTCAAAAAACAGAAATAATTTTTCTTTATAAGATATACGACATCTAGCTGGAAACTTCAACAAAAATGTCCCGCCGAGGGAGAGTACTCTGGGCTTAAGATCCAGAAATTCCTTTCTCCTCAGCTGGGTACCCCTAGCAAGGTCAGGAAAAATATGGACATTAGAGCCCGTAAACTGCTCACTGAAATTCCTAAAATATAACCGAAGAATTAAAGCTTTATCGGTTTCAAGGGCCAATGTAATAAGGAGAGTAGTACGGGCAGTGACCAACTCTAGGGAACTCTCCAGAAACCCCGTAAGGTCTCCGGGAACCCCAAGAGCTCCACTACTAACTCCCTGGATACCCTTACCCACAGATAGATACTGAACCCTGGTTAATGGTTGGAGATCCTCCCTGGAGATCTTCAAGACCTCCTAGAAGTACCTACGAACCATTTCCAGGGGGGAATGTAATGGAGATATAGGAAAATTAATCAGTCTTAAATTGTTCTTCCGGACTTGATTCTCAAGATATTCCATCCTCCTAAAAGTTACACTCCGATCTTTAATGTGAGCACAGTGTAAATCCTGAAGTTGCTCCAGTTCTCCACTCAGCCGGGCCAGCTTCCCCTCCTGTTTCTTTTGAACTCTGGAAACCTCTTGCAAATCTATACGTAAAGTCTTAATTTCAGTACTCACAGATGCAGCAATTGTCGCAAGGGACGAATTCATTGTAGAAATAGTGTCCCACAGCACCTCTCTAGTGTAACTCTAGAGGGCCTCACTAGCCCACCAGCACCTGCAGTAACCAACGGGGAAGATACCACCTGGGTAGGGCTGACCCTTAATTGAGAACCAGCCTCCGCTCGTATGTCAACTCCAAGAGCCCCACACGGATCAGCAAAGCCAGCACCGGATCCCTCTACACCTCCCTGCACTGGATGCTGGTCATTATGCCGGAAGGAAGCACTCCTCTGTCAGCAGTAACGCTTCGGGGGCATGGCAGGGGGGCCCGCTGTTCTGGGGATAAGAACACCCCAGATGTGCTCAGGTCCAGTGAGAGCACCGCACCCGCCGAAGACACCGCTCCAACTCCTGGGGCAGTAAATCCACACATCTGCAATGTTTTCTGGGCGGCGCAGGTGGAAAGAGCCTCACCCGAGGGTAGGTAGGCTTGCTTTCGCTTTCTTCTGCCCATAGCAGCTCCCAGCAGCAAAAAACGCCAACACAGCACGCCGCCGAAGTGAGACTGCTCACCAGGAGTATCTCACTGCCTCCATCTTGTCTCTCCCCCCTTCTTCTGTCTTTTTGAGCCAGATGGAAAAATTTGAGTGTCAGTTTTCTCAGCCATGTTAAAACATACCACTAAATAAATAAATAAATAGTTTAAATTAATTTTAGAAATTAGGGGTAGCAGAAGTGGATTCCACAGAGCAATGGGCTCAAGCAGCCATCTTAGAGAGCTCCAGATTCCTACTACATTGTAGCAGGGCCAGTCCAAGAGTTTCTACCACACTAGGCAGAAACCCCAGCCTCATTTTGGTGGCTTGTCTTTATCTTTATTAACACTTGATATACTGCCCTAGACTTTAGGGTATCAGAGCAGTTTACAATTTCTAAAAAAAGGCTGTATAGAAAATAGAAAAAAACACCATAATTACGCTATATACTTTTTAAGATATGGTGGCCAGAACTGCACACAATATTGAAGGTGTGGTTGCACCATGGAGTGATGCAGAGGCATTATAATATCCTTTGTTTTATTCTCCATTCCTTTACTTATGATTCCAAGTATTCTATTTGCTATTTTGGCTGCTGCTGCACACTGGGTGGAGGGTTTCAACATATTATCCACGATGACGCCTAAATCCTTTTCCTAGGTGGTGGTTCCTAATGTGGAACTTTGCATCATGTAACCATAGTGCATAAGTGCATAATTGTGCACTTGTCCACATTAAATTTAATCTGCCATTTGGATGCCCAGTCTCCTAATTTGTCAAGGTCCTCTTGCAATTTTTCACAATCCTCTTACGTTTTAATAACTTGGAATAATTTTGTGTCATCTGCAAACTTGATCACCTCACTCGTTATTCCCATTTCCAGGTCATCTATAAATATGTTAAAAAGTAGGGGGCCCAACACAGATGCCTGTGGTAATTCACCATTCACTTTTCTCCATGGAGTAAATTGGCCATTTCCCCCGACTCTCCATTTTCTATCTTTTAACCAGTCTCTAATCCACAATAATACACTGATTCCTATTCCATGACTTTTTAATTTCCCCAAGAGTCCCTCATGAGGAATCTTGTCAAAGGCTTTCTGAAAATCTAGAGACACTATGGGCCTGATTCTGAGATGCAGGTTGCAGAGGACGTGCAGCCCCGCAAGCTGTCCTGGCCCGATTCCCCCTCTGGCTTTCCCCATATGTCCTGAGCAGCAGGATGGGGAGAACTGGTGGGTGATGGGCCAGCCCGGCAGGATGTACAGGGCCGATTCAGGCATTGGCCCTGTATGTCCTGCAGGGTCCATGATGAATGACCCCGCAGTCGGGCAGTGGGGAAAAGGGGGGAGCCTACAGGGAAGATATTCTCGGGTCCAATTCTGGTTACCCCGGGAATGTTTTGTTCTCACAGTCCAGAATCGGGTCCTAATGGACCTATCTTGCTCATGGCTGTCCAGATGGCCCGGATGTGCCCCTTCATGAATCAGGCTCTACATCCACTGACTCGCCTTTATCTACCTGTTTATTCGCACCTTCAAAAAAATATAACAGATTAGTGAAACAGGACTTATTTTCGTTAAATCCATGTTTGCTTTTTCCCAGTAAACCATGACTATCTACATTTTATTCTTTTTTTATGCAATTTTACAAATAAACATATCAAGCAAAAACAACTTGACTGCAAAGAGAAATGAAGCAGATAAAGCACAGTTACTTACCTGTAACAGGTGATCTCTGGGAACAGCAGGAATTAGACCTCACATATGGGGTACGTCGGTTCCAATGGAGCCTGCGCGGGAACGCTCCCCAGCTTCCCAAAAAGGAAAGCTTTTGGGAGCATCCCACAGCGCCTGCGCGCTGCCTTCCCGCCTTTCCTAACCAACTCTCCTCAGTTTGAGTTTAAAGCTGAGACAATAGAGAGAGAGAGAGGAAAGGAAAGACAGAGAGAGATACAACTCCTAGGGGAGGTGGGAGGGTTGTGAGGACTAATTCCTGCTGTTCCCAGAGATCACCTGTTACAGGTAAGTAACTGTGCTATCTCCAGGAACAAGCAGGAATGAGTCCTCACATATGGGGACTCCCTAGCTAAGATGCCTGGGAGATTCCAAAGGGTATGAGACCCTGAAGGGTTCCTCGTCTTCCTATGGATCTCAGGCATCCATTCAGGGAAGGAGGGCAGGAGTTGTTCAAGAATGGAACAGGTGTCTGAGGACAGCCTGACCAAACAAGGCATCCCGGCGGGAGTCCTTGTCCAAACAGTAATGGGCTGTGAAGGTATGAACCGAGGCCCAGGTGGCCGCTCGACAGATCTGGTCGATGGACACAGAATGAAGATGAGCCATAGAGGTGGCCATGGCCCTCACATTGTGAGCTGTGACATGGCCCTCCAGTGAAAGGTTCTTACTCTGGTAAGCAAAAGAAATACACTGAGCAATCCAATTGGACAGAGTTCTTTTAGAGACTGGAGGTCCTAAATGAGAAGGATCAAAAGCAACAAAAAGCTGGGAAGACTTTCTATGTTGCTGTGTCCTGTGTAAGTAAAAAGCAAGAGCTATTTTACAATCTAGAGTATGAAGGTTCCTCTCTGCACTGGATGCATGAGGAGCTGGAAAAAAGACAGGTAAATATACCTCTTGATTAAGATGAAAAGGTGAGACCACTTTAGGCATAAAGTGAGGATTTGTCCTAAGGACTACCTTATCATGATGGAACCTTGTATAAGGTAGATTAGCCACTAAGGCCTGCAGTTCACTGATGCGGTGAGCAGAAGTGATTGCAATAAGGAAAATAACCTTCCAGGAAAGAAATTTCAAGGAGGTAGTGGCTAAGGGTTCAAAAGGTGGCTTCATAAGCTGACCAAGAACCAAGTTTAAGTCCCATGCCACCGGAGGAGGTCGAATGGGAGGTTTAGTTAAAGTTAGGCGTCTCATGAATCTTGCAATAAGAGGATGAGAGGAAATAGGTTGTCCATTGAGAGGCTTAAGGGAGGCTGCAATAGCACTCAAATGGACCCTTACTGAATTCGTTTTAAGGCCTGCATTGGAGAGATGCAGGAGATATTCCAATAGAGAATTCACAGGAAGTGCCAGAGGGTCAAGACCCTTTTGAGCACACCAAATGGAAAATCTTTTCCACTTAAAAGCATAGGAACGCCTAGTGGAAGGTTTTCTGGAAGCATGGAGGATATCCTTCACTTGCTGAGAAAGATTGAAGTCTTGAAGGTCTAGGCCTTCAGTAACCAAGCTCTGAGGTGAAGGGACTTGGGATTTGGATGCCACAAAGTCCCTTCCTCCTGGGACAGAAGGTCTGGCGCAGCTCCCAAGTCCAGGGAGGGGGCTTGGGAGAGATGCAGAAGTAGAGGGTACCACACTTGGCGTGGCCAGCGTGGAGCTATGAGGATCATAGATCCTTGATCCCTCTGGAGTTTGAACAGAGTCTTGGGAATCAAAGGAATGGGTGGAAAGGCATACAGGAAGCCCTGACCCCAATGAAGGAGGAAGGCATCCTTGGCCTGAACTCCCTGACACGGAATTCTGGAACAGAACCGGGGAAGTTTGGCATTCCACGGACTTGCAAAGAGGTCTATGTCCGGGGTTCCCCATTCCTGGAAGATTCTGAGTACCTGATCCATGTGCAGGGACCATTCGTGTGGAAGCAGAACTCAACTGAGTCTGTCTGCCCAAGAGTTTTGGATTCCTGGGAGGTATACTGCCAGGAGATGGATTTGATGCTCTCTGGTGAAGGCCCACAATCTTAGAGCTTCGTTGCAAAGCGACAGAGAGCCAGTTCCTCCTTGCTTGTTTATGTAAAACATGGCTACTTGATTGTCCGTATGAATGAGGACTGTCTTGTAGCTGAGGAGGGTATGAAAGACCTTGAGAGCTAGGAACACTGCTCGAAGTTCCAAGTGGTTGATATGAAGAGAGGTCTCCTGTGGGTATCAAGTGCCTTGGGTGGAGAGGTCTTGTAGATGAGCTCCCCAACCTGTTTGAGAGGCATCTGTTGTGAGGGTTGCTTGGGGCAACAAAGGTTGGAAGGGGGACCCCAGCAACAGATTTTGAGTGGACATCCACCATTGGAGAGACCAAAAGAGATGTTTGGAGGTTGCAATTTGGTCTGAGAGAGCTCCTGAAGCTTGAGTCCACTGGGTGGACAAAGTCCATTGAGCTGCTCTCATGTGTAGGCGAGCATAGGGTACCACATGTACTGTGGAAGCCATATGGCCTAGCAGCTGTAGCATCTCCCTGGCAGTTAAGTGACTCTTTGACTGAATCTGGGAAGCTAACTGCACTAGACGTTGACAACGGGCCTGAGGAAGGTAGGCCCTTGCAGAAGTGGTGTCCAACCAGGCCCCTATGAATTCCAGGGACTGAGTAGGGGTGAGCTGGGAATTTGGGAGGTTTACCACAAGTCCCAGGTATTGCAGAATGCACCTGGTGAGGTTCAGGGAGATCTGAGCCTCCGACTGGGTTGGAGCTTGGATGAGCCAGTCGTCCAGATATGGGAAGACAAATATTCCCAGAGTGCGTAGAAATGCAGCAACTATTACCATGCATTTGGTGAACACTCTTGGAGCAGAGGCTAGACCGAAAGGAAGCACTCTGTATTGGTAATGTTTTCCCTGGAAAAGAAAACGTAGGAATTTTCTGTGAGATGGGATGGATGAGGACATGAGTGTACGCATCCTTGAGATCTAGAGAACAAAGCTAATCCTGACTCTGCAGGTATGGAAGGAGAGTGCCTAGAGAAAGCATCTTGAACTTCTCCTTGCATAGGAATTTGTTCAATTCTCTGAGATCTAGAATGGGTCTGTATCCCCCTGTTTTCTTTGGAATGAGAAAATAGGGGGAGTAAAACCCTGACCCCTGTTGAAGAAGAGGAACTTCTTCTATGGCCCTCTGGGCCAGAAGGGTAGTCACCTCCTGATCCAGAAGGTCGAGGAGAGATGTGGGAGAATTGAAATGTCTCACCATGGTGTAGGGAGGAAGGTCTGAGAAATGAAGTTTGTAGCCCTCTCTTATGATGGAGAGGGTCCACTGCTCTGATGTGATTTGCTCCCATCTGGGAGCAAAATGAGCTAACCTTCCTGGAATGGTGAGAGGTTCTGGCTGTGGTAGAGCCAGAAAGGTTAAGTTCTCTAGTATCAAGTCAAAAACCCTGAGGGTGTTGGGACTGCTGGGCTGTAGCAGTCCCTGCAGGTTTAGGCCTGGCCTGTTTAGGTTGCTGACGCTTAGTAGCAAAGCGACCTGTAGAAGATTGATGGCCAGAAGTGGAAGGAAATCTGCTCCTTTTGTAAAAAGACTTTTTGAAAGGTTTTTTCTTGGCTGGAATGGAGATTGACTTGGAAAGTCTATCCAGAGCAGAATTCTCTGCATCCATTTGAGTGGCTTTTATTTGCCACTCTTTGCCAAAAAGATTTTCACCCGTACAGGGCAGATTTCCTAAGCCATCCTGAACCCAGGGTTCTAGATCAGAAGCCTGGAGCCAAGCAATTCTGCGAGCAGCTATGACAATGCCTGAGGCTCTGCTGGCACCTTCAAAGGAGTCAAAGGCTGCCCTGTTGGAAAACTTTGAAATGTCTTGAGTATGCTTAAGCCAAAGGAGGAACTCATCCCTTTTATCCTCTGGAATAAAAGGGGGAAAGTTGTGCAGCTTTTGTGCAACTTCCTCTAGAAACATACCCATATAAAGGCTATATGAGTTGATTCTGGCAATAAGCATGCTGGCTTGGAAGATTTTCCTACCAAAAGCATCCAAGGTCCTGCATTCTCTTCCTGGAGGAGCAGAAGAGTGTCTTTTAGTACTCTTTATCCTTTTCATAGCTGACTGCACCACAATGGAGTGGTGAGGAAGCTGAGTTTTCTGAAATCCAGGACAAGGAGGGACACGGTACATAGTGTCCAATCTGCGAGAATGAGGAGAAAGGGTGAGAGGAGTCTCCCATAAGTCAATCATATGTTCATGAAGAATTTCATGAATTGGCAAGGTGACTGCCTCTCTGGGAGCCTTAGAGTATCCTAAAATATCTAATTTTTTTGCTCTAGGCCAGGGGTGTCAAACTCAAATACACAGTGGGCCAAAATGTAAAACTTGAACAAAGTCGCGGGCCAGCATTGAACAAATGAACCTTTTAATATGGACCCAAACAAGATTTGCTTTAACATTGAATATGAAGCAACACTTATTACTATACAATTTATAACTTAATAGTTCAGATATGCAAAAACCAATTTCAAATTAAAAAAAACATCAATGACATTCATTTATTAAATAAGATTTAAATAATAATAAATAATAATTTTTAAAATAAAATAACAATAATAAAATTAATCAACCATTCAAGCCCATGTCTTGGAGTAGCAAGAAAAAGTGCATAAAGAAAACGTTAATTATTGCTCAGTTTGCTGCACACTGATCTAATCTGATGTGCCCAAGCCAGATACCTGGCATCTCTTCTTGGATGATAGTTCATCAATGTCTGGGCTCAGGCTTTGAGCTGAGGAAATCCTCAGTATCGAGCGAAGGTGTTCATCAGTCAGACGTCTCCTGTGAGATGTTTTGGTCATCTTCATCGAGGAGAAAAGTTGCTCACATAGATAAGTGCTGCCGAACATGGAGAGCATCTGAGCAGCTTGGGTGCGGAGCTGAGGCATTGTGTCAGGGATGAACTGTGGAAACTGGGCGGCGCCCACAGCATCATACTTTGACTTCAGCGTGTCATTACACTGGAGTTCAATTAGCTCCATTTGGAGGTTGGTTGGTGCGTTTTCCACATTAACTGCAAAGGGATTACTGAGCAGTTCAAACCTACATTTCTGGACATCAAAGTCGGCAAATCGCCGGCTAAACTCAGCGCCAAGTACACTGAGTTTTTCAGCAAACTGTGCGCATGGGAACAAGTTGGTAAAGAACTGTGTTTTCATGGTTTGGCAGCAGGGAAAATGGCCAAGGTTTCCTTGCAGCACCTGATTCTCCCACAGGCACAGTTTAGTTTTAAAAGCCCTCACTGCAGCATACATGTCTGTGATGATGCGCCCCCGCCCCTGAAGCTGCAGGTTCAGCGCATCGAGATGGCTCGAGATGTCACACAGAAAGGCCAGCTCACACAGAAACGTTTTCTCCCGAAGCTCTGCTGTGTCCTTCCCTTTGCTTTCCAGAAACTGACATATTTCCTCATGCAGCTCAAAACATCTATTCAGTACTTTTCCTCGGCTTAACCATCTCACCTCTGTGTGATACGGCACGTCTGCGTATTCCGAACCACACTCCTCCAGAAAAGACTTAAACTGGCGGTGATTCAGACCTTTGGCTCTTATAAAGTTAACTACTTGTGTTACTGTGGTCATAACATGTTCCATCTTTAGGGCTTTGCCACACAATGATTCCTGATGTATGATGCAGTGATAAACAGTTAGTTCACCTGCACAGTTCTCTTCCTGCATCTTCTCCCGGACCCTGCCCACCAGTCCACTTGTTTTACCGCACATCGCTGGCGCACCATCTGTCGTTAATCCCACGAGTTTATCCCACGGCAGCTTTATTTCAGTTACGCATTTGGAAACCTCCTCAAAAATTTCCTTTCCTGTGGTTGTGCCATGCATTGATTTGAATCCCAATAGCTCCTCCGTAACACACATATTTGAGTCCACTCCACGGATGAAGACTGACAGCTGAGCAGTATCAGATGCGTCGCTGCTCTCATCCACAGCAAGGGAGAATGCAACGAAATCTTTTCCCTTTTCCAAAAGCTGGTCATACAGATTGGTGGCAAGATCACATGTGCGATCAGCTACTGTGTTTCTGCTCAGGCTCACGTTTGAAAAGGCTTGCTTTTTCTCTGGGCACACGATGTCACAAACTTTCAACATGCACTTTTTCACAAACTCTCCCTCATTAAAGGGCCGGGCTGATTTTGCGATCTCTGCTGCCACAATATAACTAGCCTTTACAGCAGCCTCACTTTGTGATGTGGCTTTTTTGAACATATTCTGTTGTGAAACCAAACTTCTTTTCATCTCCTCCACTTTCTGGCTCCTTTGAGTCATGTCCAGGTCCTTGTACTTGTCATGGTGTTTTGTTTCATAGTGTCGTCGAATGTTATACTCCTTAGTTATAGCCACGTTGACTCCACAAATCAGACAAACAGGTCTGTCTTTTACATATGTAAACAAATATTCTGTCTCCCACCTGTCCAGAAAGTTCCTGTTGTCTGCCTTTCTTTTTGCCATTTTTGGGAAGGGGTTCCACAGTGACAGTTGTAGCTTGAGATCGCTATGACTTCTGTCACACAGGAGAGGGCGTTTCTGGGACCTGTCCTGATTGACGCGCCAAAACAACAGCAAGGCATTATGGGATTTGTAGTATTAGCGATGAATGAATGCGCTGTATAATACCGGCGGGCTAGCTCTAGTAGTCATTTGGTATAGCCTCGCGGGCCAAATATAATTACACTACGGGCCAAATTTGGCCCGCGGGCCAGAGTTTGACACCTATGCTCTAGGCTCTGTTTCAGAGGTTACTGAAATAGAGAGTCCTTTAGCCACTTCTATTATGAAGTCTTGAAAGGACAAATCCTCTGGAGGAGACATTCTCCTTTTTGGAGAAGTAGGCTCCTCAGGAAGGGTAATGGATACTTCAGGAGACTCATCTGATGAATCAAAATCATCAGAGGAATCGAAGTATCGTCTGTCTGCTTCCAATGATCGATACGCGTATCGATCGGTACCGACATCGGGCGTCCCCGGTACCGGATCGGTACCGAGAAATAGCCCTGGACAGGGAACCTGAGTCGGTATCCTGGCCGATGTCGATGCAGTCGGTACCGGTATCGGTGCTGGTACCGGTACCGGCGCCGGTACCGACAACGGAACTCGTTGCGGTACCGTCGGCGTCGCAGCTTTAATAAAAGCCATTATAACCTGCTGCATGGATTGAACAGTGTGATCCATGGATGCCAGGACTGCCTGGATGTCGGTACCGGGAGATTGTGCCGGTACCCCAGAGCAGTCTAACAGGTGATCGGTCGAGGCCATGCCATCGATGTCAACCTGTAACCCCATAGGAGGAGCTTTGGAAGCCGGAGCTTCCCGCCGGGGTTGTTTGGCTGGGGCAGGATCCTCGAGGGCAAGCCCGGAGGCATCTCGATGCTTAGAGGGAGATTTGCCCTTCAAGGACCTGCTAGGATTATGTTTGGTTACCTGAGACCCATTGGGAGAGGAAGACCTGGAAGATGTTGATGCCACCGCCGGTGCATCCGTGGGAAACAGCACATGGAGCTTGGCTGCTCGGTTCTGCAACCCTCGTTTAGACATTAGAGAGCAGGACTGGCAATTCGGAATGGAGTGTTCAGGACCCAAACATTTAAGACACCATTCATGGGCATCTGTAACAGAAATTGTACCGCTACACTTAGTGCATTTTTTGAACCCGGAGGCTGGTTTTTCCATGAGGGAAAAGTTTCTTGTGGGCCTGGAGGCCTAAGAAGAAAAATACACCAAGGGGCTTGTTTATAAAGCCGCGGTAGTGGTTCGCGATCGCGATCGCAGCCGCGGCCCCATTGAAATCAATGGGGCCGCGGCTCCGATTACGATCGCAAACCGCTACCGTGGCTTTGTAAACAAGCCCCCAAGTGAGGAAAAAAAAAATATATATATATATTTTTTTTTAGAAGAAAAGAAATAAAAGACCGGCGGTACCGGTCCGGCGTCGGGGAAGGCAGACACGCGACCAAAGAAATAAATTAAAATAAAGAACTTCTTCAGCGGTGACAGGAACACGACCTGCTGGCTCCGCGGAAAAGAAGAACTGAGGAGAGTTGGTTAGGAAAGGCGGGAAGGAAGCGCGCAGGCGCTGTGGGATGCTCCCAAAAGCTTTCCTTTTTGGGAAGCTGGGGAGCGTTCCCGCGTAGGCTCCGTCTGTACCGACGTACCCCATATGTGAGGACTCATTCCTGCTTGTTCCTGGAGATACTTCCAATCTTACATAATGAAAAATACAATTGAGGTAACACAGAAACATAGAAAAATGACGACAGAAAAACACCACATGGCCTATCTAGTCTGTCCTTCCATATCAGCAACTACAACAATCCCCTTTTTTCCTTTGCCTATTGCTCACAAGTCCTCACACTAATGAGATCCAAGACAAAACTAAGGAAAATAAAAAATATATCAATGTACAGGAAAAGCGGACTATGCTTAAACACTTAAGTTATATAATATCTACAGAGAGACAGATCAAACAACATCACCCCTAGAAGCCACCACAAGGTGGGAACTAATAAAGGTAGCCAAATTGGAAGGGTCATAAAAATATAGGAAATAGAATTCAACTTAATCAAACATTTACCAGGAAATTTAAGGAAAAATAAACCCCCCAACTGAGTCACCCCAGGCCTAAGAACCAGGAACTCCCTCCTCCTTTTCTAAGTATCCCAGCTCAAATCTGGAAACATACGGATGGTCAGTTCTTTAAACAAAACAGATCTTTTGCTGAAATACATCTTCAACAGCCATTCTCGGTCAGAGACCAATGCCAATGAAATCACCAGAGTAGCTAAAGCAACAGAGACAGAGATCGAAGTGTCCAATAGGTCCGATGCATTCAATATATCCAGGGAACCAGACTCTGGAGAAGCTTTCACATTAGATTTTCCATCTTTCTTCCCAGCAGGCATATAAAAGACTGGCTGTGGAGTGGAGGAGTGGCCTAGTGGTTAGGGCAAGGTACTTCAGGCCAGAAAGTCGGGGGTTCAAATCCCACTAGAGGACAGCAACCTTGGGCCGGAAGGACTGGGGTTTCTAGTCCCACAGGTGCTCCTTTTGGTCTTGGGCAAGCTACTTAACCCTCCATAGCCCATGTTCCCTGTAAAATAGCTATCTCCAAGTTATAATGCCCTGTTCAATGTAATTTCAGTTTGTTTAATGTAAACCGCACTGATGCATAAGAGCGCGGTATATAAGAGAATAATAATAAATAAAAAACTTTAGAAAGCGGTGGATGGTATTCCAAAGGAACTCCAAGAGCTTCCACCAAATACGTTTTAAAGATGTCTCGTGCTGAAATCATAGGGGAGTGGGGAAAGTTCAACAGTCTCAAATTTGTAGATTTAAACTGATTTTCCAACATCAAAAGCTTTATTCTTTGGCCAGACAGATCCTTAGTAACCATCGAACACCGTTCCTCCACTTGTGAGACCTTATTTTCCAAAGTGGAAATCTGAGTGTGAGTCCCAGCCATAGAATCCATACATTTCTGCACCGCCCCTGCATTCACATGAATAAACTGTAAAGTGATGTTTGTTTGAGCAACTAAACACTCACCGAGTTTTGTAAGGGCCATCCAAATCAAATCCAATGTAAAATTATCCAGTTTTACCAAAGAAAAGGGGGCAATAGCAGCTTGCTCATTGTTGGCCACAACAGGACTCACCAGAGCACCTGGTTCCCACTCCGCCGACTTGCTTCCTTGGGAGTCTCAAAGTCCTGCTCCCTCTTCCACGCCTGCAGTCACAAAAGGTCTCCCAGGGCCCACCTCCACTGCATGCACTTCCAGCATGCTCCACCCCCCCCCCTCCCCCCAACGAGGGCACAGCCTTCCCTGCAATGAGACCTTGTACCTCAGGCGAGCTCAAGCACAGAAAATCAGCAGGAACAGCAGGTGGGAGCTGCAGGTCCAGGGTAAGATCACAGCCTGAGGACGATGCCGGCTGGACTACCTAGTCCTGGCATCAACACAGCCAGGCATTTTTCCCCGGTTTCCTCCAAGTGCTCCAAGCGCAGCTGCAAAAAAGAATCCATCAGACCAACTGAGGTAAAAAAATGAAGGGGACTGTGATGGTTGGGGCGGAATCCCTCAAAGCTTCCACTTACGTTTCGGCATCAGGAAACACAGCCCGCTCAGGCAGTAGTCATCTTGGATCCTCTCCACATTTTATTCTTTATAATGATTTCTACTTTTTACCAGGGACTAACTCCAAGCTCACTAGTCTGTAGTTTCCTGGATCTCTCCTGGAATTCTTTTTAAAAATTGGTTTTTGCACTGGCCACTCTCCAATCTTCAGGTATTACAGATGATTTTTATGATAGCTCCCAGATTACTAATAGTAAGTCTGCAATCACATATTTCAGTTCTTTTAGCACCCTGGGATGTATACTATCCAGTCCAAGTGATTTGTTACTCTTCAGTTTCTCAAATAGATGTACTGTATTATATCTTCCCAGTTTATTGAGATTTGTTTCAATTCCTCTGATACAAAAGACTGCTGGGATGCTGAGTGTGAGATCACTTTTTGTTTTCTTTTTAACATAACAGGTCATCAGTTCTTTTTCTCCTTCATATTTTCCTTTTTCTTTTTGGGTTATGCTTTTTTTTTCGGGGGGGGGGAGGCACTTATTCTAGTAGCAGGGATAATTAAAGAGTAGCAGACGACTATACTGCATGTGTATGATCACATATTAGTTTGTTTTCCTTTTTACCTCTGTGCCTTAATATACAGCATTGTATATGTTTTGATGCCTGTAAATGCTACAAGTTTTATATTGCATTGCATTTTTTTCCCTCTGGGTCTGTCTTGATTACTGGCAAAGGGCAATTAAAAAAAACACAAAGGGGCTTGTTTACAAAGCCACGGTAGCGGTTTCCCATTGTTATTGGAGCCGTGGCCCCATTGATTTGTAAACAAGCCCCAAAGTACGTAAAGGCAGCTCTTTAGCATAGCACTGCATCAATATTGCTCTTCATAGCAATAAAGTATCGGTAAGAACACCACTGTGAATGAGAAATTATAACAATGGAAAGCTAAAAAGCTGATTAGATCTTACTGCCTTGACTTTACCTAGAAATATGGAAATCAAATATGACAAAGGCATATGGCTATTAGACCCATCTAATCTGCTCATGTTTATTCTAAGTGAAATGCTATAGATCAAAGTTGATCTGGTTTCCATTTGAGCTGTTCTACTAATGACAACAAGAGTTAGCTAATATTCTGTTTTTAAAATAATATCTGCATTTACATTTAAATGAAATGTGTAGCGCATTTTATTTTTGCCAAAGTACATAATACATTGCAGGGTATTAGAAAAATAAAGCCAGGACAATCAGAAATAGTATACAGTATAAATGTTAGAATGATAGGACGGATTACAAAACCGGAACATATTACATGGTTGAAATGCCAAAACATAAAGGAAGTGAAAAACTTTAGAAGGAAAAAAAAATCACAAGTTGTTTGGAAAAGGAAGGAGAAAAATAAGAATATAGGGCATTTTGAAAGGAAAAAAGAATTTCTCTGTCATACTGTATATATTAAAAATGTGCTAGATGAAAGAGCTTTAGAGAGGGACAGGCACAGAGCAAATATGATATGCTTAGTAATTGAACAGAGAAGATAGGAGAAAACAAAATCATGCAGAATTCAGTCACAGTTGTTCATAATTTGAATTGGCTGTGTCAGAAGATATAATGAAATAGAGTGATATGGTCAAACTTGCAAACTGAAAAAAAAAATGGTAATACTACTGAGGCATTATAAAAGGTGGCCAAAAGACAAGGAAGAGCTGCTAGTAAATGTATTATTCAGGAATAAAGCAAAATTAAATGAAGCTAGGAAAAAAGGTTAATAAGTAGCAGGCACAGATAACAGAGACACAAAGAACAGACGAGAAAGAGTAACTGAATGTTAACATGAAAATTATTAGCAACGGATGAAGTGAGGACTAAAATCAGAATGGGTAGAAAAAGAAAGAAGGGGAGGGACGGAGATGAAGCAAATAATTTCCAGGTCAATATTCAGCTGCAATAGTCACTCCTTTTAAAGCACTTGATGCTGCAATTGAAATAAAAACAGATATTTGGTGCCGAAGCCTATCTGGTGTCCATTGTGGAATATCCGGTTTTGCTACTGACTGTGTTGGTTATCAGGTTAGTGGCGATATTCAGCCATTAACTGGAAAGCAAATTTGCATAAAGTTAGGATGACCTTTGTTACCTGCCCTAAGTTTATTTGAGCACTAATCAGGTTAGCAGATTGAAAATTACTGCCCACAGACTGTCCAAGTCCTATCTGGACAGTGCTACAATGGTCAGTGGGGATATTCAGCAGCACAGGTAGTGGTGTACCAAGGGTAGGGTGGTGGGTACGGCCCCCCTGGTGTTGGTTGAGAGGGGGTGCACCCCCACTGGGCCACACCACAAGGGAGCATCGGTTGCAAGGGGGGCATGCTGGCTACAAGGGGGGTGCCTGCCCACGTTCAGAAGGGGCTGGGAACACCATGGCTGTCCAGTTAATGCCTCTGAATATCCCTCTCAGTGGGGTTTAACCTGCTAACCAGATAAATTCTTTTGAATATCGGCCTATTCATTCTCACCCAGATTGAGCTTTACTTGATGGAAATCAAGAGATATGTTTAATAGATCCTTGGACATGGGAGAAGTTCCAAAGGATTGGAAAAAGTCTGATGGGGCCCATTTTCACAAAAGTAGTAACAGAGAGGAGGTTAAAAACTAAAGCCTGGTAAACCATATTCAATGGTACGAAAAGTCATGGAGACACTGTTGATGCATGTAAATGTTGCTATTACATATATATGCCTAAAATAAGGGCCAATGTAAGAAAAGCATAGCTTGGGAGGGGGGGGGGTCAGTGCTGCTGCTTCCTGTTAAAAGCAAGTTCATATGGGCTATATTCAGTTTTCTTGTCATTATCTCTAAACGTGTCCGTGGATTATCCCCACACTGTTGCGCTACATTAAACTTAACTATATTATTTTCTCCAAATCTCACTCTCCTATCTCGTGCTCTCACGTCTTCCATCCTCATATTCTTTCTATCAATTAAGCTTTGTCTAGATTAGAACAAGAGTTCTCAACCCAGTCCACAGGACACACCTAGCCAGTCAGGTTTTCAAGATAACCAAAATGAATATACATGACAGAGATTTGCATGCAGTGTATGCAGTTCTTTCTTCTGCATAGTCATTGTGGTTATACTGAAAACCTGACTGACTAGGTGTGTCTGAGGACTGGGTTGAGAATCCCAGGTCTAGGCAAACAAGAGGCCTCTATTCTAGCAATCCTCTGGAAAACAGTTCAAAACCTATATTTCAAATTTGTCTACCCTGATGCTTTTGTTGCATTACTGTGCAATTAGTGCTTGACTTTATTTATTTAATTTATTTATTTAACAGGGTTTTTTAAACTGCTTTATCATTTCAGTCAAAGCAGTTTGCATTGCAACTTAAACTTGGCAATGTACTCGTACATTAAATAGGGACATCAATAACTTTATTTTCTGAGGCAATGGAGGGTTAAGTGACTTGCCCGAGACCACAAGGAGTGCTAGTGGAAATTGAACCCTATTGTTAGTTTCATTGTTATCAGTTGGCATAAAGTAGCTTGGGTAGAGCCTCATGAAAACTTCAAATAAATAAACGTTAGAGAGAGGTGACATTTAAGACACATCATGAGATAGGTAAGAAGGGGATCAGGCAGCTTATGTACTGAGGATGTGAATGGCAATAATTTTCGTTTGTGCTCGTGTTCATAACAGTTGGCCTTGATATTTGTTTTCAGATTCTAAAAACTTGGATTCCTTTGTTTCATTTAAGTCCATTAAGGTCAATGGGGCAAGCAATTTTGCAGCTCAACCTCAGCCTCATTGATGCCTATACACCCCCCCCCCCCCCCCCCAGCTGTCTGGTCTACCAGAGCATCCAACATCCCAAGAGGAGAAAGAACAACCACAAGTCTCAACCCTTTAAGTCAGTGCTTCTCAACCAGTGTGTCTTGGAAATGTCCTTAGTGTGCCTTGGTGGTGACAGCCAGAGATGCGACTAGGCTCATATGCACTTGCCTCATCTCAATTAGACAGTACCCCTGAGAATAGCCATTTGCTTCCTGGTCAGCCCCATCCCTCTCAAGCATAACACAGAGACCAGGAGAGAACAAGCTAAGCTTGGAGAAAATAGAGCAAAGAAAAGCTACTCTTCCCTTTAATCCACCCCTCTCCCTCCTGTTATTTTGAGGACAGCAAGAGAGAGGTGTGATGGACACTCCAGATCAAAGAAAAGCCACTCTGTCTGCTCCACCCCCTCTCTCTTCTATCCTAGATGCATGAAAACACATTGTAATGTGTGATCTTGTAGCTGTATGCTCCCTAGAGTAAGTTTGATGTTCTGTAGCCAAGCATAAGCTCTGACTTGAAGCTATCTCCTCCACAGAATCCACGTATTGGAAATAGTTCAATTGTATTAGCTCATCTGATTTTAGAATGGTGCATAATTAGTTGTCTAGTAGGCAGGACATACTCACCAGACCAGATTTAAACAGATAGTTCCAGATATGCCAGCAGAACTATGGCAACAGTTACCAAAAGGGATTAAATGTACTGTCTTTCTTATGCTTTCGTAAGAGTCTAAAATCTTGATTGTTCAATAACTAACAAACTTTAGCTATGAAATTTTTCATGCTTTTTTTTTTGTTAACCACACTGAACCACTGGGTCTAGGAGCGTGGCAATATATAAGAATGTAGTAGATTAGATTAGAGGCTTTTGTAGCGAACCCAAACATATTTTGTAGTAACAAAACTTAAGGAATGTACTTTTAGGTATAGTTTGAGAGTGAATTACTACAATTTTTCATGGAGAGAATCCACTGGATTTTCCTTATCCTCCCTACCAAACTGAACTGATTGTTCAGTATTAGTACTACAGGGAACAAGTCACGAACACTCATCCACCAGAAATCCGAAAGCCTTAGTTCACCTCCTCTCTCCCGTTGGTAGGACAGCAATACATCTTACCTGTGAGTCTCCTCTGCTGGCTTCAGTCTGTTGTCGGAATGCATGGAGCCCTGCTGTCTCACATGACCTGCTGGTCTCATATTTTATATACGAGACTGAATCTGGCAGAAATGAGGCACCTGCAGATTTTTAAAAAATGCTGCTCTCCTTCTGCCTTTGAGAGAGGCTGTATGAGGCAAAGAAAATAGTGGACCCCAAAAAAAGGAGAAAACTTCCTATGTAGATACCAAAACAATATTTTGTCGGACAATACGTCTACCCACCAAAGCAAAGTACATTGATAAAGCTCCGGTGGGAAAAAGACATGTCCATTTTAATCAAGAAAAAGCAGTTAAACACGATGGCCCAATAACCTTAAATGCCAAAAATTATTTTGAATGTTCAGTACTTAACTGCAGAAACAGCAAAGCAACATCCAACAAGGGTGATCAAACACGACACAGTCCTGCGTTTCGGGTCAGTCATTTAAAGACCCTGCTTCAGGTTAGCACTTGGCACCACCAAACGAAGGAACGCCTAAACGGAAAATCCAAAGGAAGCAACTTTAAAAACCGGCGTCTGACGTAACAGGCCAATTACATGCTTACTGCTTATCCAATCAGGGGCTGAAAGCAAGAAAATGCTAATGCCTCCTAAAATGAAAATCACAGTAAACTGTGCCAGTCCAACTCCAGATTTAGACCTTTTGGAGCAACCGTATCAAGTCTGTAAATCCAGCGTTGTTCAGCATATTGCAATTTAAATGTCCTGTTGCCCCCCATGATGGAAGGGGGAATCCAGGGGGAAATTGCAAATGCTAAACAACGCTGGATTTGCAGACTTGATACGGTTGCTGGAGTTGGACTGTCTATGCAGCATATACCCAAGGAGAGAAATATTACTCTGATTTTGCTGAGAAAGGACCTTAGAAACTGATTGTGGTTGCCAGAGTGGTCTGGCAACTTCTTATGGCTATAAGATGAGGCTGTGGTGCTCTTAGGTGCACTGGCTTGGACTGTCCCCTCTGTGTGGCCAGATGCAGCTGAAACACCAACTCGGGGCCCTGGGGGGCAGATACAGCCCTTGGAGCAGATTGTTTTGGCCCATCATGCTTTTCCTGTCTCAGTATCAATTCTGGCTCCCAAAGCAAGCTTTCCATTGCTTTGTGCACACTCTCCTTTCTGCAGCTCATGGTTTTCAGCCAACAGACTGTGAGTAGCCCAGTTTCAGTTTCAGTAGTCCTTCCCTCTACGCCAAGCTTTTCCTCTGCTCAGATCCTCTTCTTCCCCCTTTCCTATGTAGAGAAAGGAAAATAGCTCCAGGATTTAGGTGAAAGAGTGATGGGGTCAGGAACAACAAGTAATTCCAAAACCTCGGACCGCGAAACCTGCCAAAAATGAATAGAACCTACCACCCATGATCCCTATAATTGCAGCTTAGCCCAGGCTTGCACTCGTCAAGGGCTGGTCACTGTTTCTCTGAGTGATGGAGGATGGGGGGGAGGGGTATGTGTTTGTCTCCCTGCTCCAAGGGAGCGTGCAAGTGCTTTTAGCTCCTGGAGCTGTAGGACTGGGGTATGTCTGTTTAGTGCTCCATGCTCTCAGTAATTCAGTGTGCAAATGTGATCACATATCTTTATGCAGATATTCAACCATCTTTTCCATAAATATTGGACCACTGAATAGACAGGGATAACTTTATGGAGGTAATTATATAAAGCATTTGCCATGTGTAAAGCCTATTTTACATGCATGAAATTGCACTCCCTCATATTCAAGTAAAAAATAAGCAACACAGAAAGAGTATGCCTATTTTTACACAAACTGTATGTACTGTAAGCATTCCTGGGGACATAGTTTGGGTGAAGCAGAGGGTGAGGCAGTGAAGCATGTGTGTATCTTATAAAATATCTGGGCGAATGCTTTAAGAATGTTCACATATTTACACCCTTTATAGAGTAGGTTTAAATTTGTGCACAAACATTTCCATGCTATTGGGGCTGGCCCTTGGGTGCCGATTTTAAAAGGGCACATATGCACTGTAATGGGTCTATAGAATGTTACCCGTCCCTCTCCAAAGGAGTATCAATAGTCCCCTTTAAGAGAGTCTGCAGTCCAGAGTTCAGGGCTGGGAGGGGCTGGGAGGGCATGGCTTACAGAGAGAGGTTAAGAACCCAGCAGGATGCAGGAGGGGGAGAGGCCCGCGGAGCCAGGCTTTCTTCCAAGGCAAGCCGTGTAAAGCAGTTCTGAGGTAGGAACTTTAACTGGGGCTGGAGGAAGGTCCAAGAAAATCAGCTTGTGAAGGTTTAACAAGCTGGGACAGAAATACAAGTGCCTTGCAAAAGTATTCATCCCCTTATTGTTTGTCCTGTTTTGTCGCATTACAACCCAGAATTAAAATGTAGATTTGGGGATTAGCACCATGTGATTTACACAACATGCCTATCACTTTGAAGGTACAAAATATCCTTTATTGTGACACAAACAATAATTAAGACAAAAAACCCCACAGAAATCTGGAGTGTGCATAGGTATCTCCCCCCCCCCCCCCCCCCCCCCCCCCCCCCCCCAGTCAATACTTTGTAGAGCCACCTTTTGCTGCAATTACAGCTGCAAGTCTCTTGGGGTATGTCTCTATTAGCTTAGCACATCTAGCCACTGGGTTTTTCACCCATTCCTCAAGGCAAAACTGCTCCAACTCCTTCACCTGTTTTAGGTATGGAGCCCGGGGACACTTTGCTCGGGAATATTTCCTGGGTACGGATGAACCCATAAATGCCAGCATAACCACCTCTCGCACCTGCACTTTTTTAAAAATTATAATTAATTCATTTTTACTGAATTTTAAAGCAATGCTTGTAAAGAAAAGGTAAATCATTCAGAAAATACTTTCAGAGAAGAAACATAAGTAAAAAAAAAAAATAATAACAGAGATACTTCTAGCCCACAATATAAACAAAGGTTGTATAAGGAAAGAGACAGTTGAACTGGAGGAAGACCAATTGAATTTACATAAGTGCAATATTAATTCAGTTACAAAAAGGCTGGAGTGGGACCGAGACAAATACTTCCTATGCCTGATCAGATAACACTACCTCACCGGTGGGAGTGGACACCAAAGGAAACCGCGCACTAATAAAAGCGGACAAATCTTCTGGTTGATAGAAAATAAATCTCTGCATTTTGAAAATCACAATACATTTACAAGGAAATCGCAAATAATATGAAGCCCCTAACTGGAGTACCCTCGATCTTAACAGCAAAAACTGCCTCCGCCTTTTCTTTGTTTTCCTTGATACATCTGGAAACATGGAAACTCATACACCATGAAAGAGGAGTGAGCGTTTCTTATAATAAACTTTTATCAGCCACTCTCTATCCGATATCAGAGCCAAAGTAACTAATAATGTAGAAACTTTCACAGCTTCAGCTGCAGACATCTGAAGAAAATCTGAAAGATTTAAAACATCCATTTCTATATCCAAATTCAAATAAGCAGGCGCAAGTTCTTTCTTTCCATGTGGCAAATAGAGAGCTCTAGAAACTGGTGATATCAAATCTTGTGGTATAGGCAGAATGTGCCCGATTTTGAAGGCATTTACATGAGTAATTGCCCTAGTTACCTGTGTAAATACCTTAACAGGGAATTTTCAAAAGCACCTACGCGCCTCGATACATGCAGTTAGCATCGGGGCATGTCAGGGGGCATTACTGGGCGGAGCAGAAGCAGAGGAAAGAGCTAAGCAGGTAGCAGCAGTTTTCGATGCTACCCGGTTACCCTTAGTGTCTTAAAGAGTGTTTTCCACGCTGATCTTTGAGGCGCTGGGGCTAACCAGGTAGCATCAAAAATCACTGCAACCTGCTTTTCCTTGGCGGCTGCCGGCGTGTCAGACTAAACCTGGATTTTCACTTCCAACGCCGCAGAAGTGAAAATCTGGGTTGTGGGGGTCGGGGGGCAGGCAATGTGCCAACGCGGCGCATAGCCTGTCTAAATGAAAATCGGGCCCAATATCCTTAAGATACGTCTTAAAGAGTTCCATTGCAGCAATGCCTGGTTTCAATGGGAAAGTTTAACAAATGCATGTTTGCAGCCCAAGCAGAATTCTCGAGCATCTTTCTTCATCCAAAGAGCCGTGTTATCCTTAACAAGAGCCGTGATTGTATCAGAAACATAATTCACTTTCTGCGTGTTTTCACTTACTTTCATCTTAATACTCTCAGTCACAGCAACAAAACTTTCCATTCATTCTTCCAATCATCCCAGCCATTTGAGCAACAACTGCTTCCACAAGAGTGGTAATAGCTTCCCATATATTCCCCAAGGTTATAACTTTTGGCTGCATCAAAGCCAGGGAAACCATTGTGGGTTCAAACAGCCATGTCTCAGAAATATCCGCTTGTAGACCACTCTCGCACCTGCGCTTTTGTGGGCACTCCCCACTCCAGGGCACAGAACTTTGTGATTCCTGTGGAACTTGAGGGAACCCACCTGCAGGCCTTGATAGACTCAAGGAGTGTGTAGACCCTCATTGCCGGAAAACTGCAACCCGATTTCAAACTGACTATACAAAGATGGTAACACTGGCCTGTGTAAATGGAGACCATAGGCAGTATCCAACAGCACAGGTTTCACTTAAAGGCTCAAGCAGGGCAAGCCACATTTGAGGTTGTGGTGTTGCCCTGACTCCCATGTCCAGTAGTAATCAGCCAAGACCAACTAAACTACAAAGCTATATGGGCCCAGCTAACTGACGGCTCTACTAAGTTGGACCAGGAAGATTTCCCAGAGATTTTTCCCCTGGAAGATCCAGATCTATATGTTGAGAACCCCAAGCCTGCTAAGCCTCGAAGTTGGCATCACTGGGAAAAACTGCACTACCAACAGAATCTGGGGGTAGCTATGGGGGAGGGATCCGGGGAGGGAAAGCCTAGGTAAGAAACCTTGGGGATAACTCAGGGCTCAGTGGTAGTGACCCAAATACAATTGTCTCCCCAGAGGGCGGGTTGGGGGAAGACCCAGGGAGCTTCAGGAGGGTCCAGCAAGAGGATGAGTCCCTTAAACATGTCCAACAGTGGGTTTTGGAGGTAGATGAGGTTCCCGTAGGTAACGGAGAGTCCTCTGCAAGAACCATTCCCTATTTTTTGCGAAAGGGAGATTTATTATACAAAGTGGCGCAGGGTGCCCTAGAGGGCGTAGAGATAGAACTGATAGTTCCCCAGCCCTATCATCAACAAGTGTTATTGTTGGCCCTTAGTCAGTTATTAGGGGGACACCTGGGGGTGTAGAAAATACTAGAGCATGTTTTAGCCCAATTTTTCTGGCCTGGGATCCGTAAACAGGTGCAGTTATATTGCCAGTTAAACCCTACCTGCCAACTTCATAATCCTGCCGGAGTCCATCCTGTCCCTCTAGCACCTATGCCCATCATGGAAGCCCCATTTGATAGAGCGGCCATGGATCTGGTAGGACTCTTGGAGTGAGCCACTCGAGGCAACAAGTATACAGTATTTTAGTCATACTGGACTATGCTACCTGATACCTGGAGGCCATTGTTCTAAGGAATATGAAGATTACTACGATCATGAGTGCTCTCTAGGAAGTATTCTCATGGATTGGAATACTCAATGAGATCCTCACTGATCAAGGAACACCCTTTGTATCCAAGATGTGCTGTTGTGAAGGTCAAGATGCTGTGAAGATCAATATATCACCCACAGATGGATTGCCTCATCGAGCGATTCAATAAAACTTTGAAACGGATGTTTAAAAAGTTCATGCAGGAGGACAAGAAGAATTGATGTTTGTCATCCATGAAGTACCTCAGAGTTCCTCAAGGTTTTTGCCTTTTCAGTTGCTCTTCCGAAGATGACCAAGAGGCATATTAGATGTGGTAAGGGAAGCCTGGGAAGAAGAACTCCATACTGAGCATAATTTGGTGAAATACATTATACAAATGCAAGATCAACTGAGGAAAGCTAGAAAGGTGGCCAAACTCAGTCTGGAAAAAGCCCAGGCTGAACAGGCCAGGAGCTACAATACAGCAGCAATGCACCACATCTTCCAACTGGGATATAGAGGTTTAGTCTTGCTGCCTTCATCCGTGAGCAAGTTATTCTGTAAATGGCAAGGGCCCAATGAGTTGGAAGAGAAAGTGGGGCCTGTTAACTACAAGATTGCTCAGCCAGATAAATGGAAGAAAGACACAATTTGCCATATTAACCTATTGAAAAAATGGACTATGGTGATGGCTATGGTGGTATAGGGAGATTAGTTTAGACTAATGGATGGCCTACTGAGACTGCACAAGTATGCGGCTGCATACCTTGATGGCATCATCATCATCTACAGCAGAGACTGGACCACCCATCTAACCCATGTACAAGTCATGTTGATCAGCCTGTGGAAGTCCAGGTTGATGGCCAACCCAAAGAAAATGTTTTCTGAGAGGTCAGGACGTTCAATACCTGGGATATTTACTGATGAATGGGCAGATATGACCTTAACTACAGAAGTGGATGCCATTGCCCAGGTCCCTACCCTAAAGTCAAAGAAAGAGGTTTGTGCCTTCCTTGGATTTGTTAGCTGTTGCCACCAGTTCATCCCTGATTTTGAAGAGGTGCCGGAGCTGTTAACCAGTCTCCTCTGGAAGAGGGCTCCCAAATGGATTCAATGGTAACCAGACCTAGACCTGGACTTTCCAGTGCCTCAAGAAGGCTGTGTGCTCTGAACCCATCCTGATTAGCCCTGACTTCTCTCTATCATTTATTGTGCAAACTGATGCCTCAGAGGTAGGCCTAGGAGCCGTTCTAGCCTAGGAAGTTAGGGTTGAAGAATATTCCGTAGCATTCATCAGCAGGAAGCTGATTCCTTTGGAACAACATTATGTGGTGATTGAGAAGGAAGCCCTGGCTATCAAGTGGGCACTTGAGACCTTCAAATACTACCTGCTCAGTCATCTGTTTATGCTGATAATGGACCACTAACCCCTCAAGTGGCTGGGCTCAAGATAAGGAGTCCAATGGCTGTATTATGTGGTGGTTTCTGAATCTCCAACTGTCATAGAGATGATTGGACTCACCTGAAAGTGGACTTCCTTTCCCAGGTGGGGGTCCCAGGTGACACAGGTGCTAAATGGGGCATGGTTGAGCTGAGGGGGAGGGTTTGTGATAGAGTCTATAGAATGTCACCCATTCCTCTCCAAAAGGAGTGTCAACAGTCCCCGTTAAGAGAGTTCAGGGCTGGGAGTGGCTCACAGGGAGAGGTTAAGAACCTAGCAAGCTGCAGGAGGGATAGAGAGGCCTGTGAAGCCAGGAGTTCTTTCAAGGCAAGCCATGCAAAGGTGTTCTAGGTAGGAACTTTAACTGGGGCTGGAACAAGGGTCAAGAGAACCAGCTTGTGGAGGTTTAACAAGCTGGGACAGAAGTAAAGCTGCTTTTGTTTCCCCTGAACTGCTGTCTGTTTATGGGTTTTGCTTTGTGGAGGTTTAACTAGCTGTGACAGAATACAAAACTGATTTTGTTTTCCCTGAAAACCCTTCCCATCGCACGCCACACTATCACAGGCGCCTATGTTGTCTTCTCAAAATAGGTGCCGTTTTTGGACTTCTCACAGACACTGAATTATAAAATTATTGCCATGTGTATCAATAATCCATATAGTAACATAGTAACATAGTAAATGACGGCAGATAAAGACTAGTATGGTCCATCTAGTTTGCCCAGTAAGATGGCAAGAGTAGGTGAACCTGCCGCTCTGTGCAGGCCACCCCTCCCCATGTCTTTGTTTAGGGATGAGCCCACTGCTCCATGTAGGACACCCCTATTTGTTGAGAAATTAGATAGTTAAGTTAATAAAGTTGGAACTGTTATTTGTGCAGTCCACTTTATACAGATAAATGTATCTGTATAGGAGATGATTTTATAAAGGCCACTTAGGCACTTGCAGCATAAGCCTTTCGAAAATAGGCATACATAACCAGCCCCAATGGTCACAAACGCTGGTGCACACGCTTATGTCATGTGTGTACTCTACTCATGCTCTGATGTATTTTAGAAAATATGCAGGTGCATCACAACTCCACCCCAGTACTCTCTAAATTACACCCAGGAACGCCTACACACCGAATGAATATAAGTACATGCCATTTTGTCATCACATGCATTTTATAAGGGTTGTTTTCGAGCCTGTAATATAGCATGGCAAAGCACTTAAAATATCAGGCAAACAACAGTTCAGAGCCAAACAAAACACACCTTTATTGTCCTTCAGCTATTCAGCAATCAATCCCCAGCTTACTGCCTTCACAAGGCTGGTTCTCAGTGCCCTTCCCCCAACCTACAATTTAAAGTTCGGAACTAAGGTCATCACAAAGTCCATTCACTCACTTGGGCTTTGCTGTCTGTGAATATGGTTGACACTTCCTAAATCTGCTACCTCACAGCAGGACTCCTTTCCAAGCCCTGCTTGAAAGGAGCCTTCTGTCTCCATGGACCTCTTTCCCCCTTGTGCACTCTGCTGGATTCTTAGTCCCTCTGTCTGAGTCACACCCTCCCAGCCCTTTGGAGAGGGATGGATAACTTCCTATATACCTTATCACATACCCTCCCCCTCAGCTCAACCATGCCCTGTTGAGCACCACCCGGGAAAGGATGTCAGCATTCAGATGAGCCCGACTTGCCCTGTCGCAGATATGATGCTGGTAGGGCTGGAGACTCAGAAATCACCGCATAATATGGCTGTTGGACTCCTTATGTCGAGCCATCCATTTGAGGAGTTGGTGGTCTGTTATAAGTGTAGATGGATACCCCAGTAGGTAGTACTTGAAGGTTTCAAGTGCCCACTTGACAACTATGGCTTCCTTCTCAATCACAACATAATGTTCCTCCCAGAGGAGTAGCTTCTTGCTGATGAATTCCACTGGATGTTCTTTACATCTGATTTCCTGAGCCAGGACGGCTCACAAGCCCACTTCAGAGTCATCTGTTTGGACACTAAATGGTAAAGAGAAATCACGGCTAATTAAGACAGGTGCTGAGCACACGGCCTCATTAAGATACTGGAAGGCCCGGTCTAGGGCCAGTGACCACTTAGTCCACTCAGGAGCTATTTTCCAGAAGAGATTAGTTAATGGCTCTGTAATCTTGGCAAAGTTAGGGACAAACCAGCAGTAATAGCCAACCAGTCCAAGGAAGGCTTTAAGATCTTTTTTCGACTTTGGGTGGATATCTGGGCAATGTCATCCACCTTCCATAGCTGAGGTTGTATCTGGCCATTCTCAATTAAGTAAACCAGGGTTTGGATGTCCCAGCCTCCAAGGAAGCATTTCTTAGGGGTAGCCATCAACCCAACCTTTTGCAGGCTGGCCAACACAGCTTGTACTTGGTTTTATGTATTTATTTATTTATTTTACAACTTTTTTTTATATCGCTTTATCATTAAGCAAAACAGTTTACAAGTAACATATAAAATTAGAATTTTTACATTGAACGGGGGAGGAGTAAGGTGGGTCAATCAACTTTAAAGTTTGCATAACTAAGAACATAATGAAGGATCACAGAGTTACAGTTGCTTGTCAGGGATAACGGATTAGGTATTTATATTCTTTGGGTGTTTGCTCCAAAGTGTTCTATAAATAGGCAGTTTTTAAGTTTTTTCTGAAATTCAGAGACTGTGTCAATGGATCTTAAGTTGTCTGGGAGAGAATTCCAGATTGAGAGCATATATAGGGTGAAGGCTCTATTGCGTATTCTTTGCTTTTTGTCTTTGAGGTTAGGATGGTGAGGAGGTTTTGGCTGATGAGTCTTCTTGGTCTATTGTCTGCAGGGCCAGCCCGTCTATTAGGCGAGCTAAGTGGTTTCCTAGGGCGGCCGGCCAGGGTGAGCAGTGGTAGTAGCATAGGTGGGCAGTACAGGTGGTGGCAGCAGCGGCACATATGGCTGGCCACGCTGCCCCCCCACTGTGACTGATTCCATTTTGCTGAGGGGAGGCAGGCAGCAGTAGTATTTTCAAAAGCGGTGGCAAAACCCACCGCTTTTGGAAATGCTGCCTCCCCCACCCGAGACAATCGCGACAGCAATAGGGAGGGGGGCAGCAGCTGGGCAGTGGCAGAAGTGACATAAGCGGGGGGGGCGGTAGTGGAAGTTGCATCAGTGGGGGCGGGCAGCGGAAGCAGCATCAGCACAGGAGGGCAACGAAGCCGCGGTTTCTGCCTAGGGTGGCAGAATCCCTTGGGCCGGCCCTGGTTGTCCGGTGTCTTGTTTATTAGCAGTTATAGGCTTGTTGCAGAAAGGTTATGGAGTATTTTGAACTTGGTAATTATTGTTTTAGATTTTCTTCTGAGTATGATTGGGAGCTAGAGGAGTTGTTTTAGGATAAGTGTTATACGGTCAAATCTTGAGGGTCCTGCAATCATGCAGGCGGCAGGACTTTGGGCCATTTGTAGAGGATGTAGGATATGTTTTGGTAATTCTTGATATATGATGATGCAATATTTGAGGTGAGGTATTATTATTGCCTGACACACAAATCTAAAGTCATTGGTGTCAAGAAAAGGGCAGAGGTTTTGAAGCTTTTTCATTTTGTGATATGTAGATTTCACGGCTCATTTGATGTGTGATTGCAGATTAAAACCTTGGTCAAGAATTATGCCCAGGTATTTTACTGTGGATTTTACATCAAATTGTTTTGGATTGATTAGCTTTGGTGGTGGTATGAAATCTGGGTCTCTAGTTATATGGAGGGCTTCAGATTTTTTTATGATTTACCGTGAGATTCTACTCATTCAGCCATTGCCCAATTGACCTGAAGAGAGGGGTTTTTGTGAAGAATGTGGTGTAGATCATAATGTCGTTTGCATAGATGTGATTCAAGATATTGTGTTTATTTATTATTGCACATAGTGGCTGGATGTATATGTTAAATAGGAATGAGGAGAGGGTGGATCGTTGGTTTTGTTGGAAAGGATTTGATTTGAATGGTCCAATTCTAACTTGTTGCTGGTGATCCTTTAGATATGATGTGAATCATGACAGTGTGGTACCATGTAATCCCACTTCCTTTAGTATGTCTATAAGAACCTGGAGGTTTATAGAGTCAAAAGCCACAGAGATATCTAGGAATATTAGTATGAGACCTTGTCCTGGGTTTTCAATGATTCTTAATATATCTTCTAGCAGTGATGTGAGTAGGGTTTCAGTACGTGCATTGCAGAATCTTTTAGGTTTTCGTAAATTGTTAATGATTTTGTTTACTGAAGGATAGGGATTGGGGTGGTTGGGGGGCTGGAATCATTGGAATGTGTTGCATTTTTATGTTTTTTAAATTGTGTACACCCTGTTGATTGACTTTGGTCAAAAGGGGTATAAACCTTTATAAATAAATACTGTGGTTTGTTCTGAAACCGTGTTTTTGGGTGTTTTTTTATTGAATCTTTCAATGAGGCCGTACATTTGTAGGTGATATACTGATGTTCGCAGCATCTTAACCTTTACTAAGGCACATACTTGCTTCATTATCCTAGATACAAAGGGTGTCCCTTGATCTGTGAGAATCACATTGGGTATTCCCACCCAAGTAAAAACTTCCCAGAGGGCACTTGCAATCATAGTAGTCTTCATATTTCTCAGAGTGATGGCCTCCAGATATCTGGTAGCATAGTCTAGTATGACTAAAATATGCTTGTTGCCTTGGGTGGTTTGCTTCAGGGGCCCTAATAGATCGATGGCCACTCTTTCAATGATGGACATAGGCACAAGAACAGCAGATTTGATTCTGGCGGGATTGTGAAGTTGGCAGGTGGGGCATGACTGGCAATACAACTGCACCTGCTTATGGACACCAGGCCAGAAAAATTGAACTAAAATATGCCCCATTGTTTTCTCCACCTTCAGGTGTCCCCCTAACAAATGGTTATGTGCTAACAATAGCACCTGCTTCTGATAGGGTTGGGGAACTATCAGTTATTCTACTTCCTCCTCCTCTAGAGAACCCTTGGCCACTCTGTATAACAAATCTCCTTTTAGCACAAAATAGGGAAAGGTTTTCCTAGGGGAGTCTCCACTGCCTACTGGAACCCCATTTACTTCCAATAACCATTTTTGGGCATCTTTAAGGGACTCATCCTCTTGCTGGGCCTTCTTGGAGCTCCCTGGGTTTCCCAATGGCCTCCACTCTGGAAGGGAGACTAGTGTGTTTGAGTCACTACTGCTGGGACTTGAGCTATCCCCAAGGATTTCTTACTAGGCTCTTCCTTCCTGGACCTCTCCCCTATAGCTTCACCCAGATTCTGATGGTAGCGTAGCTTCTCCCAGCAATGCTGACTCTGGGATTTAGCAGGTTTGGGATTCTTAATGTAGAGATCTGGGTCTTCAAGGGGGAAAACCCCTAGGAAACTTTCCTGGTTTGACTTAGTGGAGTCATCAGTTAGCCGGGCCCACATCACCCAGAAGCTTGGGTATTCTCGGCAGATCACTACTGGGTATTGGAGCCAGGGCAGCACTATGACCTTGAACATGTCATGCCCTGCTGGGGTCTTGTGTGAAACCTGTGCCATTGGATACTGCTTCTGGTCTCCATGCACATAGACCAGTGTTAAAGTGTTTGCATAATTGATCTGAAATCAGTTTACAGTTCCTTGGAGAAGAGGGTCCGTACGCTCTCTGAGTCTATCAAGACCTGGAAGCAGGTTCCCTCGAGCTCCACTGGAATCACAAAGTTTGCTGCACCTGGGAGAGGAGTGTCTACAAAAGCACAGGTTTGAGGGATAGTTAGGCTGAAATCCGTTGGTTCCTTCATACCCAGGGGACATTTCCAGGTAAAGTGTCTCCAGGATCCACACCTAAAACAGGTGAAGGGGTCATGGCTGGGTCCATGCCCTCACCTAGGAGCTGACTTTGTGGTTTGAAACATGGCAGCCAACATCAGTTCTGGCTTCCCCTTCCATCCTCCTGGGCTAATGGATGACTTTTCCACTTCTCACTGTCTGCTCCAGTCACTGGCTGTACTTCATGATAGCCTCCTGCTATTTCCAGTGCACTCTCCAATGTAAGCTTGGAGTGATGGCATACCTATTGTTTCATCAGGGTGGTCAAGCCCTCTAAAAATTGCTCCAATAGCACAATCTTGGCTCTTGGATCCAGTCTTTCCCTCTGGTTGTAGCCACTTCCATGAGAGATCCTTCAGTCAACAGAAGACCCTCCGAGGGCTCTCTTCTATCTGGAGTCCCTCCTTTCTGAATCACTGGTGGTAGGCCTCTGGTGTACAGCCGGCCCGATCCAGTACAGCGGCTTTGACAGCTGTGTGTGTAGCTCACACATCTGGGTTGGCATCTTGGAATGCAGTCTGACTGCTACCCTTTAGCAGCTTCCCCAAATAAGAATTCCATGTCGCCTCTGGCCACCTGGCCATGCGGGCAGTTCACTAAAAGTTCACCAAAATTAGATTCATCTTCAGCTATCATTTTCAGATGCATTTGCGTTAGAAGTGGAGTTCTGGTCTCTGTAGAGTCTGGGTCAACTGAGCCAGGGAAGACCTCTGTAGCTCCCCCTGTGCCTGACCAAGGTTCTGAAACTGTTGCTGGCACTGTTGTTTTTGCTGCTGCCCTTCTATCAGCATCTGGAGGAGCCGCTCCATTCTGACTTGTCACTGCTGTCTTGCAAAACACAACCACAGCTCACTCTTCAGCAGCAGAGTTACCTCTGCAGCTTTCCAGCTCCAACAAACTTTTAGCAGCCTCTAGTAGCCTATCTGGCACTAGCTAGACTTTTCTTCCAGGTCCCTAGCTAGGGTGAGGTTAACCCTCTTAGCCATTACAAAAAAAAAAAATCCTGACCTGCTGTAGAGAGACACAGCCTACAAGTATGGGGATTTTCACTGTCACGTGTTTAGAGGAAATCCCACCACCACCACCACATGTGGTATAGTGGGACATGCAGTGGCAAGCAGCTCTTAAAATATCAAGCAAACAACAATTCAGGGCCAAACATAAACCACCTTTATTGTCCTTCAGCTATCCAGCAATCACTCCCTAGCTTGTTGCCTTCACAAGGCTGGTTCTCAGTGTCCTTCCACCCAACCCACAATTTCAAGTTCAGACTTAAGTCCAGCACAAAGTCCAATCACTCACTTGGGCTTCAGTGTCTGTGAATATGGTTCCCACTTCCTAAATTTTCTACCTCACAGAAAGACTCCTTTCCCAGCCCTGTTTGGAAGGAGCTTTCTGTCTCCATGGGCCCCTCTCTCCCTTGTGAACTCAGCTGGATTCTTAATCCCTCATCTGAGTCATTCCCTCCCAGCCCTGAGTTCTGAGACCCTTTTAAGGTAGACTGCTGACAATCCATTTGGAGAGGGACAGGTAATTTCCTATATACCCCATCACAGAGCCTTAGTCGTGCTGTGGACATCTGAAAAATGGGCGTAGAGATATCCAAAGCATGGAGACATTCCCAGAAACATTTTAGAAACTGTATCTGAAAACGTCCCCAGCTTGAGCACGTCCAAGGCAGGAGTAGGCATGTCCAGAACATTCCCAGGAGTTTGGACATCCTTGCCCGATTCCAGTAATGCCCTGGATGTCCCAAGTTGTGGCACAGCTTATACCTACTCCACACATGAACAGGCACCAGAAAAGTGGTTCTTTTTTCAGCCAAACATGGGTATTTATATCCTACTTTTCACTGGATCAAAGACAGTCAATTGGGGGATACATTTAACATGAGGGGATATGAGACACATACACTAATACATACAGGGAACATGGGCATTGGAGGGTTAAGTGGCTTGCCCAAGACCACAAGGAGTGCCTATAGGACTAGAAATCCCAATCCCTCTGGCCTGAGATTGCTGTCCCCAGGTGGGACTTGAACCCCCGACCCTCCGGCCGGAAGTACTTTGTCCTAACCACTAGACCATGCCTCCCTTGCTATGGAGAAGGAGTATGGAGAAGGGGGTACACTTATTTCCCCTATATGCATAGTACTAATTGCAGACCTACTATTAGTAACATGTAAACTATCATTAAAATCATCTATAGTATGTAAAGACTGTAGAGTGGCCAACATAATGTCAATTTTTAAAAAAGGGTTCCAGGAGTGATCAGGGAAACTACAGACTAGTGAGCCTGATGTCAGAACTGGGAAAAATGATAGAAAATTACTGAACATATAGATAGTCATGGTTTAATAGGACAAAGCCAACATGGATTTAGCAAAGGAAAGTCTTGTCTCACTAATCTGCCATATTTTTTTCAAGATGTGAATAAACAGATAGATAACGGTGTATCTGGATTTTCAAAAAGCTTTTGACATGGTCCCTCATGAGAGACCCTTGAGGAAATTAAAAAGTCATGGGATTGGAGTTACTATACTCTGGTGGACTTGGAACTGGTTAAAAGATGGAAAACAGAGTAGGTCTAAATGGCCAATTTTCTCAATGGAGAAAGGTGAATAGTGGACTATCCCAGGGATCTGTGCTGTGTGTACTGCTTTTTAACATAGGTTTTCATAAATGACCTGGAAATAGGAACAAGAGAAGTGATCAAATTTGCAGGTGACACAAAATTATTCAGAGTTGCTAAAATACAAGAGAATTGAGAAAAATTGCAGGAGGACCTTAATAAAATGGGAGACTGGGCATTCAAATAGCAAATGAAATATAATGTGGACAAGTCCAAGGTTATGTACTTAGGGAAAAACAATTGAAACTACAGTTACACAATGCAAGGTTCCAAATTAGAAATCATTACCAGGAAACGGATCTAGGCATCATCGTTGATAATACATTGAAACCCTCTGCACAGTGTGCAGTGGCGGCCAAAAAAACCCAAATAGAATGCTAGGAATCATAAGGAAAGGAATGGAGAATAAAACCAAGGATATTATAACAACTGTATCATTCCATGGTGTGACCACACTTCAAATGTTGTGTACAGAGAAAAGTGACCAAAATGATTTAGGAGATGGAAGCATACCCTTATGAGAAAAGGCTTAAAAAGTCAAGGCTCTTCAGCTTGGAAAAGAGACACTGAGGGGAGATATGACAGAGGTCTATATAATGAGTGGAGTCAAACAGGTAAACATAGATCAGTTGTTTACTCTTTCAAATCTAGTGTATCACATTTAAGACTAATTGGAGAAAATATTTTTTCATTCAATATGTAATCAAAATCTGGAATTTATTACCGGAGGATGTAGTAAAAACTCTTAGTGTAGCTGGGAAAATCCACTGCTTATGCCTGGGATAAGCAACATGGAATCTCTTTACCTTTTGGGAATCTGCCAGGTAGTTGTGATCTGGATTGGCCACAGTTGGAAACAGGATACTGAGCTTGATGGACCTTTGGGCTCAACTAGCATGGCATATCTTATGTTCTTGTCCATGTTGACAATGAACACTGCAGGGGAATCTGCGGCTCATTTTTACATTTTGACACACTGATGGACATTGCCATATGCAACCTTGCATTAGATGAATGCCCCTGCCCCATGGTTTCATTGTCAGGACATCTGCTGAGCAGACTAGATGGACCATACTGGTCTTTATCTGCCGTCATTTACTATATGCTACTATGTTACTATCTATGTGGAAGCCAGTGCAGACATCCATGTTGGGGACATCTAGGTTTCTAAAATCAGGCTAAAACATAGATGTTCCCTTCATTTGTCTGCATGTTCTGCTTTAGCGTCTCCAACTGGTCCAGAACACTGCAGTTAAGTTGTTGTTTGGTGCAAGAAAGTTTGATCATGTGTCCCCCTCTGTTTGGTACCAGATTTCCTGTTAGGTACCGAATGCTTTTTAAAAATTTTGACAATCATTCACTAGGCCTATTATATGGATCATCCATATTCCCTGACTGCATCATTCATCTCCTATGTTCCCCAGCTCATGCTGTGTTCCTCTCAGCCTCACTTGTTGATGACCCCTTCTTATCAAGAGATCCATCCGAGAGAGTTAGGAACTCCTGTTTTAACATGCTTGTACCTTTTTTGTGGAATGCTTTGCCTCTGGAGGTCAGGCTTGAGTCCTCTTATAAGAAATTCTGAACTACTTTAAAAACCCATTTCTTTGTCCAGGCTTTCCCTGAGCAGCTTGAGTCCACCACAGCCCCATCTATTCAATGACTCTGATCAGTTTGTACTTGGCCCTCACAGGAGCTTACTACACAACCGCCCTTTTATGTCTCAACTGCGCAGTTATTATTGTACTAGTTCCTTTTGTCATTTGTGTTATGCCCTTCCTTTGATTAAACTTATGTAACTCTAAACCTCTTAGATGTATCTGATGAGCGGTATAGCGGACAAAGAAATATGAAGCGTGAACGGGGTGGGCCCCCGATGCCATGGCACAACGGGTTTTTTGCCCCACACAGCATTAGTAGCTAGGAAGCTAAATGGCCAATTTTCCCAATGGAGAAAGGTGAATAGTGGTATACCCCAGGGATTTGTGCTGGGTCCGCTGCTTTTTGACATATTCATAAATGACCTGCAAAGTGGAATAACGAGCGAGGTTATCAAATTTGCAGATGACACAAAACTATTTAAAGTTGTTAAAACCCAAGAGAACTGTGAAAATTTGCAAGAGGATCTTGATAAATTGGAAGACTGGGCATCAAAATGGCAGATGAAATTTAATGTGGACAAGTGCAAAGTTATGCAGCTAGGGAAGAACAACCCAAACTATGGTTACACGATGCAAGGTTCCACATTAGGAACCACCACCCAGGAAAAAGATTTAGGCGTCATTGTGGATACCATGTTAAAACCCTCGGCCCAGTGTGCAACAGCGGCCAAGAGAGCAAATAGAATGCTAGGTATGATAAGGAAAGGAATGGAAAATAAAACAAAAGATATTATAATGCCTCTATATCGTTCCATGGTGAGACCGCACCTTGAATATTGTGTGCAATTCTGGTCGCCGTATCTTAAAAAGGATATAGCGATTTTAGAAAAGGTTCAGAGAAGAGCCACCAAAATGGTAAAGGGGATGGAAGGATACTCCTATGAAGAAAGGCTAAAAAGGTTAGGGCTCTTTAACCTGGAAAAGAGACGGCTGAGGGGAGATATGATAGAAGTCTATAAATTAATGAACGGAGTGGAACGGGTAAACGTAGATCGATTGTTTACCTTATCAGAATATAGAAAGACTAGGGAACATGCAATGAAGCTACAGGGTAAACTATTTAAGACTAATAAAAGAAAATATTTTTTCACTCAACGTGTAATCAAACTCTGGAATTTGTTACCGGAGGATGTAGTAAAGGCTGTTAGTGTAGCTGGGTTTAAAAAAGGTTTGGACAAGTTCCTGGAGGAAAGGTCCATAAACCATTATTAAGAAGTGACCGAAGATATCAATGCTTGACCCAGTACAAGCATTGTGGAACTTGTGTCTCTTGGGGACACTGCTAGGTACATATGACCTAGATTGGCCACTGTTGGAAACAAAATACTGGGCTTGATGGACCTTGGTCTGACCCAGTATGGCATATCTTATGTTCTTATGTTCTTATGAAGCTTAGGGCCAGATCACAGATTGGTTGGTTTGAATCTACAAGATGTTCAGGTCAGGTCCTTCCTTTGACAGCAGAGGCAGCAGGCTTTCTGTTCACGACACACAGACAAATGAGGAATAACCAGAGCCATAATGCAAACTGGAAAATGAAGCCACAGGATGCAGTTTCAGATAATGTTACATGTTTAAATTGAGAAAGCTTATCTGAAACTCTTTTAAGTTGGGTTCAAGAGACTCCTGCCGAAACTCAAGCATCTATCCTGTGCATTTCAGGTTTCACATCAATTATAGTGCTTAAAAATGCAGTTTCAAATCATTCACAAATATGCCTCACCATGTGGAAATGACCGCGCATATCAGGGGATGTCACTGCATTTTGAATAGGGCTTCTCTTTTTATAAAAGCGATTGTGCAAATGGTCATTTAAGATAGTCATTTTTCTCACATATTTTAGTTCTAATCATTAATTATAGTCCGCTAAAGATCAGAGTCAAAGATGATCTCAGTCTCCCTAAGGTCTGAAGAAAATGACAGGTTCTGAGGGAAAGTGCTTATTAGGTGAGGGAGGGTTATTAAGAGCTACAGTACATTCAGTAACACCAAAGGTGACTTGAATTTACTTATCAGCATGTGAACAAATGTAGCTGCTGTTACTTTGTGCTTCAGAAGTCAGATATTTTAGCTCAGTTACAAAACATTGCTTCATTTATAGAGCTAGAGCTTTCGGAAAAAAGGCAGCATCCACCAGCAAAACCAAGAAAGACATTAGCATAAGTGTCCTGCAGTCTTTTAAAGGGCATAATGATTATGGTTTATAGAACACTAAAAATATTGTATCAGGTTATTAAGCAAAGCACAAAAGGAGAGAAAAACAGCCTGAGAAAGCCACTTGCATGTGCATCTACTTGGGGAAAAGAAATCCAGTGAGGAAAACAAGTACTACGGACACGCCTGAACTTTTCTGGATGGTGACCATTGGTGAGATGCTGGAGCAGAGAATAAAGAAGTAAAATGAAATAAAATAGAATGAAATAAACATTTACGGATCAATATTCAAACTCCGTGGTTGTCAGACGTGGTGTTTAAAACTAAAACTGACATTCAGCATCAGGATCTGGATATCTTCCAGCACCGAATATGCAGCTACCAGCAATATTCATCCACTAGCTAAACTGCGTAAAGACAGGTGAAGGGCTGTTCTAACTTTAGGTGCTTTTGCAATCTGGTTAGTAGCTGAATATCTCCACTAACCGGTTCTCAATAGAACAATCTAGACAAACTGGATATTCAGTGCCTGTTCCCAGATATGGCCCAGCACTCTGGGCTTAATTGAAAGTGATGATGGCCAGCCAATATTTTTAGGCTCCTAAAGAAGGAGTGGCCTAGTGGTTGGGAGAAGTTACCTCAGGCCAGAGGGCCAGGGATTCAAATCTCATTAGAAGACAGCAACATTAGTTCTGGAAGGACTGGGGTTTCTAGTCCCACAGGTGCTCCTTGTGGCCACTTAACCCTCCGTTGTCTCAGGCACAAAAACAGATTGTGAGTCCTTCAGGGACAAGGGAAATATATATATATATATATATATATATACAGTATTTTGACTTATAGAAAAGCAACATATAAGCCTAGTTAAATAAATCCTACTACCTGGAGCTGTGCCCAAGGCTCTAGAGTCCATCCAGAGCTTGACACTTTTCTAACCCGAAAGCCCATGCTGCCTGCCTTTATTTTTTTCAATCATCCACTGCATAGCCTTATGCTTGTTGCACAGCCCTGCTTAATAGCCAACCAGTTGCCAACCCTCCTGCCCCAAGTGTGTTTAATGAACAAAGCTCGACCCTCAACAAAGTCCTGCTCTGCAGCTACTTTCAGGTCACAGCCCACTCGCTGTTTCTAATGTTTGGTGCTAGGCTCCATCCCCTTGAAGTAGGTTCCATATTGGCATCAACAGAAGCCCAGATCCAATACATCCCTGGGCCTGCCTCCTCCCAATACCCACGATCCTGACCCCCATCTTCCCAGCTGTCGCCTGCTGCCAAAATGGAGTCAGTGCATGATGTGCACACACAGCCTCCACAGTTCCCTCTGCTGTTCAAGCCACCCAAGACATGCAGCATGTCCACCCACTTTCCTCTGCAATCGCCACCGATGAGCTTGGAACAGCCTCACCACACACGCACACACACAGCTGACTGGAGCCTCTCAGGTTAAAATAAATTATTTTACTCCCCCTTATTTTATTTATTTATCTCTGGGTTACAATTACAAGTCATCAGCATAGAGCAGTCCACAGAAAGAAAGAGAAGCCATCCCATTTGAGATCAAGCCATGCAGGAAGAAAGCTATTCTCTTCTGCTTTTTCTCACTGAAGGACACTACCTACTGCTTTGCTGATGCCACCCTAAAGAAAGAGATGCTGTGTTTATGGTTCATTAAGATTTAATATACCGCCTTTCAAGTACATAGGAAAGCAGTTCAGAATAGCAAGCTAAATCAAAGATAGAAAGGGACTACAAATCATCATAGGATAGGTACAGGGGAAGAAGAATAAATACTCACAGGGAAGGGGAAAAAAGTCACAGCATATAGAAACCTAAATCCCAGATCACAGCTTCCTCCACAATCTGTTATATGTGCACATCTTGAATTCAGCCTCAGGTCACCCTCAAAAGGCAGCCCATAGCGGAGCTGTGGCACCTCTGAAGAGGAAATCCCAAAAAGCGTCAACTTCTTGGGGAACTCTTAGGGCACAACAGTGGCTACTGGGCCAAATTATGAGGCTTTTTCTTCTAGAGGTTTCAATGATGTTACCACTATCATGTGGAAGATTCTTTATTTGTATGGGACATTCTGGGGTGTTTAGAATAGTGGGTGATTTATGTTATTCATAATAGTATGTTTTTCTTTACTATTTATTGTACCTTAACATTATTGGCCCATAGTGAGAGTAAGTAATAGGATTTAGTTGAGTATTGGAGAGTTTTTAAAATTATATTTCATATTTTATTATAATTGATATTGCTTTATTGTATGAATTGTATGTATTATATTGTATTTCAATTGTACTTGTTTGGTGCAAGAAAGTTTGATCATGTGTCCCCCTCTGTTTGGTACCAGATTTCCTGTTAGGTACCGAATGCTTTTTAAAAATTTTGACAATCATTCACTAGGCCTATTATATGGATCATCCATATTCCCTGACTGCATCATTCATCTCCTATGTTCCCCAGCTCATGCTGTGTTCCTCTCAGCCTCAAATAGTTAATGCAATATAGTCAATACATTTAAATTCATTAGTTAGCATGAATAATAATCAAGTTCACCATTAAATAAGTAGCAAAGGTAGTAGAGGCTTAGAGTAGTTATGTTGATCATAGAGAAAACTGAATTGTTTCTAGGTTGTGATACATTTCCATTTGACTAATATTTCACATACTATTTTTATCCCCTGAAACTGATCACAGCTTGAAATAATTATTGATATATAGTACTTGTACCCTCTTCCACAAGTAAACTGCCCTTTATATCTCTGTCTTTTAGGACTGCCTTGATGAAGACAGAAGACATCCCTTTAGAACCCCTTTTGTATTTCGTTATCATCTCCATGAGTTATGACAACAGCATAAGGTAATACAATGCACTGTGAGTGAAGCTTAAATTCCTTGTACCAGAAAACAGCTAAAACGCCAAAATGTCACTCTTGACAAGTGCTCTTGGTTTGATCTCAAGTAGGTTCCATAGAATAATACGGGACCTAGTTACAAATGGCCCATGCTTAGTAAACATGCCCCTAGGAGTACAATCCAAACTGCAGTATAGTGACTGTTAGGAGCATGGTCATCATGTCAGTACAGACACCGCACAGAATATTCCTAGATGGCATTAAGCGTGCCGTGCTAACAGCAGAATTGACAGTTAGTGCATAGTAAAATACTGTGTGCTGGCTGCAATGTGTAGCCCACATCCACTCTCTGTCCATAAGTCACCCGGTCCCTGTCCCTTCACGCAAGGAATTATCGTATGATAACACTCATGACAGAGCTATAACAGTTACTGTGCTCTTGTGCTACCAGTGTGTGCTAATTCACGTGCTAACTGCTTAACACACTTTAGTAAAAGGGCCCCTTGGTGCACACTAAACGTTCCCTATGCCAAGGAATGTGTAAAACTAACCCCAAAAAGCACCTGAAAATCAGGAAACATTTGTGAAAAAAAAGAAAAATAACCATATTTTTCTTGCTTCTGCACATCCTGACACTACTTTATACTGTGTATGCAGCTCACAGATTCAAAGGAGGCACTGCAGTGGTAAAATCCAAATATATTTTCAAGGAATGACATTATCACACCCAGAATATGTATGCATTAAATCTGCAAGTGTCACCGGTGTCGAAATAAAGCTTTTTCTGGAAAATCAGTGCTTATATATGTATGCCAATTTACATATGTAAATCACCTCTTTACATGTGTAGATGGTACCTAACTCGTCTAAAATCACCTCCATAATCTACTTTGTTTATATATATATATATATATATATATATATATATATATATATTAATGAGGAAGACTTTCTATAGGATGTACAGATTCCAGCAGAGGCATTATTTATGCGAAAAAAAAAATGGAATCCAGTTTCTGTCCCGTCATGCTTTTGTAATTACCTCCTCAAGCTCTATCTTCCATTAGTTATGAATTTATTAAAAAAACAGCCTGCTCATTAATAGTTTAGCAACAAGAAATTAATGTATCTTTACATAGAAAATACTGTGTGATAGAAAACCCATTAAGAGAAGAAAAATGTTTGCTAGAATCTTGAAGTTCTCTTTTTTTTGTTAAATGCATGTTTCATTTAGGTATGGGAAGTTGCTGCAATTAATCAGAATAATTCTAATGATCAGTCATTTTTCCTTAGTTTTATTTGCTTGAATAACATCATAGTTTTGAATAGTTAGGTTTCTAGTAAATTCTGGAGTGTTTTAAAGGCAAAAAGATGCAATTGTGCATTTTGGGTAAGGGTACCCTGTGTCGGGAGACATAGAGAGGGATGTCCCCCTTTATTTCCCTCCCTCACAAGGGAGTGCAGGGGGACACGGAGCCCCAGGATAGATTCCAGATGACTCTGCACAGTGGGATAATCTTGATACTGGGATAGAAACTGGCATCGCTACTTTGCCCTGTGCTAAGCCGAGGGGCCCAATTAAGGTCCTTTTCAGCCTTTCAAGATAACAGAAGTTGTGAGATGAAAAGAAATGGAAGGTATAAGAAAGGTCTCTGAAGGAGGAGGAGGACTACAGTTCCCATAGTGCTTCCCTGGCTCTTCACGGGTTCTCTCCCCCCTCTGTCCTGATGATTCCGCGGTGAACCAGAGGAGGAGGACTCCGCTTCCTGTTTATGTTGCAGAAACCACTTAAAACAAAGGGAACAGAATAAAAGACTTCATCAATAAGAATGACTGATACAGTTCACGGATAGGTAGAAATCTAGAAGGGTTTTGTGTAGTTTTGATGTACAGTAATTAACATGTGGAAGGTTGATTTTATAACAGGGCACCTAGGATAAGAGGATAAGTAGGCATCTACTTAAACCTATTTATAAAGGCGCCAAGATACCTATTTATCTTTATGTATGACTCATGTAAGTATGTAAGTGGCAGGGATCATGCTTTAAAAATAGGGGTGGACATTTACACCTGCTCTGTAGCTGGCATAAATGAATGCATGTAAATCACCCAAGTACGCACATAAATTAAGGAAATGTATAATCAACAAGCTTACTTGTGAACTCCGCTCATGCTCTGCCCTGACCATGTTCCCAGCTACTCCTACTGGCAAAGTATGCATGTTCATGCCCATGAGCATACTTCTATGTGGTCTGTTATAAGCAGTCTTTTCATTACTTGTGCACATTTGTTCTCTATATATACTTTCTAAGTTACACTTATGGTTACATTATGGTTTCAAGATGTTTTCAAGTGGTTATCCCCTTCTTCTTTTCTTCTTTTCTCTCTGCTTTCATGATTACGCATTCATAACCTTTCAACTCACTAAGACGGGAAAACGCCTATATTTTCTAGCAGTTATCAGTACAGCGTTTCTCTCTGAAGCAGTGAACATTGAATACTGCGATAGACGGTAAGGTGTCTCTCTCTCTCTCTGATTATTGAATGCTTATGTTTGCACAGTTAAATTCAGAACTCTGCAATTCCCTTTGATGGTATATTATAATGCGTTAGCCTTGCTTTTACCCTTTTGGACAGATTTATGCTTGATGGTTTTTTTATTAGTTGCTTTAGTTTATGCTTATTTAGATGTTTCACTGTTAGAAAATTCCTCTGGTAGTACACAGTGATTAGACGGTATGGTAGCTTACAATCATGAACAGTCATGGACAATAGTATTTATTATGTCAAATTTGATAGTGTTTCCTGGGCAAATACGTTTGGTTTTCAGTGCTATAGAGCCCTCATATTGGTTTCTCGATAACATATTGCACGGCTTCTCATCAATTGGAATAGTAGGCATTTCTTTTGGAAAAGAAAGACTTTATAGATTCCAATACCCCTTTTTTGATCTGGTGATTTGAAAGGCACAACTTGATTGTTGAAATACCCCAACATTTTTAGTTTATTCATTTAAAACCTTTTGACATTATACTTTTAATACTATATAAGGAATACAATATTTGATCATTTCCTACTCGGCAGAATATAATTGCTATGGTCCTAGTAAGTTAGCTTGATGAGAATTTCCATTACAAGTTCTTAACATTGTAACAACATACTCGGCAAAATATAACTGCCACGGTCCTAGTAAGCTATCTTGATGAGAATTTCCATCTCAAGTTTTTAACATTGTAACAATATTATTTTTCATAATGGTTATTCACAATACCAATATTTATTAATCTATTTATCATAATGTTCACATAATTTGTACAATGGTACAATAAGTATTCATGAGTTTTATAAGCTCTATTAAATGATATAAACAAACAATGTTGACCTTTTAGGTATGCAGTTTCCTTCCCTTTTTTTTAAAGAAAACTTTTCATGGCAATGTCCGGTGTCTATTTTTAATAATCCTGATAAATGGATCTCTATAGATCTTTACAAGCTCTAATGTAACAACCAATGGTAGTTAAAATTAGAACAAGAGATATTTTGATTCTTCTATTTTATGCCTTTATGAGTTTTGTCGTTTTTATAACATTATGTTCAATCACTATTTATTATCATCTTATATACTTTTCATCATTTTTAGTGGTCTTTTTGTATACTACAAGACACTAAAGGTATTGTTACAAACGTTTTGATATCATTTTCTTCTGTGTCCTCCTCATCCCCTTTTTCTATTTTATTTCCTTTATTTGTACTTTCAAGTACAATAAGTGACACTTTATGGTTTAGAATTTATCCACCTGTGTATTTTATTTTTGTTTTTAACTTCTTATTACTATAATTTTTTCGACTCATTGCATCCACAATATTTGCTCTACATTACGAATTTGTTTTCTTAATTTATGTTTTTAGTATATATGGTTCTTTTATGCTTCACTATATTTTATACGTATAGGAACACTTATTTTTAAGTCATATGATTATTATTATTAAATTTATTGTAATTTGTATGTTTTTATGATTTTATAAACAATTGGTTTTTAAATGTTTTTTTAATGGTTATTCTTACATTTAATATTTATTGTTGGGGTTTTTTTAGGTTTGCTCCCTCTAAAGAGCCCCTGAAGATGGCTTTTGAGCTGAAATGCATAGGGGCCAATAAAAGGGGTTTTAACCTGAATTGAACATTTGCCAGTCCCTTTTTGTACCCGTTTGTTTGGTCTTCTTTTGATAGTGTGCAGGTACCTACTGCTCTCGTTGGTTGTCTGTATTTCACGAGGTAATTAACATGGGTATGTGACCACATATGTGCGAAAACGAACTTATAAAATGACCCCTATATAAGGGGAAACGTGTTCATTTTGGGCTCCTTTGGGTCTGTTTTGGGTTATGTGCTCTGCAACCAGAGTGGTAATTCTGCCCAGTTCCTCAGCAACCTTTCAACTTATCACAGGGCATAGAATGGCAATATCAAAATGTGAGGCTTTAGTGATCTTCACACATTTGATTAGGGTAGCACTAGTGGGTTAAGACCATTAGATACCTAAAAGATTTCTAATTATTACTCAAGTTGGACAAAGAAAGGAAAATAAGGTGATACCTTTTTATTGGACTAACTTGATGCATTCTTTAACTAGCTCTCAAAGATTAAAACCTTCTTCTTCAGACCAGGACAAAAGGAGTGGCCTAGTGGTTAGGGTAGCAGCCTAGAGCCAAAAAGACCAGCGTTCAAATCCCACCAGCACTCCTTGTGGCCTTGGACAAGCCACTTAATCTTCTATTGCCTAAGTTAGAAACTTAGGAGTATGTTTACAAGGCAGCGGTAGCAGCCTCCGTGTGATAACAGAGGCCCTTAGACTGTAAGCCCTTTTGAGACAGGGAAATGTATACTGTTATCTGAATGTAACCTGCCTTGATCTTCTCATTGAAAGGTGTGAGCTTGGTAATAATAATGAGCAACAGATAACAAAATGGCATAATATAAAAGTGAATCACAAAAGCATTGCATTGACAGTCTCATGGGACGAGGGGGAAGAGATGGATGGGTGGCCAGGCTGTAAATATTTATAGTGTATAATGTGAAAGAAAACCTTTATCTTTATTAAGTCCTGTCTGGTCCAATTGAAAGTGTCTTATCTTCATTTCAAAAGTTTTACATTCCTGGACTGACCTGAACCTTCCCTTTAGGATCCTCACCATAAACTCATTGATGCTGTGCTCTGAGAGTGGGACGTGCTCCCCATCAGTTGGGGTGACAGGAGTGACCCCTTGGTCTTCTCTATGCTCTGTGTCTCTCCAGTGCAGCATCCCAGTTCACATGTTTTACAGTGAATAGCATAAACTACATTAGAGGAAATGCATGACTGGGATCCGCTTATTTTGAATGTTTTTCCCATGCGAGTAACTGCGGGGTCCTGTGATATGTGTTGGTATAATTCACATCTTAGAAAATTGCAGGCATTTGTGCTATTCTCCTCTTCTAAGGTTTCTATTGAAAACCTGCTTCTCACTGTTTTGCCTCAGAATCAATGGTTGTCAGAAGGACAACACTGGTGGAGCAGGGACTATCTCTCAGTAATTCATCTTCCTGGAGTAGTGGTTGTAAGTCTTATTATTTTCTCAGTTTTTCCAGTTCTGGCTTGTATGCCACTACCAGAGGTACTCTCTTTGAGGTTTTCTTTTCTCTGTATTGTAGTAGATTCTCCCTGGGTGTTTTGAGTGAAGAAGCAATCTTCTTGGAGATGATTTTGGGATTGTAGCCTTTTTGTATGACAAATTTAGCCAGGATTTTGAGGCATTTAACGCTGTCTTTTGGATCCGAACTTGGCTGAGAATAAATGGCCTTTTTTGTATGTAAAGGTTGAAAACTGGAATTGTGAAGGTAGCTTCATCTGTCAGTTGGTTTCTTCTATATAGGTGTCTGTATATTTCCATTCCTGATTTAAATCTGTGGTGTCCAGGAAGTTATCTGTGTCACTGAACCTTGAAGATGTGATGACCTCATGGAACAACAGCCTGAGCTCCTTTGCTTGCTTACCTACCCCAGCCAAACCACACTCCTCACACCAGCGACCAAGAAGCAGAAAACCTGCACGCTGGTACACGACCGAGTTATGGTCCTCACTACTCCTGCTGAGGAACCTAGAAAGGAAATGGCAACGCACACGGTCCCCAGCAGACCAGACAGCCTACACCTCCCACCTGCAGACACACCGGAACTCAATATCAACAAAAATGAAAGAACATCAATCTGAACTCTTTAGCCAATCGCTGAACAAACCCCATGAGCTTTTCAATATAGTGAAGACCCTAACGAAGGAACCCTCATCCTCCCAACCAGCCATGATCCACCCCCCAGGACTACGCAGACTACTTGCTGGCCAAAACCAACAATGTCAGCAAAGCCACGTTGTCCAGTCCCAGTAACAACCCAGCCCAACTTAAGCCACTTACCTCTCTCGTGGCACCATTGGCTGCAAGCATTGAAGTTGTCATCGCTATCATCAACGCCACTACTGCTCCAAACGACCCCTGCCCAGCATTCTGGATAAGGTCATTACGTAAAGAGATCAGCCCTATACTATCCAAGATCATGGACTTGTCCTTCTCCACTGGGTTATTCCCATCATGCCTCAAGAAGACATCAATCCGGCCTCTTCTGAAGAATACCAAATTAAATCCCCAGAAGGTAGAATCATACCGACCAATATCGAGCATTCCGCTGCTAGCAAAGATAATCGAGAAGGTTGTCCAACGTCAAATACAAGACCACATTGACTCCACAGCTCCTCTAGACCCATGCCAACATGGCTTTAGGGAATCACACTTCGTTGAAACCCTTCTTGTCACACTCATCAACACATTGATCATGGGCATTGACAACATCAAACAAGGATATGCTTTAATTTTCCTGGACATTGCTGCTGCATTTGACTCCATAAACCATGAGCAACTCCTAATATGGCTTCAGGATAAGGGAATTAAAGGATCAGCATGGAATTTGTGCAGATCCTATCTAACGGACAAATGGCAGCAGGTACGGGAAGGCTCTACAACCTCTGAAGCATTCCAACAAAAACATGGTGTACCCCAGGGCTCTTCACTCTCTGCCCTCTTATTCAACATATACATGTAACCCATATGTGAAATAATCCACTCATTTAACATATCATGCCTGATCTACGCAGATGACGTACCTACTCTTCACCCCATTCATGATTGACCATCCAGATCTCTCCGCACTAGTGAAATGCTTCAAGGCCGTAACTGACTGACTCCACTCACAGAGTCTCAAGATAAACTTCAGCAAGACGGACGTACTGTTCATTACAAGAAATCAATCCTTTTCACCACCGCCGACCTTAAAGACAAGGGACGCCGAACTCCCAAGTAGACCCACCATCCGATAACTAGGCATTACGCTAGACCAGCAGCTTGAATTTAAAACGCACATCAGCTACACCATAAAACAAATTTACCACAAAATACGAACATTGCGACATCTCTGACCCCTGCTGCAACCAGATGACTTCAGAACAGTTTTTCAGGCACTGGTGACTCCCCACTTTGACTACACCAATGTGATCCTGCATGGCCTACCCCAAAACACGCTAAACCCACTACAGCTGGCAATGAACGCAGTTGCATGCTTCCTACACGGAGCCTCTAGAAGGCAGCACGTCACTCAAATCCTAAAGGACCTGCAATGATTACCAATTTACTGCCAACTCACCTATAAAGTAATCCCGATGACCTTCAAGGCTATTAACAAATTGTCCGCCACCTCCCTAACGGATCTTCTCTACCCCACTCCTGCAAACAGAGCAAAGAGGTCATTTGCCACCAATACCCTACAGACCCCTAATGAAATAACAAAATGCACCCAGGCAACAAGGAACAAGCCTTTAAGTTCTATGCTCCCAGCTGCTGGAATGCGCTCCCAACCGCCATCCGGATGATCACGGATCTCACCCTATTCAGAAAAGCACAAAAACACCACCTCTTTCTCCTACGCTACTCACAAACCAATAACTCAACTCTACCCACCATACACCCTGCCAGGCAATAGCAAGTTACAGACAACTCATGTTATATTGGAGATAATTGTAGATAGCTGTAGATAGTTCTCGCCAGTTTGAAATCTAAGTTGTATCACCCGTTCAATGTAAGTGCTTAACAGATCTCCTGTTCCACACGAAACTGTTATTTGTAAACTGCACTGATTTCAAAGGGCACGGTATATAAAAGCATTAAAATAAATAAATAAAAATCTTTTTCTGTGGCATAGTCAACTTTGTATCTGATTACGGGATGAGATGTATTAACATCATTGAGAAATTGAGAGCCTCCTCTCCTTCAGTTCAAATCATAAAAATGTCATTGATGTACCAGTAATATTTAAAGGGTTTAGTCTGATATTTTGTCAAAAATGTATCTTCCAGTTCTGCCCACAGCCATACCTATAATCTGTAGATAGATGTCATTATTGAAGATGAAGTAGTTGTGGGTTAGAATGAATTTTATCAATGTTTTAATAGTTTCTGGTATGCATTGACGGTTCAGGGTTCATGCCTTTTTAAAATTTGTCACATGCAGTTATTCCGTCTTCATGAGTAATGTTGCTGTATAGTGATTCTACTTCTGTTGTGACCAGGAGAGTGCCAGACAGTAGTTGCTTGATAAATTTTGGCTTGTTCAGAAACTCTGTGGTGTCTTGTATGAAGCTATTTGTTCCATGTACTAGGGGTTTGAGAATCTTCTCTATAAGTCCAGATGTTTCCTCTGTGAGTGTGCCAATAACAGATATGATTGGTCTGCTACGATTTGGGGCAGCATGTAGAAAGTGCTCAGAGAATGATGAGTTATTATGAGTTTATTCAGATGTGACTATTCTTCCTTTGAAAATGTCTTTATAGGAAACTAAGGGGAAGAGGGTGAAGTGATTATTAAAGTGTGGCCATGTTTTTGCATCTAACAGGAGGCATATGTCAAAATGCCATGCGACAGCTGCAAAGCTGGTGCAGCAATTGAAGTGGGAGTGGCCAGCATCTGCACTACAGATACCACACAGGGTTCACAATTACCACACAGGCCCATGTTCCCTGCATGTTCCTTTGAATCTGACAATACTACTTTTGCCCTTCCTCCTCTCACTAACAAACCGTATCTGAAAAATGTCTTATCCCCCCATTTTATTGCACTGGCTATTTCTTATCAGTCCTAGTCCTAATACTGAACCATACCATCTAGTGATCACTAGATACAAGATGATCTCTACTATGACATCAGAAACACTTTCCAAGTTAGTAAGCAACAGGTCCAGTATGGCCCCTACATGTGCGGGTTCTGTTACGAGTTGCCAGAATAGTTCTCCCTGTAGAGAATCTAGGATCTCCTTACTTCTAGATGACACTGCAGCTGGGATGTGCCAATCAACATCCGGCATATTGAAATCACCTATCAGTATCTGCATCAGAAGACATATGAAAAGAGACTTGAAGACTTAAATATGTACACTCTGGAGGAGAGGAGGGAGAGGGGAGATATGACTCAGACCTTTAAATACTTAGAGTATTAACGAACAAACAAAACTCTTCCAAAGACGGGGTAAGCTGTAAAACTAGACAGCATAACATGAAGTTGCAAGGGGGTAAACTGAAAGGCAACGTCAGGAAATACTTTTTCACTGAAAGGGTGGTGGATGCTTGGAATGCCCTCCCGATGGAAGTGGTGGGGGCAAATACAGTGATGGAATTCAAAGTGGCTTGGGACAGACACAGTGGATCCCTTTATAGCAACAGGATAAAATCAGAATAATCATAACTCTCTTATATCTCAACAAATAGGAGTGATGTACATGGAACAGTGGGTACACCCCTAAACAAAGGCATGGTGAAGGGTGACCTCCACAGAGCGGCAGGGGCACCTACTCTTACCGCCTGGTTGGGCAGACTAGATGGACCATACTGGTCTTTTTATCTGCCATCATAAACTATGTTACTATGTTACTGTGTTAGTAGCACTTCTCCTTTCATGGCAACACTGTGTATGTCTTCTATTAAATCTCCATCCACTTCTTCTCCTGTGAGGAAGATCTGTATATCACACCAACGCAAATCAACATAAGAACATAAGAAATGCCATATTGGGTCAGGTCCTTAAAGCTTAGTATCTTGTTTCCAACAGTAACCAATCCAGGTCACAAGTATCTGGCAGGTTCCCAAAAAGATATACAGATTCCACAATGCTCATACAGGGGTAATAATGGTCTATGGACCTTTCCTCAAGGAAGTTGTCGAAACCTCTTTTAAACCCAGCTACACTAACAACTTTTACTACATCTTCCAGTAATGAATTCCAGAGTTTGATTACGTGTTGAGTAAAAAAATATTTTCTCTTATTAGCCTTAGCCAGGTTACACTGGATTTCCCTTTCCCTCTTTCTACTTTAAACCACAGTGCCTCCTCACTCCCTTTTAAGCCCTGCAATGCTATACCTTTAATATTATTTTTTACATATAGTGCCACTCCTCTTCCCCTTCTTCCTACCCTGTCCTTCCTGAATAAAGTATAGCCTGGTATAATACAACCCAGTCATGATTGTCTATGAATCATGTCTCCATAACTGCCATTTAATCCAAGTAAATCTTTACCATTAAAGCTTCAACATCTGGGATTTATTTCCCATGCTATGGGCATTTATACACACCACTTTCCAGATGTTGCCCCTTTTACCAATTTCTATAGAGATATTTAACATTTCACTTATCTGGAGGTTTTCACTTACCTGGGGACTTTTTTCACCCATCCCAAACAAATCTAGTTTAAAGCCTTCTTCAGCAGGTTAGCCAGCCTTCTGTGGCAGACTCTTCGACCCTTCGTGGACAGATGGATGGCATCTCTGCTCAGCAGCCCTTGGAAAATCATCCCATGGTCCAGGAAACTGAAACGGTCTCAATGATACCATCCACTCAGCCATGCATTCATCTACAGGATGTGAGCTTCTAATACCTGATGAGGTTAGTGAGTTCAAAGAGCTTGCTTTGAATGAAAGGCTAGAAAAAACAAAACAATGAACTCTAACAGCATAGCTTTACCTAACACCACAAAAAATTTCCCTTTTCCAATATAGCACCAGAAAAAAAATTAGCTATTAAAAACAAAACAAACCCCCTTTAAGAGCTCTCAGGCAGAGAACTTGTATTTAAAAGCCACAGAGTATTACCTTGCTTGCAATGGAGACCCTGGTAAACTGTTGCATTAGTGTATGCATCCCAGTTAGAAACATTCTGGCCCTGCCCCTGACAATTACCGCAGAGTCTTTGTACTTAATGCACGTTGGTTTCAGACTAAATACATGTTAAGTGCAAAAACGTAATGCACTTTAGTCAGAGGGATCCATAATTTGTTAATCTGTTCAATATTATCAAGTCTTATCCAGAATGACCATTGCAATTGTATGATAATTTAAGTTAATTTAATTCTTCATATCCTTATTCTGCTATAAATCCTTTTATGAGAGAATATCATTCAAATTTCAAATGCTAAATCCAATATCAAAGAAATAGAAAGAGCATATTATATTGAGTTTCAAAGAATATATTTGCTCTGAGCAAATATTTGTCTTGTAGGAATTTTCTTTTTCTTTTTTTTTCTTCAAAGAAAAGTTCAGGGTAGAAAAGAGCTTGAGATAAGCATATAGAGTGTGGCATGATCTAACCATACTGAAAACAAAATGTGAGATAATCAAGGTTACTATTTCTCAGACAGAAGCTGGATTGTCTTGTTCCATCATATGATTCTTAATATGCCAAGTAAGTTAAGTTTGCAAGAACAAAATACATATTTCTAAGGCAAAGTGCAAATGTCAAGCTGGTCTTGTAAACGTGCCTATTGACAGATCCTGTCCAAAGGCGCTGCTCAGATTCAATTTTTGTTTGTCAGAGAAAAGGCAACCTCCATGCTATGCTGCTAAAATTCAACATTTAAAAACAGAAAGATTGTCTAGAAATGACTTGGATTAGAAACATAGAAGACAGCCGGTAGATAAACAGGTCAATTTTTCTCATTAAGGCATGGGAAAAACAGCCTGCTGCATGATGTCTACCCTTCTCACCTACTGCAGGGAAGGCAAAACAATCTTATCAGGTAAGGTCGTTCCGCATAGCAGTTCTGTAATTTCTGTCTTACCCTTCATTAAGTCCACAAAAAAAATCCTTCTTTTCTGTAATCAACGCAATATCTTGCTCCCATAAATCACAAAGGGGGAACCTCTATGTCCAAAAAAAATGTGAAAAGGTCTACGGAACCCTCAGAATGGAGCCATGCTAGTGCCAATATCACCTTGCAATCTTGCTCCACAATTTCAGTCATCAGTTCCTTAATACAGTACATTACGGGGTAGATTCTCAGCAGCATTTAGCAGGGATGGATGTCCGGTTTGGACGTCCATCCCCATGAAATGCATGGGTGGCGATTCCACCCACAGAGCTCACTGCATGTACAGCAGAAATGTGTGGGGAGCTCTGGAAGGGGGCAGGCTGAGGGAGGTGCAAGGGTGGGCTGGGGGCATAATGCCTACCCCAGACGTACAGGGCTGAATCTGAGGTAGCCCTGTATGTCAAGGTTCAGCCATTTAAACAGTGGACTTATTGCACCTCGTAGGTGAATAAGTCCCCCTGGAAGTTGGGGGCTGCCTGAACTGGGGCATGGAGAACCTGGCCATGGAAGACCCATGCAGGAGCCAGATTGAGCTAGATGAGGATGTGCTGGACGTCCAGGGTGCCTGAATTGGGGCATGTCCCAGACGTCCAGCCACTATGCTGCGATTCTTTTCCTGCAGAGTCATCTAGCCCCTGAGGGAGCAGAATAGGGTGCATCCCCAGCCCATCCAGATGTCTGCATGTCCAGACAGCCTGAGGGCTTACAACTCAGAATTGGCCTCCACATCATGTCTGGATTTATACCCTTTTAATGTATTGTAGTCATCATCCTATTGGCCTTCATAAGTCTTTATCTATTGGTCAATTTTTGCGAATTCGTCAAGTTTGCTCTACTATAGATGAATTTAAGAATCATGCCAGCCAATTGAAACACCACCTCTCACAGAGAGGCTGCCCAGCACATATTATTATTTATCAGGCATATTTGTGGGCCCTATATGCCAACCGTGATTTAGTATTGCAGCCACAGAAAAGAATTGGTCAAAGTCATTAAGTCATTACATTTTTTCCAATTTGGCTCACTAATTGGCAGCAACCATTCATAAACATTGATCTATTCTAGTGTTACATGACCTTCTTAAGGAACAATCCTGTATAGCTTTTAAGGGGGGCCGAAATATCAAAGATATGGTGGTACGTGCTCATGTGGGGGAAGTTCCCTTGATCCATCTAACATTGGACACTATCCTTGCAATCACTGCTCCTTTTGTGATCAGACAATGTCAGCCACAGGTTGGAGACATAAGTTGACTAGCAAACATACCGTTTAAATATAGCACAAATTGTACTTCTTCATTTGTCATCTATGTCATCCAGTGCCCCTGCAATTTGTTATATGTGGGGAAAACTATATGACAGATTAAGATCCTATTAACAGAACATAAAAGTCAATTAACTGCTCAAACGGATTTGGCTCCTTTAGTGCCTCACTTTCTCCCACTTACAATTGACTATTATTGCCCATGTGCCTGTGTGCAGGAGGGAGGGGAGATCGGAGGGCATTACTTGCATGCAGAGAACAATATTGAATCTTTACCCTTGAGACAGTGAAACCTAATGGACTCATTGGAATTCTATTATTTAATCTTCAGTTTCCATCTTTCTGCTTCAGTGATGTCACCGTGTTGGTCATGTGACTTTGACGTTGAAACTGCAATATGATTTAATGGCATCTGTTTGACTTAGGAATCCACAGCTGTTGCTGAAGCTTGCTGCTTTGAATTTCAAACATCTGCTCTGAGCTCCATTTTTCTGCCACTGAACCCCTGATGCAGATATCCGAAACCTGCAGGCAGGTGGGTGGAAGCAGAGTGTGCAGATGCGACACTTGCAATAGTAGTGTCGGTGTGAACTGGGGCCTTAGATAAGTACAAACTGAAATATTTGATTCATTTATGCAGCAGTACTTGAATGTTTTCAACTTATATGTAAATATCTAAATGTAATACATTATTGAGCTTCGTAAGTGGAATTGAAGTATGCATGCTATTGTGTGAATGTTGATACACACGGTTAGCAAAACATTTTCTAACCGTTCCTTAAACATGCAATGCCTTGCCTATGCAGATGACATCCTGCTATACATCCCATTCAGGACTGACCGGACAGATTTTTCACCCATTACAAGATGCTTTGAAGTAGTTGCAGACTGGCTCCTCACCCAAAACCTACGAATTAATCACAGTAAAACTGATGTTCTCTTCATCACGAGAAATCAGAAGTTCACCCCACCTCCAGCTTTACAAATCAAAAATGCCGAACTTAAAACCAAAACCACAATTCGCTATCTAGGCATCACACTAGATCAGCGACTTGACATGATAGCACATGTGAAAAACATTGCAAAAGCAGTATACCACAAGATTGGAACATTACGCCTTCTTCGACCCCTCCTTGACTTCACTGACTACCGGACTGTATTCCAAGCCCTTGTGATCCCACACTTGGACTTCGCCAATATCATTCTCCAGGGGCTGCCACAGTCAACCCTAAATCCACTCCGACTTATTTATTTATTTATTTATTTAACAGTTCTTCTATACCGCTCTATTTTAGATCAGAGCGGTTTACATTTAACATCAACTATACAACACAGGCACTCTGAGTTGTATTTACAATAAACAGGGAGATCAACTTGGAGGTAACTGGGGGAACTATATACATTGTATTTACGCTGTTATCTGTTTTCAGGCAGATCCTATCTACATCTTATTTACACTGGGAGTCTAAATTCTATTTCTGGGAGTACTTCTGAGGGATAAGTTGATTATCCTTTTTCATACTGAATCTGATTGTTTAGGTGTAGTGAGTGATTGTCTGAGGGTTCACATGTATGATTACTAAGGCTGGATTCGGGGTAGTATGTAGTGAACAGGTGCTGCTTTAATGCCTTCCTGAAGTGGGTTAGGTACGAGATGTTTCGTATAAAGGTGGGGAGGGCATTCCATGCTCTAGGTGCATAAATCGTAAAGGCCCTATTTATTGTTGCTTTTGTGCATTTCGTTATTACTTTTGGGACCTCTAGGGTGTTTTGCATCGTGGATCTTCTGTTTCTGTTCTGTGGTACTTTATGTATCATCTTGCTGATAGCTGTGGGGGTCAGGGTGTTTAAGGCTTTGAAGGTTAATGTTAGAACTTTGTGGAGGGTTCTTGCTTGAACCGGTAACCAATGGAGGTTCATCAGTACTGGTGTTATGTGCTCTCTCCGTGAAGCCCCTGTTAGTACTCTTGCAGCGGTGTTCATTGCGAGCTGGAGCGGAGCTAGCGTTGTTTGAGGGAGACCATGTAGAATTACGTTGGCGTAGTCGAAATGTGGTAATATTAATGCCTGATAGATCGATCGGTAGTCGCTGAAGTCGAGTAGTGGTCGGAGATGTTTTAAGGTCCTTATTTTCATGTATACTGTTTTTACTATGTTTTTTATGTGGGTTTTCAGCTCCAGTTGTTGGTCCAGTGTAACGCCAAGGTAGCGGATTGTGGGTTTGGTTTTCAGTTCTGTGTTGCCGATTTTTAAAGAGGGTGGAGGGGTGAAGTCCTGGTTCCTTGAGATGAAAAGGACATCTGTTTTGCTGTAGTTGATTCTCAAGTTTTGTGTGTTGAACCATTCTGCTACTGCCTCAAAACATCTTGTTAGAGGGGAGAGGTCTGGTTGGTTGGTCCTGAATGGGATGTATAGCAGGATATCATCCGCGTATGCTAGACAGTTGACCTTGAATGAACGTGCTATAGCGCATATGGGCTGCATGTAGATGTTAAACATCAATGCAGATAGTGACGAACCCTGTGGTACACCCTGGCTTTGTAAAAACGGTTCAGAGGTTGTGGATCCAGACCTTATGTGTTGCCATCTATTAGTCAAGTATGACTTGCACCATTTTAGAGCTGTTCCCTGAATTCCTTTCTCACTGAGGCGTTGTATGAGGATCTCGTGGCTCACCGAGTCAAAGGCCGCTGCAATGTCAAGGAATATGAGGGCGAATCCTTGATGAATTTTGTCGATTCCAGAGATTAGGTGGTCAAATAGGGTGACGAGGAGGGTTTCCACCCCATGTGCTTCTCTGAACCCATGCTGGGAAGGATCCAGTGGGGCTTCAGTATCAATATGCTGTTGGATTTGGCGCTGTACTAACTTTTCGATTACTTTGGCAAGCATGGGGATACTTGAAATTGGTCTGTATGATTCAACTTTCGTTGGGTCCAGCTTGTTATTTTTCAGCAGTGGTCTGATTGATGTTTGTTTCAGACTTTGTGGGAACGATCCGGTTGTAAGGGATTGGTTTATTAATTCGCTTAGATATTGGCTTAAGTCACATCGTAACTCCTTTATCCATCGAGCTGGGCATGGGTCGTTGGGCGCGGTAGTGGGGTTGATTGCGGCTATAGTGTCTTCGATCTCTCTGCGTGATATTTTGTCAAATTTGGATAGTGGTGCTGGTTGGTGCAAATTATGTTGAGAGATGTTGTCCGCGGAGCTCGATGTAGCATCATCCTGGATCACTTCAGGTTGTAGGTAGTTGTTTGAGGTTGTAGTAGTCTGGATCATTTTTGACTGTAGGTAGTTGGAGTATGCCTGGGGGTGTGGCATATGAGATTGGTCTGCGGGAGGTTCTTTTATGAGAGATTTCACTATATTGAAGAGGTCGTGGGGTTTGTTTAGTGACCGCTTCAAGATGTTGGAATGATATTGTATCCGCTGCTTTGTTAGTTCGTCACGGTGTGCTCTTAGGTGAGCGATGTAAGTATTTTGTGCTTCAGTAGAGCGAGCCCGACGCCATCTTCTCTCGAGCCTGCGCAGGCACTGGAGTGAAGCTCGGAGGTCTTTGGTATACCATGGTGCGTGTTCTCGTTTCTTTGTTGTTTTATGTGTGGCTGGTATGCATGCGATGGTCTTGAGGCTCTCATCCCAGGTGGACACCAAAGCATCTAGGTCGTGTGGTACATTGTCGAGGAGTGGGAGGATCTTCCCTCGAATCTCTTCTTTATCAAAGGGACGGAAGCGCTTCAACGAGGTTTCGTGGACAGCGTTGGTTTTTTGAAGTTTTGATTGTATGTGTTAATAGGTATCTGGAATTTGATCAGGCTATGGTCAGACCATGGTACAGGAGTTATGGATGGTAGCATTGGTTGGGTCGTATCCTTATCTGTCTGTGGGGCAAATATCAAGTCAAGTTTGTTTCCCTTGACGTGAGTGGGACTATCAACTAGTTGATCGTAGCCTAGCTCTTGTAGCGCTTCTAGGAAGGCAGAGGCTTGGGATTCCTGTAGAGTAGGCAGGTTAAAGTCGCCTAGGATCCAGTTTTGGGATCGTGGTCTGTTTGAGTGGCAGGCGAGGCCAATTATTGTTGCCAGAGCTTCTGAAGATGGTGTTGGCGCTCGATACAGTAGGTTGATCGTGCAGGTATCATTTGTTATAGTGAGGGAGTCCAGGTGGGCTGTGCTAGTTGCATTGCACAACTGGAAGCCTAGGCAAGTTTTGACCAGGATGAGTGTTCCGCCTCCTCTCTGGTTGGTTCTATGGCATGCATGGACTGAAAATCCTGTGGGTAACATCTGGTTTATGATTGCATTGTCGCGTTCTGATAGCCAAGTCTCTGTGATCATGATGATGTCAAGATCATGGGTCGTGACCAGGTCGGTAATTATTGGCCATTTAGTGCGTATTGACCTTGCGTTGATAAGTGCACACTTCAGGGCATGATGGTGCTGCTGACGGTCCAAATGTGACTTCTTGATGTGTTGAAGTGGGATGTGTAATAAATGTGAGTAAGGCGTGTCGTTGGGTTCTCTTGGGGGTTGTTGGTGATTCTCCGTCCATCTTTTTCCATCACTGCGGAGTATTGGGATGTGGTTGGTGCTTGTGTGAAAGGCATGGGATGTAAGGGGGAGCCAGGTGGCTAGGTGTAGACATGCCAGGGCTAGTAATGGATGCATCTTGTGGACGTCTTTGTGGATATTATGTGATCTGTTTGTTGTTGGGTAGTTAGTGGGACCGGTGTTGACTACTGTGCTTGCTATCAGTGGTGTATAAACTCACTGCCTGACCATGAGTAGATATTTGGGACAATGTGGCAGTATACAAGACAAGAAACAGTACAGACTTGCCATGAACTCGGCTGCAAGAGTACTTGTAGGTGTGTCAAGGTCAGAACACATTACGCCTTTGATGAAGGAGCTCCACTGGCTACCCCTACAAGCTCGAATCCATTACAAGGCACTTGTCATGACATTCAAAGCACTGAAGAACCAATCCCCCTCACCCATCAGTAAGTTAATCAACAACATGCCTGACAACAGGAACAGAAGATCTGCTATGCGGAATACATTAGAAATCCCTAAGATAATGACAAAATGCCTAAAAGCAACAGCCAATGGGGCTTTTTCTGTTTATGCACCCACGGCCTGGAATGCCCTCCCCTCGGAAATTTGAGCTATTATGAGCCTTGCCCCATTCAGAAAAGCGTTAAAATACCACCTATTCCAAAAACACTACCCAGAAAGCAACCCAGGGAAACACATGACAGGCCCTCTGATCCCCCTCCCTAACTGCTCCAATACCTTAATCCAATGAGAGAATGGATAGGCAGCGGACCCCTTGCATGAACCCCTCCATTGCTGTCAATTCTGCTAAATTGTGAATATTCTGTAAATTTTGTAAAATGTGCTGTAAATAGTTTCTCACCCAAGTTCTCACCCAAGTTTATTACCCTGTTCATTGTAAACACAATGTGCTTTTGTTACATTGTACTATTGTTTCTGTTCACTGTAAACCGCACTGATTTTAATAGCGCGGTATATAAGAAATGTAAATAAAATAAAATAAAAAATGTAAATAAATTTTGCCTGCTCCTTAAGAGAGTATAAAAGTGGGGACATCATTGTGCCTTGAAAGGCTCAATGAAAGGTTAATGTTGCCTGTTTTTAATTATACAGTTGTAGTCAACATTATTGGCACCCTTGCATTTTAGGTATGTTGTGTACAACATCTTGAGAAATAATTGGAAATATTTCAACTATATATCATCATAATATTTTAATAGTATCTTCAAAGGTATACAAAAAAAAAGATATCTGTGCAATGTAGATGTACTAATTTCTGAGAAAAAAAACAACATATGACCTGGACAGGATTAATTGCACCCTTCATTAATATTTGTACCCTTCATTAATATTTGGTAGTGATGTTAGCCTGCAAACATTTCTTGTAGCCATCTATAAGTTTTGTACATCTGTCTGCTAGTAATTTCTCCCACTCTTCAACTGTGATTTGTTCCAGCTCATGAATGTTTCCAGGATTTCTTTTACCAAAGGCAGATTTCAGCTCTTTCCAAAGGTTCTCGATTGGATTGAGATCAGGGCTCATTGCTGGCCAATTTAAAACAGTCATTTGTTCCTTTTTAACCATTCTTTTGTACTTTTGGATGTATGTTTTGGGTCATTGTCCTGCTGGAGGACTCATGGATGTTCGACCCACACCTAGCTTTCTGACATTAGGTAGCACATTTCACTCCAAAATACCTTGGTAGTCCTCTGACTTAATGATTCCTTTAATACGTCCCAGCCTCCAGTTCCTGAAGAAGCAAACCAGCCCCACAACATTATGGAGCCTCCACCATATTTAACTGTAGGAAGGGTGGTTTTTTTTCCTTATAAACTTCATTTCTTCACTTGTGAATATATTGCTGGTCTGCATTGCCAAAGAGCTCAAGTTTGGTTTCATCTATCCACAGAATATTTTCCTAGGATTGTGGCTTCTCAAGATGGATTTGTGCAAAGATCAAGCATGCCTTTTTATGTCTATCTTTGAACAGTGGGGTCCTCCTTGGCCTTTGCCTATGAAGTCCTTCTTTTGTTTGTTGTGTGGCATATGATGCGGTTTGAAACCACCATTCCAGATTGCTTCAGATCAGCCTTAAGCTCTTTGGATGTTGCACGTAGTGTTTTTCCAACTAACCTGCGAAGACCTTTTGGATTAATTTTCCTCTTTCAACCACATCCTAGGAGGGTCTTGACAATTCCATGAGCATAAAATGTCTTAATAACATTGTGAACTGTAGACACAGGAATCCCAAAGTCTTTGGAGATAGTCTTGTACCCCTTTGAAGTTTAATGTTTGGTGATAATGGATTTTCTGACTGTCTCAGGCAACTCTCTTGTCTTCACCATTGTGAAAATGGAGCAGGGAGTGAATGTTTCCATTTTAAACATTAGTGCAATCATTCCTTGATTGATTCATATCATATGAGTACTGACAATTGATCACAGATGCATCTAATTCTACAGCAATGTGAATGTGATTCTTCTGTTCAAACTTATTTGAGTTGTTTACAAGGGTGCCAATGTCCCAGTTTTTATACTATTTCCTATTATTTCCTTTTTAATTGGTCTTCTTTTATTTCATTCTTTTATGTGTCAAATACAGTATGCATGCATGTGGAGGCCAAATTGAGATCGGGGGATGTCTGGCCCGTCCGGACATCCAAAATCTGGATGGGACGGATTTGCACCCAATTCTGCAACCGCGGGAGCTATACGTTCCCGCAGTTGCAGAGTCGGGGCACTTGGATGGGCTGGACGGGCCCAAATTCTGCAGTGGGGAACATCTATGAATGTACCTGGCCACCCCTCCCTATGCTTCTGTTGCAGCTCCGGTGCTGCAGCATCCCATCGCCATGGCACCGGGATGCCCAGCAGGAGCCCCATTGCCCCGCACCACTGCAGAATGGTGTTTCCCCACCACCCATCCCCCATAGGGACTGCTAGGGCCAGTATCGGGTGGAGGGGAACCTCCTGCTTCTCCTCAGCTCATTTTTACAGGTCCACTGGTGATGATCCCCTTTCTCGGGGGGACTTATTCCACCTCTGAGGTGAAAAAGTCCCCCATTCATCTCTGCCTCCCCGGATGTACAGGGCCATGACCTGTATTGCCCCGTACATCCGGGGTCATGGGCCCACCTACCCTCTGCCCACTGTCTGCCCTGTCACCACCCCCTCCTGCTCCTATCCAGAGCTCCCCACACAAAGGCTATGTACGTGAGGGGAACATTCATTTTAGAATCGGGTCCCTGTGAATAGCGGGGATTGGATGTCCAAGGCAGACATCCATCCCTGCTATTCGTGGTTCTGGATGACCCCCATACTGTATATTCTAAAGCCATTTCATTGGTCACTATTTTTTAGGAGATATTGGACATTAAGAAGTTGAACTGCAAGGGTGCCAATAATGTTGACCACAACTGTAAGAATAAGAAAAAGAAAAAGACAAATCATAATAAGAAACTAAAAAATAAAAAATGATGTTCACATGACTTGGTGGTGACACACAGTTCTATTAAGGAACTGATAACGAAAATTTGGAGCAAGATTGCAAGGTGATATTGGCACTCGCATGGCTCCATTCTGATGGTTCTATATTACTTTTCACATTGTTTGTGATTTGTGGGAGCAAGATATTGTGTTGATTATAGAAGAGAAGGATTTGCTATTGTTTTTCCTTCTTGATTAAGGGTTTTGATTTTTAGAAGTTACCCTTCATTAATGCATAGAAGTAACTGATACAAAAGCAATGACTCCTCATAAGTGTTTGACAAGAGCCTCATATTCAATTCCTTAAGAATCAGAAAACAAACTGCTATATTTTTTTTATAATCCTTTATTGTGGTGCTGTTTAGTGTTTTACTCTCTCCAGGTTCATAGCAATTTTCATTCTAGTGTTTTCTGTTACCAGACAAAAATTGCAAAAGTATTTCATCATTTACCTGTCTCCTAGCTGCCTGGAGATTTAGTTTATGGACCTAATCAAAAACTCTTTGGGTGCTCTGCAATGAAATACTGATTTTGATGACAAGCATGCAGAGATCAGAAAAATCGCTTTATGGAGGCTAGCTACCCCTTTTCTGAATAAGTAATGGATTGACAGTAGCAGCGGGGCTACAGAAAGCCTTCCTTTACTGAGCTGCAATAATATGTTAAAGTACATTCATGTGATTTAATGCACACTAAATAACATAAGCCTCATTATCCTCAAAGAGGCCTATCTATGAATTAATAGGGGTGTGAATTCATTAGTCTACCTATTCGGTTCATTTGGGTGTCTAGCAATATTTCTGTGCATGCATAAGCATACGCATTAACTCATGTATAATTGATTTGCATGCACAAGTAAGTTTTAGCACACCTAGAAGTGCACATTTAAGGAGGATATGTGCAAAACATAAAACTAAGCACAAAAATTGCAAGAACTTCATTTAAATGAAGATGGATCAAACTTTTTTTTGATCATGCACATCCCTATGAATTAATGCAGTTTAATAAATGAGGGCCTTATTCAACTGGTGCTAAAAAGTTAGGGTCACGTTTTCTAACACGTTAATGTACGTTAACGTGTGTTAATTCAAGTTAAGTGCATAGTTAGTAAATAGGTCCCATTGAGAATAAAGGAAGTTGCATTATTTAATATACATTATAGGATATGTCATATCGTCAAGTTCAGTATCTTGTTTCCAAGAGTGGCCAATTCAGGTCACACGCAATGTTCCCACTAACCTGCGCTGGGTCTGCCGCCAACATTCCTGCCGGTGGAGGACCCGGCCCAGATTAAAGAGAACATTGCGAGGGTGCTGCGGCATGGACACACGCCGCAGCACCCTCGCAATGTTCTCTTTAATCTGCGCCGGGTCCTCCGCCGGCATTCCTGCTGGTAGGGGGAGGGGCAGAGTGTCAATCGCTCTGCACCTCCCCCCACCGGCAGGAATGTTGGCAGCGGACCCAGCGCAGGTTAGCAGGAACATTGGTCACAAGCATCTGTCTGTTAACCAAAATGGTACACAGTTTCCATGCTGCTTATCCTAGTGGTAAGCAGCATGGAAACTGGCATTCCCCTTGGAGCAGATGTGCAGGCCAACTGAAGTGGTGATCAATTAGTCCATGCCAATGGAGGAACTCCAGATCTGATTGCTTTGCAGCCTGGATTAGCTTTGTCAAAAATGCTGATGGAAAGTCCAGAGGAGATAGGACTGCATGACGTTGTAGGAGTTCTGAAGAGGTGAGGAAGCAAGCAGCGGATCAGAGTTAGCTTCATCCCCCAAAATGCAATCGGCAGTCGCAAGTAGTACAATTAAACCTTTGCCTGAATGGCCCTTGTGTAACTCTGGATAATATTTGGCAAGTAGTAGCTTTTTTAGACAAGTTAATTTTGTTCTTGGCTATTATTACTTAGGATATTCAAGCTAAAATTCAGGCTAAGGAAAATGAAAGATCAATTAGTGCTTTAGCGTATTACAAAGTTGGAGGAAGAAACTGAGGAACTGGGGATGACTCAAGTTCAACTGGGATTATTACAAGGAAAATTGAAAATTTGTAGAACTAGGTTAGGGTCTCAATTTAAGGTTTATTAATTTTCCAAAAATGTATTTGTTGTCCCCTGTGGTTATTCTCCTTAATATATGAAAGAGTTTTCAAGTTGCTTGAGAATGATTTATCTCCTTTTTCTAAAATATATTGCCATTAAAACTGAATTTAGAGGAAGTGGAGATGGACCTGGAGACCTTGGAGGAACTACTTGGAGAATTTGGAAGAGAGCAAAATTGTTGGTGACTTTTGCTTTCTCCCTGGATCTTGGACATATACTTTGCACCTTTTTCAAGAATAGAAGTGAGATGTTTATGGGAGGGAGGATATGGACATATGTGGACCTTAGAAGAATAACTCAAGACTGAAGGAGGCAGTTTCTTTCAGTGTGTCTAGAAATGAATGGGCAGCAACTGCACTTAATGCGCATTAACATTAAATAAACATGCCCCTTAGATTTGAAGGCTTGACAGTTTGTGTTCTTAAAGTGGTATTCATATCATGGCAAGGTGGAGATATAGATAGACTGTTATTGAGAGAAGAGCAGTGATTTATATTCAGTTTGGACACTGTGCAACTAAATGGCTTATATCTAACATTGAATTTAAGTGTCTTTTTGTGAACTTTTCATTCTCTGCTTGTTTTTGTTTATTTAGTTTTTACAGGTTTTATTTTCTATTTGTTACATTTAACCTTAGTTTTCATCATTCTGATCTATTTTATTCATATTAAAATGTTCTTAAATATTTATACCCATTGTATAAATTGTTTTCATTATACGATGTCGCCCATGTGTGAGGACTGATTCCTGCTGTCCCTGGCGAATACCTGTTAAAGGAGAGTAACTGCGCTTTCCCCATCTCTGCTTCACCCAGGTATGCCTCCAACATGCCCCGATACTAATTGGATAGCATCGGGGCATGTAGGGGACATAGACAGGGATATTCAATGACACTAACTGTGTACGTGCCATTGAATATCCCCATTTAAGGCATTTATATGGTTTATTAGGCTGTAAACCATGTAAATGCCCTTTGAATATTGGGGCCAAAATGCCCAAATGTAGAAAAATATTATTTTCAGTTTTGATTTATGATTGGAATGTGTCAGCTTTGGGAATACAAGCATTGTGGAACCTGTGTCTTTTGGGGAAACTGCTAGGTACTGTGATAAGGAAGCTTATCAGGACCCAAGAGAGAGGGATAAAGAGAAGGAATTTACCCTTATAATAAGACCTATTTTACCATGTCAGAGACACAAAACTCCCTTTACACCTAGCAAGCAGGTAATTCCTAGCTACAATAGGTTGCAGAATGCCCCTAGTGGAGAAAAAGAGAGGGAATACAGGCTCAGGGTAAGGAACCCTTACGTCACTGAATTCCCCAATTACTCAGCTGCCACGAGGCAGTTTGATCTCCAACACCTGAGAGGAGAGGGGGTGGAGCAGGCACCGGAGAGGTTTAAGACTAGGTCAGTTTATTCAGAAGGGAGAGGGAGGAGAGGAAGAAGAGGAAAGGAGAGAGAACATGAGAGCAGTAGGAGTGCCTACTGGAAGAGGAATGGATCTGGAACAGTGAGAACCGCAGGAACCAGGAACACAAGTTGGAGAACAGGATGTGGAAGCACCAGTGAGTGGTGGCCAGAGCATGAGAGAGGAGAAGCTGCTACAAGCTTTGACCCAGGTATGAGCATTAGAAGCTTGACTAATTCTGAGCACTACAGAATTGCCAGAGACAGCCTTAGTCCTAACGGAAGGCAGTCAAATAAGCCCTTTGAGCCAGAATCAGAGGAAGTGCCAATGCAACTGGGTGAACCACACATAGATTTAGAAGAAGCAGTCTCATACATGGATTGCTCTTTATGCCAGTCTTCCAATACAGAGGTGTTGAAAGGGAGTCAACCGTAAGGAAAACCTCCAGTGTCCGGAAGCCCTAAGAGCCTGTGGTTAACTTGTGAAGGTCCTGAGTTAAAGGCAAAATACCTTTTTTTTACTGTGCAAGCCGAAGCTGCCTAATTAAGTTGGTGAATCAGCTGTGAGCCAGAGCAGTGCTCAGCCTGAAGCTGTATTAACGGTGAAAGTAAGGAAAGCTTTTGTTTGGCTGTTTATAAGAAAACCTTGCATAGAGAATTGCTTGCCTGTGAAGAATTTAACTGCCTTGCTGAAAGTTTTTCTATGTTTAAGAAGACAAACAGTGTTCTGGACTGAGAGAAAAAGAAACCTGCTTTAGGAAAAGCTGTTTTCTGTTTGTTTGATCGGCACTGCAAGCCATGTCTGATAGCATGGGCTGTTAAAGTATTTTTGTTTATACTGGAGAACATTGCAAGCTGTTTTGTTTGGAATTCATTTATATCCTGATGTTCATTTACAAGTATCCTGGAAAAATAATCCAAAGGTGGAATTTGTGAACCTTAGCGTGTTTTTTTTTCAGTTAATAAACTGTCATTACCTTACCACTCAAGGCAACTACAACGGTGTTTTTTTTTACCTGAGGTTGAATACTTTCTGACTGAACTACCTTTCCCATAAGGCAATACAAGGCATCAGTCAGTTAAAAACCAAAAGGTGAATCTCTCTAATGACAACCACGCCCCTCCATATTGCATGTAAGGGGCTATGGGCGTGACAGTGGCATAGTTCTTGGATTTTTTCCACCTAAAAGATACCAGGAATTTCAATAAGGATTTACAGCTGCGAGAGATTCAAACTGAAACAGGAGGAAGCAGAATTTCCCTGACAGACTTGATGAGCAGAAGAGGTGATCCAGTAGCAGTTCCTGAGGAAAAGACCCTGTATAAGTGAGAGTCAATGCCTGATTAAGGTAAAGATACCTGGGCGTGACCAGTTGTGGATTAAGGAAGAAGTGTATGCTGATGCATTAAAAGGGGGCATATAGAAAAAAAAAAAAAGAAGTTGTTGTACGGTGCCGCCCTTGGTGGATTTTCTCTCTCTCTTTTTTCTTGCAGGTACCAAGTTATGGATCCCAAGGAACTCCTGAATTGGATGGCGACCCAGTTCACTCGTCAACAGGAGCTGGCACAAATGGCGCAGGACAATGCAATCGCTGCCATGAGGGAACAGCAAAAACCAGTTCTTGACCTGGTGGAGGCTTTGATTACGCTCCGGAGCCAGGAAGGCGGAGGAGTACCAGCACCAGCATGACCAGCTGCACCACGTGTGGACAGTATGGGTGACTTTCAATATACTGAGGCATTTCGTTTTGGCAAACTTACCCCAGAAGACAATGTTGACGACTTTATTGAGTCTTTTGAAAGAGTGGCTCAGGGTCTAGGATGGCCGGAGACCCAGTGGGCCGATGCTGTTCCAAGGGTTGCAGAGCAGAGATGACATCCATCTATCCAAGAAAGGTCAACGCATCTTCGGTAGTAGACTGGCTAATCTACTGAAGAGGGCTTTAAACTAGATTCATTAGGGATAGGTGAAGAAAGCCCCCAGGTAGGTGATACATTAAATACCTTTATGTAAATGGGTAACAGGGGTAACATATGGAAAGCAGTGTGTATAAATGCCCGTAGCATGGGAAATAAGATCCCTGATGTTGAAGCTTTGGTGGGAGTGGCTGACTTGGATTTAGTGGCAGTTACAGAAACATGGTTCACAGAAAACCATGACTGGGATGTAACTATACCTGGCTATACTTTATTCAGAAAGGACAGGGTAGGAAGAAGGGGAGGAGGAGTGGCACTATATGTAAAAACTACCATGAAAGCTTTGGAATTACAGAGCTTAAAAGGGAGAGAGGAGGTTTTGTGGGTTAAACTAGAAAGAGGGAAAGAGAAATCTATTTGCATTGGTGTGATATACAGACCTCCCTCACAAGAGGAAGAGGTGGACAGAGCGTTAATTGAAGACATACGCAGCATTGCTAGGAAAGGGGAAGTGCTACTAATAGCAGATTTCATTATGCCAGATGTTGATTGGCACATTCCTGCTGCAGTATCATCTAGAAGTAAGCAGATCCTGGATTCTCTACAGGGAGAACTATTCAGGCAATTGGTAATAGACCCCACACGTGAAGGGGCCATACTGGACTTGGTGCTTACCAATGGTGAAAGTGTTTCTGATGTTGTAGTGGGAGATCATTTTGCATCCAGTGATCACCAGATGGTGTGGTTCAGTATTAGGACTAGGGCTGTTAGAATCCATTCAAAGGTGAGGATCTTAGACTTTAGGAAGACTAACTTTGCGAAGATGGGCCAATACCTCAGGGAGTCGTTAGTGGGATGGGAACAGCTGGGGGATGTAGAAAAACAGTGGGCAAAACTGAAAGGGGATATTTTAAGGGCAACCAACCTTTTTGTTAAAATGGTAAATAAAGGCAAAAGGAAAAGGAGACCGCTATGGTTTTCGAAGGAAGTAGCTGAAAAAGTGAAGAAAAAGAGGGAGGCCTTCATGAAATACAAGAGATCACAGAGAGAGGAAGACAGGCATCTGTATTTGGAAAAACTTAGAGAAGCTAGCAAAGTAGTCAAGAAGGCAAAGATTCAAAAGGAGGAGGAAATAGCCAATGCAATAAAATGGGGGGATAAGACATTTTTGAGATATATTAGTGAGAAGAGGAAGGGCAAAAGTGGTATTGTCAGACTCAAGGGTGCAGGGGGGAATATGTAGAAGCTGATAAGGATAAAGCGGAATTGCTTAACAAATATTTTTGTTCTGTGTTCACAGATGAAGAACCAGGAGCAGGACCTCAGAAAACACCCACAAATAGGAACAGAAGCGAGGGGCATCTTGAACAAGTTTCAGAAGACTGTGTTCGTGAGAAACTAGCTCAACTTAAAGTAGACAAAGCAATGGGACCGGATGGGATACACCCTAGAATACTGAGGGAACTTGGGGACATTCTAGCAACTCCACTGACTGACCTTTTCAATGCCTTGTTGGAGTCGGGAGTGGTGCCAAAGGACTGGAGAGAGGCTCATGTGGTGCCTTTACACAAAGGTGGAAGTAAGAATGTGGTTGAAAACTACAGGACGGTTAGTTTAACTTCGGTGGTGAGTAAATTATTGGAAACGCTGCTGAAAGAGAAAATAGTGAGGTTTCTGGAGTCCAGCAGATTACAGGATCCGAGGCAGCATGGATTCACCAGAGGCAGGTCTTGTCAGACAAATCTGATTGATTTCTTTGACTGGGTGACCAGGGAGTTGGACCGAGGGAGAGCTCTAGATGTGGTGTATTTAGATTTCAGTAAAGCCTTTGACACTGTTCCTCACAGGCGACTTATAAACAAACTGAGCACCCTAGGGATGGACCCTAAAGTTACTGCTTGGGTTAGAAATTGGTTGGGTGGGAGGCGACAAAGAGTACAAGTAAATGGAGCTCACTCTGAGGAGAAGGATGTTACCAGTGGTGTGCCCCAGGGATCTGTCCTTGGTCTGATTCTTTTTAACATCTTTGTTAGTGATATAGCGGAAGGGCTGTCGGGTAAGGTATGCCTCTTTGCAGATGATACCAAAATCTGCAATAGCGTAGACACCCAGGAAAGTGTAGATAACATGAGGAGGGATCTAGCTAAGCTTGAAGAATGGTCTAGAATTTGGCAGCTGGGATTTAATGTTAAAAAATGTAAGGTCATGCTTTTGGGCTGCAGCAATCCAAGGGAGCAATACAGTATAGAAGGTGAAGTACTTTTGTCCACTAAAGAAGAGCGGGACCTAGGCGTGGTTGTGTCTGATGATCTTAAAGTAGCTAAACAGGTAGAAAAGGCGACGGCAAAAGCTAGAAGGATGCTTGGGTGCATACGGAGAGGAATGGCTAGCAGAAAAAAGGAGGTGATAATGCCTCTGTATAAGTCTTTGGTGCGACCTCATTTGGAGTATAGTGTGCAATTCTGGAGACCGCACCTTCAAAAGGATGTGAACAGGATGGAGTCGGTGCAGAGGGTGGCTACTAAAATGATTAGTGGGCTTTATTATAAAGCATATGAGGACAGACTTAAGGATCTTAATATGTACATCTTAGAGGAAAGGCGGGATAGAGGTGATATGATTGAGATGTTTAAATACCTCCGTGGCATAAATGTTCAGGGAGAGAGCCTCTTTCAATTGAAAGCAATTTCTGCTACGAGGGGACATGGGATGAGGGTGAAGGGAGATAGATTCAGGAGTGATATGCGGAAATATTTCTTTACGGAAAGAGTAGTGGATCCATGGAATAGTCTCCCAGTGGAGGTGGTAGAGATGAGGACAGTAACTGAATTCAAAAAAGCATGGGATCAACACAGAGGATCTCTAAAGGTAAAAAGTGGACTGTTGAATTTGTTGATATGGAAGGACAGACTAGATAGGCCATGTGGTCTTTTTCTGTCATCATGTTTCTATGTTTCTATGGCTATATCCTTAACAGGAGAGGCACTTGCCGCTTACAGAGCCATGCCGGCGGCCCAAGCTCTAGATTATAAGGCCGTAAAAGTGCCATTAAGGATTGTTTAGGGTTAACAGCCACGGTATATCGACGCATGCTCAGAGCCACAATCCTGAGAGTTGGCAAGACGCCAAAAGCCTTAAGCCAGAGGATTCGTGGATTAGCACTGAAATGGCTGGCTCCTGAAGGGAAAAATGTAGAAATGATTACACAGGTACACTAAAAAATTTTTTTTTTAAACTGCCTCTAATGTTTCGATTGATTTTTACGTTTTTTGGTGCGCTGAATCCAAATCTGGTAACCAATTTCCTCCATCACGTACAGATTTTTTGCTACATTGGGTTAGCAGTTTGAGGTGAACGTTTCAGATTGAGTGCGATCGAGATAAAAGTTTCTTGGATGAATTCTTTATACTAATTGTTTAGTAGTTATTCAAATAAGAATAAAGAAAATTGTAACAAGGCAGCACATAAGAATAGAGTAATGTCAACAAAACACACTGTGATGGTAGCAAAATTGTCTGCACTTAAAACAGCCACATACATGTGCACAAACACTGAGCATATAAGAGCGAGGTTAGACACAAAGCAAAGCAAAGAAATGTGCAAAAAATGTTGTACAGGTATGTATGTAAGAATAGAAAACGCAAACCGCACCATTGCAATACATGAAGACAAACACCCGATGGTGTGAAAATAAAATTCTAATAAATGAGATCCGACACTGTGGTAATAACTAGCAAATTTTTATTTCAAAGTTTAGTAAAAACACGATATTTGTCAACACAGTTTAGATTTTAAAGTCATTCTTGGGTCAATCAATCTCCTGGTGGGCCCGTTTCTTCTTCCCCCGAATGCTTCTCTTGGTGCGCTGCTTGGCGTATTTTTCATCTGGGGTTTCCCGCAGCAGCAACCAGCAGAAATCAGCCATCATAGTGGTGTTCCATCTTCCTTGGTACCTTCTCTCTGCGTCCTTGATGTCCTGGTGAAACCTTTCACCTTGTTCTTCACTGTATGCCCCCAAGTTTTCGGGAAAGTAGTTCACATGGGAGTGCAAGAAATGGACTTTCAGGCTCATGTTACAGCCTTGTTCTTTGAAGGCATTGAGCATCCTGGCAACAATATCCTTATAGTTCTCATCCCGCCTGTTCCCCAAGAATTTGAGAACAACATCCTTGAAGGAATCCCAGGCTTCTTTTTCCTTCTCAGACATCGTTTCAGCGAATGCTCCATCTGAAATGAGTTTCCTTATATCAGGGCCAACAAACACTCCTTCCTTTAGCTTTGCTTCAGAAAGTCGGGGGAACTTTGAGCAAAGGTACCGAAAGCACTCACCATCTTTTGGAAGGGACTTGATGAATTGCTTAATGAGACCCAACTTAATGTGGAGAGGTGGTAATAGAATTTTATCACGAGGTACCAAGCTCTCATGAAGAACATTTTTCTCACCGGGTCTCAAATACTCCCGAATTGGCCAGTCTTTTTTCCCCCAGTGTAGGTCGCAGGCCCGGCTATCCCACAAGCAAAGGAAGCAGGGATATTTGGTGAAACCGGATTGCTGCCCTAATAGCATGGATAGAATTTTAAAGTCTCCACAAATCATCCACTTATGCTCATCATAACGAATCTTCTGAAGAATCAGGGCCAAATTCTCGTATTTTTCTTGGAGAATAACAGAGTGAGCAATAGGAACTGAAGCGAATGTGTTGCCATTATGAAGAAGAACACCTTTTATGCTGTCTTTTGACGAATCAATGAACAGCCGCCATTCAGCAGGATCATACTTGAGTTTAAACTTTTCCATCACTCCGTATATATCGTTGCAAAATACCAAATCTTCCTCTTTGCTGAAATACTTCAAAAACTGTGTCTCGCGGTTGCTGTACCAATAAAAAGTTGTTCCTGGTGACAATAGATTTTTCTGTTTAAGCCGAGAACCTAGCAGTTGGGCAGCATCTTTTGGGAGTCCTAAATCCCGGACTAAATCATTCAATTCAGCTTGAGAGAAAAGTTCAGGTTTCGGATCTGGTTCAGTTTCAAACTCGGAAGTACTGGACTCATCGGGAAAAGCCATCTGATGAGTCTCATCATGATCAGAACCGTCCACACAAATATGATCCAAAGATTTTGGTGGTTCAGGCACAGGTACTTCGTTGCTATGAGGCATAGGCCTAATTGCTGAGGGAAGGTTGGGGTAACTTATTATGTTCTTATTTTTTAAGTTGTATCCCTTCACAATGCAAGAGCAAAAATAGCAGTCACTGCTGTGGTCTCTTTGTTCACGCCCACATCATAGGTATTCCGAAACGAAATGCTTGTTTTTTACCTTTCATCCATAAGCGTAGATCTTCCTCACATGTCTTGCACACTTTGTGAGGAGCCCACGGTTTGTCTTGATCGCCTAACTTCAAACCAAAATAGGCGAAATATACTTTTTTAATAAATGCAGAAATGTTCCTCTGCCGCTTTTTCACGGTATATTCCCCACAAATAAAACAAAAACTGTCCGGAGAGTTGACGCAACCTCTGGCTCTGTGAGCCATCACAAATACACAGCACTGCAAACTACAACTGTAGTGAACCACTTCGGAATAAAGCTGGTTTACGACTGAGCAAACAAAAGGTAATAATGAACTTGCAAGAAACTGAAATTTGACAGGAACGTTCATGTCGCAACCACCGTGTTTGAGCGAGCGAACGAGGCGAGGCGAACAGGAAAGAACATGCGCCAGCGCGAGTACTGGATTTAGCCCCCCGCCTCCCAATTGTCCTGTTAATGTATAAAATGAATACAAAACACTCTAAAATATCATGAGGGAGTGTTTCTAGTTAGTTAACCATTACAACCTCTATTTTGGGCCAAGAAAATAAACTGCAGTCGGCTAAAAAGAAATTATGTGAACATTCCTTATATGGGTAAGAAATCTAATTTTGCAAGAAAATGTGATGTGATGGAACATTTTGGCTATTTTTCCTGGATTCAGCACCCCAAAATCTATAGGAATTAGTTGCAAAACTGGAGGCAGTTTTTTGGTAGTGTACCTGTGTTATTGTTGTAATAATGTTAGAACAATTTATGGCAGCAATGCCAAAGGACCTGCAGTCTTTTCTCATCCAGCAGAATTGCCAAAGCATGGCAGAGGCGACCTATTTGTCTGAACGGTTTATGGAAGCTGAATTAGCTCATCAGCAAAAGGGAAGCACTCTGAAAATAGGTGCTGAGGTGGTCTTTGCTGCATCAGAAAGGAAGGATAGAAAGGATGCTGATTTTGGAAAAGTTTTTATGCCTAACCAAGATGAGAAGTGGGCTAGAAAAAAATGTTTCCTGTGTGGGAAATGGGGACATGTGCAGAAGGGGTGCAAAGCCCGTACTAACTTAATGGGAATCAGTATAAAACGGCCTGGAGAAGGTTTTCTTTTAACGGTTGACATACAAGGGATTACTACAAGTGCTCTTTTGGACTCTGGTGCGGACCAAAGCATGCTTTCTCAAAAACTTTGTCGAGCAATAGAGGCCCAGAATAACTCAGAGCGTAGAAAGCCTGAAAGTAATGTAAGAATTAGATGCATTTATGGGGCTGCTTCATTTTATCCTATGTATAAGTTAAAGGTTAAGAGATCCCAGTGGCAGTGTTCCCAAACTCCCATATGATTTAATATTGGGAAGGGATTGGCCCCAATTCAAGCAGGGATTAGAGGAAGGCTTAGGAAAAAAGAGTGGCCTTATATCCACCCGATCCCAGTCTAGGTCCAGCAGCCAAGAGGATGAGACCCATGCAGATTCACTAAAGGATTTACCTTCACACGATGACTTAGTGTCTCCCCCATCTGGAAAAGTTAAGAAGGAAAAAGCGCAAAAACGACATGAGAGGCGTTGTAGGGCACAGGGAAGAGCTAAGATAGAGTTTAGCCAAGGGCTGCCCTGGGTGCCAGCCGAAATAGTGGAAAAGTTTAACTTTTCCCCAGGAACAGCGAGCAGATCCGGATCTTGCTCAAGCATTTGAGTATACCCGAGTGGTACGGGAGGTCCTTCCCAGGATCCTGATGGACAATGAGATATTGTATAGGGAAAGTCAGGACCCCTGAACTGGAACGATCAGAAAAGAGCTAGTGGTACCCACAACTTTTAAGGGGTTAGTTTTGAGACTTGCCCATGATCATCCAGTGGGTGGACATAAAGGGGTGCAGTGAACATTAGATCAGATTCTGATACGCTTTTATTGGCCTGGCATTTTTAAAGAAACCGCCTTGTTCTGTGCCGCATGCCCAGCATGCCAGCGAGTCACAGCCGCACGACCCCCCCAGTCTTGCCTCTGATTCCAACACCCATCATATCGGACCCCGTAGGGCGTATCGCAATGGATATAGTAGGCCCCCTGGTTAAAACACCCTGAGGTTTCCAGTACATCTTAGTCATGGTGGATCAGGCTACCAGGTTTCCCTGGGCCGTTCCTTTACGAAATATTTAGGCAAAAACAATAGCTTTAGAATTGATAAAGCTGTTTTGTGAAATAGGGTTCCCCAGAGAAGTGTTAACAGACCATCGGACCAACTTTGTATCAAAGTATCTGGCCCAGGTTTGGGATGCTTTCGGAATTCATCACATAAAAACATCCGCTTATCATCCCCAGACAAACGGTTTGGTGGAAAGGTTAAATCAAACCCTAAAACAAATGTTAAGAAGAGGGTTAGCAGGAAACATGGAGGAATGGGACATGTTGTTACCTTTTGTCCTATACGCTTGCCTGGAACGGATTCAGATTTCCCTGGGCGTATCTCCCTATGAGCTGATGTACGGTCGAGCCCCTCGTGGACTCTTAGATATATTAAGGGAACAGTGGCTAGACCTGGAACAGGAGGGCAAGGGAGTTCCTCAATTTTTACGGGACTTAAGAGCACGTTTAAATAGGGCCTCACAGGTAGCTGAGAGGAATTTACAGGACAGTCAACTGCGCCAGAAGGAGCAGTATGACTGAAAGGCCAAGCCTCGCCAACTAAGCCTGGGTGAAAAGGTTCTGGTACAGGTAATAGGCCCCACACCCAAGTTTGAAGTACAGTGGAAAGGGCCTTGGAAGCTGGTCAAGCAGGTGAGCCCAGTGTCCTATGTCATAGAAAGTACTAAGGGGTGCAGGCAGACTTACCACATAAATGTGCTTAGGTCTTGGCAAGAGAGATCTGCGATGGATGATAACCCCAGCGCAGAACAGCCGGCAGAAAAGCTGCATAAAAATACTGATGCTCTCACAGGAATTACGGTCTGTTCGGAGGAACAATCGCAACCTCCGCCATCCCGTAATATCTTGGGCAGGGGGGTATGTATTAAGAAAGCTTATCAGGACCCAAGAGATAGGGATAAAGAGGAGGAATTTACCCTTATAAAAGGACCTATTTTACCAGGTCAGAGACACAAAACTCCCTTTACACCTAGCAAGCAGGTAATTCCTAGCTACAATAGGTTGCAGAATGCCCCTAGTGGAGAAAAAGAGAGGGAATACAGGCTCAGGGTAAGGAACCCTTACGTCACTGAATTCCCCAATCACTCAGCTGCTACGAGGCAGTTTGATCTCCAACACTGAGAGGAGAGGGGGTGGAGCAGGCACCTGAGAGGTTTAAGACTAGGTCAGTTTATTCAGAAGGGAGAGGGAGGAGAGGAAGAAGAAGAGGAAAGGAGAGAGAATGTGAGAGCAGTAGGAGTGCACAGGTGAATGGTGGCCAGAGCATGAGAGAGGAGAAGCTGCTACAAGCTTTGACCCAGGTATGAGCATTAGAAGCTTGCCTAATTCTGAGCACTACAGAATTGCCAGAGACAGCCTTAGCCCTAACGGAAGGAAGTCAGCTAAGCCCTTTGAGCCAGAATCAGAGGAAGTGCCAATGCAACTGGGTGAACCAGACATAGATTTAGAAGAAGCAGTCTCATACATGGATTGCTGTTTATGCCAGTCCTCTAATACAGAGGTGTTGAAAGGGAGTCAACCGTAAGGAAAACCTCCAGTGTCCGGTAGCCCTAAGAGCCTGTGGTTAACTTGTGAAGGTCCTGAGTTAAAGGCAAAATACCTTTTTTTTACTGTGCAAGCCGAATCTGCCTAATTAAGTTGGTGAATCAGCTGTGAGCCAGAGCAGTGCTCAGCCTGAAGCTGTATTAATGGTGAAAGTAAGGAAAGCTTTTGTTTGGCTGTTTATAAGAAAACCTTGCATAGAGAATTGCTTGCCTGTGAAGAGTTTAACTGCCTTGTTGAAAGTTTTTCTATGTTTAAGAAGACAAACAGTGCTCTGGACTGAGAGAAAAAGAAACCTGCTTTAGGAAAAGCTGTTTCTGTTTGTTTGATCAGCACTGCAAGCCATGCCTGATAGCATGGGCTGTTAAAGTATTTTTGTTTATACTGGAGAACATTGCAAGCTGTTTTGTTTGGAATTCATTTATATCCTGATGTTCATTTACAAGTATCCTGGAGAAATAATCCAAAGGTGGAATTTGTGAACCTTAGCGTGTTTTTTTTCAGTTAATAAACTGTCCTTACCTTACCACTCAAGGCAACTACAAAGGTGTTTTTTTTTCCCTGAGGTTGAATACTTTCTGACTGAACTACCTTTCCCATAAGGCAATACAAGGCAATCAGTCAGTTAAAAACCAAAAGGTGAATCTCTCTAATGACAACCACGCCCCTCCATACCGCATGTAAGGGGTTATAGGTGTGACAGTACGTATGACCTACATTGGCCACTGTTGGAAACAGGATACTGGGCTTGATGGACCTTGGTCTGACCCAGTATGGCTGTTCTTTTGTTCTTATGACTATGAAGTTCTTTATATTTTAATCAGTACAGGAGGAAATGCATTTCTGTTTTCTTTTCTCTGATGTTACACTTCATGCAGAATTTTGTTTCTCCAGGTTTCCATTTCAGTCTTTTAATGTTTGTTCCGAATTTGCTGTGAAAGACTTGAGGATATCAATGCTTGACCCAGTACAAGCATTGTGGAACCTGTGTCTTTTGGGGAAACTGCTAGGAATGTATGACCTAGATTGGGCACTGTTGAAAACAGGATACTGGACTTGATGGACCTTGGTCTGACCCAGTATGGCATATCTTATGTTCTTATACTTTGGAAAGGGAATGCCACTTGATGCCTTTATCATCTTGGTTTTGTAATTTTTTTTCTGTTTGTATATCACTTTTATTTTCAATGTTATCTTGTTTATCTTATTTATTTACTTTTTTTACTGTTTTTACTTTTATTTTTTGTTTTTATTATTTTGATGTTTTGATATTTATTTCTATTTTAACATTTTTTGATGGTTGCTTTTACTTTTTTCTTACAATCTCTTATTTTGGTTCAGGTCTTTTTTGTTTGCTTATACACTAAACAATTTCTATATAGGGCTTTTTAAGGGTATTATCACCCTCATAGGTGTTATAAAAAACTACCACATTTTAGTAAAGTATCCCTGTCTATTATATTTTAAATGACCCTTTTTTAAAAAAATTTTTTTTTTTTTTGGGCTTAGTTTACTTTTTAGATTTTGCATTTGTGATGGGCATGTTTAAGTTAGGTTGCCCTTGCACTGGGGCCATGTTGCTAATTTTAACCTGTGGCAGGAGAATGCCAATTAAAGACAGTCTGTGGCTCTGCAGTAATGATTTTTAATGTGAATTTGACATATATGAAGATAAACTACAAGATAAGGCATCCATGGAGCATTTGTGACAGTTTTTAAAGCTATTGCCATTTTGTCAGCTTTTTGTCTATGATTTACCTATTTTGAGGGTTTTTTTGGCAGCATCATGTTCTTTAGTGAATGGCCACATACTTAGGGGTATGCTTACTAAAGTATGCTAACAGTTAATGTGGGGTTTGCTGTACATGCAAAAACTGTTAGTGCGTTCTAAAAATGCAACATGCTAAAAATCCTAAGCTAATAACTTAGCACAGATTTGGGGAGCGAGCGTGCAGGTTAGGGATAGAGTGTGAGTGTTGATGCCACATTGCGATTAGTGCAGGTGTCAGTGCACACTCACCGTCAATGTCGCAGCAGCACAAGCACACTTACTGCCACCTCAATTGGTTGAGGCAATAGCTCCCACAGTATTTGCAGCAATTGGATTATTGTGGAGGTGATACTGGAACCACATTAAATGCATGCCCCAATTTATCAGTGTGGGTACGGAGCTACCTCTGCTTGAATTTTTGGAGCTTAACACATAGTAAACTACCACATTTTACAAACAAACATAGCCCTTAAGAGTTTGTTGTAGTGTTGTTAATGTCATTAAAATGTACTTTATGAACATGAGTAAAGGCACTGACCTAGGTGTACATTGTGAGGTCAATTCTGTACTGGCCGTCTCCCCCCTATACGGCTAATCAGAATTGGGGCATATAGAGATAGACCCAATTCTGATCCCACAGGGGCTAGACATGCCCATGGTATCAGAATCGGGTCTGCGGCCTAGACGTACAGGCCAGACCCCAATTCCAATTGGCCGCACGTCCAGCACACATACTCGGCTAACTGAACCAGGCTCCTGAATGGAGCCGCAGTGCCATGGCATTCAGGAGCCATGATCCCCAGCCACAAAAACTAATCTTCTTTTCCTTCTTTCATGTGTGCTGCTGCCTTAGACATAAGGGAGGAGTGCTCAACATGTGCTCTGCTGAACCTGCTGCTGACATGCTTCCATCCCACTGACAGTGGCAAGTGCAGCATTGCAACTGACACACAGGGCTGGGACACAGATTTCATCTGCATCAGGCCACAGCCACTGTGACCACCACCCCCACCCTCATACAATGCTGGCATGGCAGCGTGGTGGCAGTGGGGGTGGTGCAACGTCTTTTTGACTGTGGCAACATGTATGTGTGTGTGCTGCCATTGTCACAGTAGAGTCCTACCACACATCCCAGATGTGCACTCTAGGCAGCAGCCGTGTCAGGCTAGTAGACCAGGCAGCCCCACTGCCTCACCCACGTAACACCACCTTTGTCATTGTCACCAACAACATTGTGCCCTTTATTAATAGGGCACCAGGCTTTTGCTGTCTATGGAGCACTTCTATCACAATTTTGGGAACGCCAGTGGGTAGAGCACATTGCATACATTTAAATAGGCTCTCTTCCCTCAGAAATAGCCCTTTCTGTGAAGTTTCAGCTGGCTTTAAGGTTCCCTGCGCTGGGAGCTCTAACGCACGGTAATACAACCCAGCGCTGAGGAAGCACATGATATCCTCACCTACTCCCCACCCCATTAATGCCCACTCTCCACCTCCTTTTCTCTTAATGCTGTGGGCCCCGCTTCCAATCATTATTCCAGTGTTATCGGCACTTTCCGTGGTGTTAACTGCTCATGGGCACGAATAATGCGCATTAATGGCACACTTGCTCCCTTTCCACCTTTTTGTAAACATACCTCATATATTTAAGTGTTGTGTTTAACAGTATGTTAAATGATTGTTACTCCTTTTACTCATTAGCTTCTAGCAGACTTTCTGTTGGTGGTCTATTTAAGGCACTTTTGTAATATGTGTTAATTTTGTTTAGATGCATACTTTTCTTCTGAATATTCGTTAATGAAAATGACATGATCAATGTTTTGGTGAAACCTCCAAAGAGATTGGCAATGAGATAAAGGATATCTTATTTTGTTTATTTTTTATTTTATTTATATCCTTTGTTAACAGTTATTTATCATTTCAATTCAGTTGGTGACCTTGGCAGCTTGATTATCCACCTTTGATGAGTACCTGTATTTGGAAGGCTTATACTTTCTTTTTTACGGGCTATTTATACCTGTGGTTGTAAGTTGGGTGTTTCTACCCTCTCTTCCCTCATATTTTCTTTTCCATATATTTTTGTTGCCCTGTAATTATTATTATTTGGTAAATGTCTAGAGTCTAGGGGGTGTAGAAGTGACTTTACCAAGGAAGGCAGGAGTACATTTTATCTATTAATTTTTAGTTTAAATTTTCTGTTTTATTTTTGTGGGGTTTTTTTATTTTTTTGTTTTCAGTGTTTATAGCCCCTACAAGTCATTCCCCTCAGGGCATCTATATCTCTGGGACACAGAACGTGTTTTTATATGCTTTCAATGTTCTAAATGATGTTAATATACTCCTAATGCAGACACCTGCCAAATAATGTTGGGTTTATAAAATAATTTGGTGTTGTGCTTTCATGTGACACATCTTTATCTTTATTCAGCTCTTGATATACCACTTTACAGTAAAAACACCAAAGCGGTTTGCAATACAGTAAAAACAAACTGCCGGAAAAGGAAAGGAATGTCATAGTTATGACAGGAGAGGTGAGAATACAGGAAGGAGAGAGAAGGCAAAGTAAAAAGGACAGAGGAGGCAAGGAGAGGAGAGCTGGATGTATTGAGGACAGGGACATCAAAAGCAGAACAGAAGAGATTTGAATCTGTTGAAAGAGTTCCAATCTAAGGTCAGAAGGGAGGGCGTTTCAGAGTTTAGGGCCGAGAAAAAGAAGGCTGAGTTTCTGGTGGTGAATGTGGTGAAGTGAGTGGTGAGGGCATGGAGATGAACCAGGTTGGAGAAGTATTGGGGGAACCAGAGTGGGTGGCTTTATGAACAAGAGTTAAGACCTTGTATTGGATATGGTGGGTGACAGGAAGCCAATGGAGGTGAATAAGAAGAGGGGTGACATGATCGGTGCAGGATGCATGAGTGATGAGTCAGGCTGCGATGTTTTGTAACAGTTGGAGTCTGGGGGAGAAGAAAGTGGAGGGGGTACATAAGAACATATAAGAACATAAGATATGCCATACTGGGTCAGACCAAGGTCCATCAAGCCCAGTATCCTGTTTCCAACAGTGGCCAATCTAGGTCATACGTACCTAGCAGTTTCCCCAAAAGACACAGGTTCCACAATGCTTGTACTAGGTCAAGCATTGATATCCTGGGTCCCTTATTAATAATGGTTTATGGACCTTTCCTCCAGGAACTTGTCCAAACCTTTTTTAAACCCAGCTACACTAACAGCCTTTACTACATCCTCCGGTAGAATCAAGGCAGAGAAGGAAGGACTCGGGATAATGCAGGACAGGGCAGGAGGAGAGCTCACAAAGAGGGAGGAAGGAACGGTAGATGGGTGCAACCCCCCCACCAGAGCAACCCAACGAGAGATGGCAAAGGCAGAGTAGCCTGGGGGGATGCAGCGGTTAAGGAGGGGTTCATCACCGTCACGGATCCAAGTTTCAGACAAAAAGAAAAAATCAAGGGAGTGTTGCAGGAGAAGGTCATGGATTGGGATGGCCTTTGAGCGCAGAGAACCGCAGTTGAAGAGAGCTAGATGTAGGAGGGGGCAAAGGGACAAGGGAGGGGGGAGGGGAGGGGAGGGGAGGGGTGGACAAGGAGGTTGGGCAGAGCAAAAGATTTGCAGGGGAACGAGAGAGAAAAGGCGGAGGGGGGAGGATGAGCTGGAGCCGGGTGCCACCCCCAGTGAACAGGGATAGAGGCCATGAGGAGAAAGAGCAGGAGAGGGAGAAACGGAAGGAGTGAGCAAAGAAAGGTCTTAGGAGACAGGGATATAGAGGTATAGATGTCCGTGAAGGGGAGAGGGAACACAGCAGTCCATATCATTGGATGTAGTGTGTATTTACACTTTACTACTGTGTGTTGTGGCAAGATTCTAAGATTGTAATAAAACTACTGTTTTATCTGTTGGACCGCAGGGCCACCACTTTCTTCTATTCAGTGGCACTATGAGGCCCATTCTGATCAGAACCCGTCTAGCCTGCCCGGACGTCCAGAATCTGGACAGGTCAGATAGGGGCCCGATTCTGATCCCGCGGTATCAGAATTGGGTGCAACCGGCCTGGATGAGCAGGCCATGCCCCAACTCTGTCAGGCTGAACGTCATGCCAATTCCCCGGATAGCTCAGACTGGGCTCCTGCCGGAAGCTGTGGTGCAATGGCGTTCCATTGCTATGGCACCGTGGCATCGTGCAGGAGCCCTGATCGCCCACACTGCCGTCAAACCTGTTTCCCCTGCAAACTCCAGATCGGGCCTTATAGAGCCAGCATTGGGCTGTGGGGAACCCCCTGCTTCTCTTACCTCCTTTGTTAGTCCCAGCATGGCTGTCCGCCTCCGTCGGGTGGGGATTTATTCCACCTCTGAGGAAGCCCTGCACTCACCCCTAACCCCAGATATTCAATGCCGTGGCGACAGCATTGAATATCTGGGTTTGGCGCACAGAGGACCCAGCCGTAGAGCCTAACTGGGTAGCGGTGATATTGCACCGCTACCTGGTTAGCATCTGCAGCCAAAACTAAGCAAGGCAAAAGCAATATCGCCGCTACCCGGTTAACAGCAGTCTCCGCCTCTGATCTGCCCTGGAATGCCCCCAACATGCCCTGATGCTAACCATGTAGGGGACTTAAAAGGGGATATTCAGTGGCACTAACCAAGTACTGTAGGTGCCATTGAATATTCCCATTTAAGTCTTTTGTGCGGCTTACTGGGCTGTAAACCATGTAAATACCTTTTGAATACTGAGCCCATATTTGGCAGCAAATACACATGCATGCTATGAAACTGCCTCCTACATGTATATTTGCCTAAAGGTCGACTTGATGCTGCTCTTAAGACCTGCAGTTTTTTTAAATCAATGTTCTACTCTATGTGCAGGCAAATACACGTGTATCTGTCAGCGTCCTTAAGCAAATCCACTGCTTACTCCTGGAACAAGCAGAATGGAATGCGTATACTTTTAAGAACACAACAGGTGCTTGAGACTTGGAATGGCCACTGTTGGAAACAGGATACTGGGCTTGATGGAGCCTTGGTCTGACCCAGTATGGCATATCTTATGTTCTTTCCATATTTTGAAAAAGGCTCTACATTTATACAATTCTTAGTGAATTGTCCCAATTCCCAATTCCTACATATACATCCTGAGCAAAATGGGGTTTCAAATCATGTTTCAAAAGTGGTCAGGACATTAACTTCCAAAAGGTTGTTATTAGGCCTGCGGGAATTGGTTGAAGCCACTGCTTCTCTTGTTGGGAGCACTCTGTATGAATGTGTTTGGGGTGTGTAGAGTCTGGGCTCTTTCATTTGGGGATGCAAGGATCCTCCTATGAGGAAAGATTTAAAAGGTACTGCTCTTTGGCTTGGAAAAGAGATGGCTAAGGGGAGATATGATAGTGCTGCTGACTATCCGCCAACATTCCTGGCCTGTAGAAATATATCTAAATAATTTCCCAAGGTATTTGAATATTTGTTTTTGAATACTGATTCCTCCCTAAACTTTTCAGTGAAATGTTTAACTGAAAACTTACATACATACTAGTAAACCTGTATAAATCACTTATATTCTTTCGAGGTCATTCTGTGCTGCGTTTAGTGGGGATGTATGTACAGTTTGGACGTACATCCCATCTAAATGCCAGGGGCTGATTCCCTATCCTAAGCGCCCCACGTGTATAAGGAGATGTGCAGGGAGCTCTGGATGGGAGCGGGAGGGGGAGGGCCGGAGGTGGAGTGTGGTGCATTGGCGAGCCAGAGGCATGATCCCGACCATGGACATACAGGGATGATTCCGGTCTTGGCCCTGCATGTCCGGGGCTTCTGAGTGAAATGGGGGACGTATTCCACCCCCGCCCAACATTGCCGGATAGACACGGAGGGCACACCAGAACAGATGAGCAGCACCATGGGTGTCCCCGCTGCTTGATCCCGGCCTTGGCAGGCCTCTTCGGGGATCAGCAGTGGGGAATGGCACATTTGATCCTTTGTGGCCGATCAGGGCTCCTGCACGGCATTGCGGTATCATGGTGACGGGATGCCATAGCACCGGGGCTCTCTGCAGGAGCACTGGGTGCTTTGCATGGGGAGGGGACTGGACATGTAGGGGGCCAGAATCATGGCATGTGCTGCCCATCCAGGCCCGTACAGATTTTGGACATACAGATGGGCCCCGTGTGGAATTGGTCTCCATGCGTTCTAAAATAGTGTTGTTATGTAGATACGTGTGGACATGCATATTTAAATGATGCGAAACAAGGTGAAGGATGCTGTCTCCATATTGTATATTCTGAAAATGAAAGGTAACATATAGCTACGGAATGCCTCCTGACCCATCCCCCAAGAAAGTTCTTCTTTAATGCATCCAGGATTCTGCACAGTCTAAGATATGCACATACTCAGAGAAAGATGAAAATCCACTTACCCACTCATGGCTGATTTATGCCGGTTAAGGGGGTTATTTTAAGCCCTAAGTCACTTATGCGAGGTACAAATTTGTTAAATAAATACATGAATGAATTACTCCTGGTGCATTTATTAAAGGTTATTAGGACTTCTTCCTCATGGGTCCAAAAAAACTCCTTTTTTTGAAACATTTTATAAAAAAGGCTCATTTTACACATGGATGACCATATCACATCAAACTTTCATGGGGGCATAGCCTGGGAGAGACACAAATTTACACATGCATTCCCCATTCCAGATAGGGACTATACACGTAAGCCTAAAATTGTCCACTTCAGGATTTACATCTGCTCCCCGACACCAGTATTTTAGAAAATACTCCTTTGGATCATGCCTTTACAGATTGGATTAAGAGGGATCTCCCTCTTAATCCCAAATGATTATTTCCCTCTCCAAATTGAAATGAGGTCAAGCTAGAGTCCTCAGTAGTTTATTAAGAGCTTCTGCATGTCTAGGTTAGCAAAATTGCTCAGCTGCACGTGTAAGTCGCCGAGTCGCTGCACGTGTACGTTGTGAAATGCTGGCACCTGCACATGTAAGTCGCCGAGTTTCCTTCAGCAATTTGTCCCGCGTATACATTAGTGAAATAGCTCCTCCTGCCGCATGAGGATATAAATCCCTCTGCTTTCTTGCATGTCCTTATTCGTATTTTAGAAATAGCTCTGCCTTTAGCAAAGCCTTTTCTAAAATATCGTCAGAATTGTGTACGTCCTGACCTTAATGTCTCATTTCCGACCTCCATGTACTATGTAAAATGTGCTTTTATCTCTGTTATTACCTATGTAACGAGTGGTTTAAATCCTTGAAAATTTGTCCCATGGCTGTTTACCAAAGACAAACAGTTCACATGACTTTTATGATATTTACTTTCTTCTCTCTGTTGGAGACTCCAGGGAAGCAATGCTGAAGAAAACACTCAAGCAGGGTTTGTGAATTGATCTGTCTCTCTAGCACAAGATAATGTTCTTTAATAATGATGTGCCGTCTCTGTCCACATTCTTCCTTTTGCCCAGAGATACTCCCCAAAAAAATATCCTGCGCTTTTGCATTTTCAGGTTTTATAAACTCTCACTTATTGTGTGCATGTCTAAAGGCAATCTAGTAGCAGTAGATATAATTCGAATTTTAAAGGTTATTAACAGCTGCAACATTAACCTACTCAGACCCTGTTTTCATTAGCTTGGAAAGAATGACAGGATTAGGCTAGCTGGAAGGAGCGTGACGTGATTTACTTCTGTTTGATGCTTCTGCCTTAGTAAATGTCAAAGGCAGGGAAGAGAGTATTAATAACCATTTCCATCTACTGTGTGAAAGGCAGTGTTTCCTGACCCACTCCTAGAGGTACACCTAACCCATCTGGTTTTCAGGATAGTCATAATGAATATGCATGAGATAGAATTGCATACATTGGAGATCCAGTGTATGCAAATCTCTCTCATATACAAATTCATTACAGATATCCTAATAACCAGACCAACTAGGCACGCCTCCAGGTCACATTAGGGAAATACTGCTTTAAAAAGTATTATAGTTTTTGTCAAAGCTGCAGCGTAGACCCCTTGTTGTTCCCACAATGTCTTTCTAACTCTTTTTCCAGAAGAATAAATGCAAACTTTCTCATTTAATATAGATAAATCAAAACAACATTTTCTGCTTTAAAGCAAAAAGAGCCATTCTCCCTTGCAGTTATTTCATGTTAATCACTTTGTATTTACTGCAGTTTGAGAAAGACACATTTGTTATGCAGACAGTGTTCATTGTCCTAGCTTGATCATTAATGCAGTGCTGTCATCCACAAAATGAATTAGCTCTCTGAATACTAAACTAGGAAGCCAACATGATCCAAAGTGTGGCACAATGACATTCGCATGATTAAAATGTACTAAGAGGCTCTGAGAACACACATCGTGACCTCTACTAACAGATATCTATTTTTAGGACATGCACTAGGAATAGAAGATATCTATTCACTGTGCTAAATTGTGGGGCAAACAATAGTGATCGTTTATATTCTAGTGGAGAGAAGGCATTCGTGCTACAGATTGTTTTCACCATATTCCAGCACAAGCATAGTTTCCATCCAGTTTACCACTGTTGCTTTTATCAACATGCTTGGAAATGTTTGAGGTTCCTCACTCAGACTGAAAACAACACTACAAAATATAAGATGATGCAAATACTAAGGAATGAAAGCTTCCTTTACAGTAAGACCATGAGAAGATGTCACATGCAAGGGCAAGCCATCAAAAGAATATAGAGATGTGCATTATTAGCCCACTTTCCATTGGCTCGGCTTAAAAATTTTAGGGCCTGATATTCGAAAGGCATTTGCACCTGGCACAGCTGCAGCCTATAAGGAATTAGGCATAGGGGGTGTGCTGGCCTCTGTAAATGTGCAATCCATTCACTTACTTGGTGACACTGGCAGGGATATGTATTTTCCCTGCATGCACTTTGCTCTTGTCCCATGCTGCATTCATAGAGTGCAAGTGAGAGGACCCTGTGCCCCATGCAGTGTATGCCCAAACAGGGAGGTGCATATCAGGCAAATTCACACACACTGTCTACTGATCATTGACCAAAGCATCGAGCAGTACATTACTTATTACTCCAAATGAAATTCCAAATTCACCTATGTGCCTGATTGGGACAGTGGGATACTGACCTCTGAATGGTGCGGGCACACTTCCAGCTGCCGAAATGTGGCACAGGATGTCATGTTGGCCTCTGCATCACCCGCCACCATAATGGACTGCAGTGCCTGGAGGTGAATGTTGAGGTGGGGGTAGGGGTACGGGGAACACTACCATACATGTTTAGTATGTCCCCTTCTTATGTGGCATTGTTGACCAATAACTATGTTTACATGGCTCAAACCTATGCGGGCCTACTCAGTGTCTGTATGTATTACATCAAAGGGCCTGCATGACAGCCTCACTGGCTTCCCATGGGCACCAAGTGTGATAGTTACAAGGATGGTGTTAGAGTACGAGGAGGCAGGGTATGGCGGCATATGTGTCTCCAGCAACTATTCCTACATCCAAGCCCATGTTCAACCTGCCATGATCCCACACGCTCTTGGGTGTGGGCAATGGGAGAGTGCATATGCTGCACTGGCTAGGTTTGGAGAGTCTATGGCGAGGGACATGACATTTTATGCGAGTACAGGCATGGAACTAGGTGCAATGCCCATGCCCAGAGCTGTGTAGGGGAACACTGTGTTTGTATATGTGCCAGAAATAGACACTGTGGGCCTGCATGCTCTCTCCACCTGTCTCTGGCCAACTTTCCACTATCCCTCCCAAGATAAGAGTAAATAATGAGGAGCATAGGATGCTGGGTATTTTCTAGAACAGAGCAGTTTGCACAGGATGTGTATAGGTTGGAGGGTAGCTCTATGGCTGAGCCATCTTAGCAAGGGTGCAGACATCTGTTCATGCTGAGAGGCCACTCTTACTCTGACCAAGTTGTGACCATGTCATGGCTATATATGCACATAGTGCCATATAGGGTCAAACTTTAATGATATGTGGGCTGTTTGTTTCGTGGTAGTCCTGACACTACTCAGGCTGCTGGTTATCCATGCTGTTTGTACAAAACCGCTGTGTTCATGGTGGCTATTGTGATGAGGAAGATTCATTCTCTGCCCTAAAAACACAGGATTCAGTGAATTCTAGCCTAGAAGCTGACAGGCAGACAAGCCATGTGAGCAGTAGTTGTCAGGGGCAACATAAACAAACCCAGCCACGGGGTTTGCAAACACGCCCAGCTGAAAAACATTCCCCAGTTCCTAATAGCTTGCACCTGGATAGAGGGAGGGCTATTAGCCACTATAAGAGTCACGCAGGAAATAGAGCTTCAGTTTCAGGTTCAGGTTCAGTTTCAGCTTCAGAGTCTGACCCAGGAGGTGATTCGGATTCAGAACCAGGAAGAGTTCAGAAACCAGGAAGAGTTCAACCCAGAAGCTACCCAGAATACCTCAGGAGAAGGCAGCTAGGAGCAGTGAGGTCAGAGAGCAGCTGTGAGTGCTCTGCTGAAGTAAAGCCGTTTGAAACTCAGAGGCAACGTTCTTGCTGGAGTGAATGGAAGCCTAAGAAACCCAAACAGTATGTATCTGAAAGCTGTAACCTTGAGAGTGATTCTGGCAGAGAGCTAAGAGAATATACTGACAGTAGAAATACCTACAGGGTTAATACTGAGAAGCCTCGTGTGAGAAATCCTAGGTGGGGGCAGGGCTGTAACACCCAGCCAAGGGATTTATCTGGAGAGCTGAAGAGAGAGCACTTAAAAGTCCCTGAAAGAGAAAGGTATGCCATTGAAGATATTTGCATGACAGAGGAAGAGGTATTAGAAGTTCCTAAACCTCAAAGAAAGCCCCACAGAGCTAAACCTTGTGCTGATAAGAGAGAGGAATACTTTTACTCGGTGCCAAAGCCTGAAGCTAGAGCCAACAAATATCCCAAAGGTAGAAACACCTATAAGAAGTTGGATTCTAGAAACCCTGAATGGTGGCTTCCTTCTCTCCCAGACACAGAGAAGTACAGCAGCAGCGATTCCAGCCCTAGAGGGAGCTGGCCAGATAGGCTCTGTGAAGAGATGCTGCAAGGTAACTTGCAGACATTTTGTAGCCAGGAAAACTCAGGTCTTTCTGAGAACCTGCATGAACCCATGATCACTGATAGCCTCAGTGAATGCTCATTCGGAGACCCGATGGACTGTACATTAACATTCTCTGATAGAATAACCTCTTTTTGTTAAACAGAGGCTGTATAGTGCTGGAAGCTAACACTATATGTGAAGAGTGCCTGTTTGTACATAGAGGAGCTGTGTGCTGAGTTTTCATATGCTTTACAATTACCGTTTACTTTAAGAAGCAAGAAGAAGCTTTTCTATTTCCTTTATATTATACCAGAAAGTATGGTTTATGTGTCCTAAGTTGCTGTGTTATACATCTGGAGAATCCGACCCCGGGAGGGGAAATAAATCCTAATTTATCTTATCATTCGTGTCTACAACTACTTTATTTTCATTAACCACCATCAGACCCAGACCTGCTAGCCCTAGGCGGCAGCCTGTCCACCTGGTGGTGACACTATGTACACATGCAGTATGTGGTGGCTAGCAGACTG